>OZ032115.1:11244582-11654582 GCA_964026355.1 Pseudorhiza aurosa
GAGCGAATTCCTCTCGTTCCCATGGAGGTCTTTTTGTATTAGTTGAGAAAGAGTTGGTAAATAATAGGATAATAGGTTGATTTGCAAGTCATTTTATGCGGAATACTAGTTCTTCTCTAGCTTGCAAAGTCCTTCGAGTTATCGTTTCAAACCTTGAAAAACGAGTTTCCGCATTTACATATGCCAATAACGATCCAATCTCTTACATTAGATTTATTAGTTATGTAGGCCAATCAAGTAATCAATCATTAGATCACTCGAATGATTGACGTATCTTGCATCTAAAGATTCAACTAGTTTTATCATTCAGTCAGCCAGCCAGTCAGTCAGTCAGTCAGTCAGTCAGGCATAATCTTGTATGAGAGTAGCCTCTTGCACGTATAGACGAAACTAAGTTCGTCAGTTTTGTCATTACGTAATTAGGATAATGCAAACCACCTATCATCCATTAAATCATTTAGTCAAGTCATTGATAGTCAACCGATCAATTAATCAAACATTAAGGGAGTGATTTAGCCTGTCGACCAATAAATAAAGCAAATTCCATATTTTCTTGAATAGAAGCCGCGGCTTCGTTTATTTTCAGTAAGGAAAAATGCGGCTTATAATCAAAGGCGGCTTTTATTCAAGGCGGCTACTATTGTTTTGGTTGCAACACCGAGGAAGGTGAAGTAGTGGTCAATGATATGATGAAAGAAATACGTGGCTTTATTATTTTCAGTGTGGAAAAAAATGAGGCTTCTATTCAAATGCGGCTTCTATTCGAGGGCGGCTTTTATCCAAGAAAATTCGGTACATCTAGTTCATAACTAATCACTCCATTTAATATTTCAGTAATCAATGACCAACCTGGACACTTGTGTGTATTACAACTTTTTGATTCCACGGCGTCGCCTTTGCATTCAAGTCCTCCATGTTGAGGAGCCGGATTGCTGCATCCACGGGTACGCTTCTTCATTCCTCCTCCGCATTTAACAGAGCATTCATTGTACTTGGACCAATCAGTCCACTTACCATCAACTGGAAAGAAGTTAAGGGAATTTTTGTCATCTGCATATGGCAATTGCAGTTGCATCGTAACCTTAAAGGGGCCTCTCCAGTGAAAATTTTTATTTTCGATTTCGATTAAGTCAAGCTACCTGATATATATATAGATATATATATATAGATATATATATATATATTTATGTATATATGTATGTTTGTATGCATGCACATGTATACATATATCCATTGATAGAATAACGAGATAGAAAAACCAGAAATAGTTTAGAACTCCTGAGTTTCATATATATATATATATATATATGTATATATTTATATGTATATGTATTGGTCTTCATTGATCTTTACTAATATAACAAACCAGAACTTAGAGCCTCTTAATGCAGCCACAACGGTTGATTTGAGCAATTTAGTCATCTACAAACCTGGACAAGGTACCGCATTACACGACTGAGATTCTACTGTTGGTCCGTCACAAGGATTGCCACCAGCTGAAGGTGCCGGCTGGGTGCACGTGCGGCTTCTTGATTGTACTCCTCCTCCACAGGACTTTGAGCAAGTATCAAATTTAGTCCATGTAGTAAAGCCGCCATCCACTGCAATAGATTAAGAGGGTACCTGAAGATTTAACTTTGAATGGAGAAAATAGAACCTTTGACAATTTCAAGATGGTCTTAGGAAAGATCTCGTCAAGGATACAATTCCGAAGCTTCGATACTGTTTCGAATCTTCGACACGGTTGCGAAAATGATTATGATTATCGTGCTCATGGTTCACATGTCATCGTTACGACACTCACCTGGACATGGTTTACTCGTGCAAGGTTTAGATTGTGTATTTTCTCCAAGATCTGAACAGTCCTTTCCCTTTCCGACTGGCACTGGATTCGTGCAAGTGCGTTCACGTATTCTCAGCCCTTGACCGCATTCGGACTGGCACTTCGTCCAGCGAGTCCATTTCGTGTAACCACCATCAACATCTGAAAGCAATTGGAAATACCAATGTCAAAGTGGGGTGTCATATTAGATTCCCTTACTCGAACAACTGTGTCGGGGAGTACCTTGCTGGAAAGGTACTGTCATGAGCCACAGGATTGAGAGGTAGGGTGACCAGTTTCTACACTCGCCCCCAGCTTTGCTTCAGGACTCATTTGCTTGATGCCGTCCTGTACTTTTGTGGTTCAGCGTGCGAACTCATAACACAAGGGCTGTAAGTTCAAATCCTACACTTGTCACCATAGAACACCATTGGTGAGGAAGGCATCGGGAGACCATCCGATGAAATCCACTTCCCTAGAGGAAACTCAGAGCGCTGTCTTTGGCTTCTGCCAAGCTCGAATCGAGTATGCTAGACACTTAAGGTGAGGACTATTTATTTTCCTTTCTTCGAAGAATCTTTCCTCTCTTTGCATCACAACCAGAAAACAGTACTTTCTGATTTTTTTCTGGAGCTCTGGGGACTTTTTGAAGGGAAGTCACTCCAATTTGAACGTTTTCCTACCCTTGTAATTAGTAATGAAAGATGGCGCCCGAGTTTAGCCAGTAGCTCAACTGCGTAGCAAGGCCTAAACACTGTTACATATATGTCACTTATAAAGCTAGTCAATGAGCTTAATGCAGTGATGCAATATGGAAAATGTTCGTTTTAGAACGATTTTTTCCAAGAAGTTGTGTTTAAGTCCTCTGTTCTTAGAATATGTAGAGCGTGTGGCTTGTAAATGCTACTGTACCTTTAGGCGCTTTGCTCTTGAACAAGTATACGTATTCAGCCGATGGTACACCAACGCATTCCTTGTGAGTTCCTTTGATGCATTTCGTATATGATTGATCTCCAACGCACAAGTGCTCCTGGTGCTCTTTGCTTTGCAATTTTTGTATTTGGGCAGCTGTTTTGCCGTAACATTCTCCATAGTAGTGTAATGCGAAGCCAACAAACTTGTCCTTTCCCGTCTTTCCCTTGTTTGCTTTCCTCGCCTCATCGTCACAACGGCAGGCCAAACTAAGGTTAGGCAATAGTGAAATGCAGTAGATCTATTGCAGGGGTGGCCAACCCGCGGCTCTTCGCCTGGTATTTTGCGGCTCTTAAAGGCCGGCATCAACTACTATTTTCAAAACAAACTTAAGCAGTTATCGGTTCTCAATTTTCATGTTGCAATAATGACCAGGAATTACCAAAAACTACTGAACTTCGCCACCACAAGTTATCTGTGATGGCGCTTCAGTGAGTGCCAGTCGAATGAGGCTTTTCAAGGGCCTTCCATCTGCTTTACAACGCAATCACTAAATAAATAAAAATGAAGCTGAGATATGCTATCATTAAGAAGACACAAATAATTGTTGTGCATGTGTGCCTGCGTGTCTCAAATAGCTCTTTGCAGCAGCACATGGAAGATTGTGGCTGTTGGTCTCTGACAGATTGACCACCCCTGATCAATTCAATTGAATAACCATCACAATAGTAGTAATAGTAATAAAATTCTGGAACAATGTGCAACTGTGACTAATATGAGAGAAGAGAAACAACGTAGTTAATGTTATTTCCATTGTTCATTACATGGTAAGCTAAGGCCAACACTGGTATTTCGTAGCAAGAAACATGCTGTTAGTAAAAGCATAATAGTTATAAATTTTTCCAACTCCTCTCTCTTCCGTTAAAGATAGAAGTATAAAGCTCTCCTATAGCCATGTCTGACACTTGACTTCAATAATTGTTTTGGTAATAATACCAATGATAATTATAGTAGCAATAACTATAGCAATTTTTCCTTCTTCGTCAAACCTCATATTTTCTCATTGCATGCCTTAATTGACACAAATACAAATCTCACTAAAGGGTAATTCATACTCGGCTGGGTTATAGTTGCTAACAATTTGAATCAAGTAAAAAATGAACTTCTTGTGTATTAAAAAAGAAAGAAAGAAGCTCTGGGCTGGACCATCATTTACATATGGAACAGAAGGTGTAATAAGTGGTATATATATTTATATATTTGCTGAATTGCTGCTGTCTTCATAATACCTTTATCTAAATTTGATTTCTTGGAATGTTTACAAATATGCAGCCACCAACCTCTCTAAATAGGTAGTTTTACAATTGGTTACTTGAACGACAACAAATGGGAAATATAAGGAATAAAAAGCTACTAGAAAAGAATGGGCACTCTCAGGATGTCATGAGTTCCAGATTGTCGAAATAATAACGATGATTATGATGATTGTAATAGTAAGTTTTAACAGGATAGCCTATCAGTAAAAGATATAAATACTGCTGTCATTAGGGTCCTGATATTAAAGCTTTTACAATTAGAAATATCACGAACGTCTTATGGACGAAAACCAATTATAAAAGATAAAAATATCTTATATTGAAATGTTCTCTTAAAAGTGGTCTAAAAATTTAATTCTTGTTTGGATCCTTCTGGCATGGACTGGCAAATCATTAAATTCTTTTCCTACCAAATGATAATGACCTTAGCGACCCAACTCTGTCTTTACATGGGATAACTTTCTTTGCAATTTGTTCATCTCGAATAAGAAGATGCTAAAGTTTTCACTTCAAACACTATGACTCCTAAACTATATGTGTGGACACCTAAGTGTTAATCAAAGATATTGTAATTATTTTGTGATATTGGAAAGACAACCCCCAGTTGGCAGTTGTCGACAGAGGAGATGCTCAAGAGGACTGGCGGACGAAAAAGGTGATTAAAACCTGAAAAGTTATTGGTGATGAGATGAGATGAGATGAACGTATACAAAGACAAGGTATGTGTTTTATTTATCTAAATGCACCACCCTAAGGAACCGGGCTGGGTGGTTACATGTCGATACACGGAAATACCACTGTAGAATTTTTATCACATAACATTGAAAAAGTAACAGCCTCGCTTTCAAATTGAAGCATTTCTACTGCTCTATTGTCTCGATTCCGATTGTGCCAAGCAGCCTGACCACCCCGCAGACCTGGCTTCCCCCTCTGATCAATACATGGAAACATTTTGCGAACTCAAAAAGCTGACAGAGAAGACAGAAAGAATAGAGTGTAAGTATTTGGACACACACCTGTGCATGTACGGTACGATGTTATTCCAGTCTATATTGTCTCTATCGTTCAGAAGAAGCTCGCCGGGGTAAAACTCTTGAAAGCAACCAATGCTGTCATAATCTCGCTTGCATGTCTGATGCTTTGACTCTAACACATAATTTATCATCAGATTAATCAAGAGATAAGGTGTCAGGATAGCTAAATGGTAAGACTCTTCTGCATTGATCCTATTGTCAGTGATTCGAGTCCCACCTCTGCTAAACTTTCACTTAGAGTGAGGAGAGTCGCCAGCTCTCTGTAATTCCAGGCGTAGGAATCACGGGGTGTGGTCACATCGAGAGGAAGGACCTGGACACTGCTCGATAAGCAAAAAGCTTCTCAGTGTCCAAATTTCAGGTATAATTATGTGTATAAAAGAAAAAGAAAAGAAAATCAACATATCTCTGTCGGTGCTTTATGCCAAATGTCAAAAAATTGTGGAATTCACTATCCAACTCACCTGCAGCAATGCTGATGGCAGCAAGTAGTGCCAAAACGAATCCTTTCATCCTTTCATTCTTCAATCCTTGTGAGAGGAAAGCAGAAAAAAAATCACTTACAGGAAACGAACCTTTGCTCTGCTTATCAGAAAACTGAATTTCTCGCAGTTTTTCCACCGGGCACCTTATTCCTTCGACAAGCCGCGATAAGCAGTCTAAAGGAATTCTACTCATTTAATTAAATTGATTATAAGTTCTCATCTTACTGTACTCGACTAAATATGTAGCAACCCTAATTCACTTCATGCAGATCTATCTTTGAAACAGCGAGACACAGCCAGCCTCGCTCCCCAGTTGTTATCTACCAGTGACCAATATCAATCAGTATATGGAAGAACCTCTTTGAGCTTCACTCAGTCAGTCATGATATGTAAATCATGATCATCTTTACATATTTCACGGTTAACCGCCACAATGTCCTTCACTACTTTTCGCCACTTGCTTCTGTCTTCAGCAAGTCCCTCAAATACTCTAATTTTTCCTTCCGGCGTCCTCTTATCCTTTAAGTTAAGTTCGATGTCTGTTAATCCCATATCCTTTTATATTAACATTATCCATGCTAAGCTTGGTCTGCCTGTCTTTCTTCTACCTGGTTGCAATGACTCAAATAGAGCTAGCCCAACTGGAGTTCGAGATGATTTTATCTGCTGTCTTGGTAAAGCTATCCAAATACCTTTCGGAATCCCAGGAGTATGTCATGCTGTGTAAAAGATTCAATGAGACTTTTAAGTAACAAAACCCAGCTACAGAAGGGTGTTAGTACAACAGCAGGGACATGATAAATGACAGAATTCTCTGTGCGAAATCATATGTCTGAGAAACCCAGGCATTCTGAAAACTCTTAAATTTCGATTTGCTGCTGTAAGCGTAGCTATTTTTCTCTACCTTCCATTGCTGTATTTCACTTAGTGGAAAATGCTACCTTCTCAAATTGACGGCATCTCACTTGGAGTGATCAATTTTGCTGAATAGGTGATAAAATTTTTAGATTGTGATAAAAGAGTGAATGACTAATCGCTTTGAGTGTACCTTTCCGCTTCTTTGAAGCTTCTCTTCTCTACCTCTCTGGTAATATCTTCTTCTGCTACTCAACACCAGTCCGCATGGACATTTAAACTCTGAGCACAAATAATGAGCCAGGTGTCGAGGATACCCTATTGTTGTTACTCAATGCCATTGCTTCTAACTCGTCCCCGCTGCGTCACCAATTGAATTCTCGGTTAAAGGAATAATTGCTTGCTCAAAAAATTAATTAATCTGAGTGCAGTCATTCTTAGGTCAAATTTTTTTACATTGATTTGAGATTTACTTTAGGAAAGCAAAAGCATCAATCATTCCCCTTGAAACCGCTGTGTGTCAAAGAGGTGCGTTGCTTAGTGACTTATGATTTCAGAACCGGCTTTGAGTAGCCTCTACTGTTCCCGCAGTAGAGCCCTCCATTGGTTGAGCACTAAAGACAGATTTACCATTTCTTCATTATAGATCTTGCCCTTTTAACGTTCCCCAGTAGAATATACTTCTGGATGAGCACAAAAAAGACGTATCAACCAATTAACCATATGTCGTTAGGCAGCAACATGCAAGGATGTCTGAAGCATAGTGGGACACATGGGGGTCAGGGCAGGGAGGGGAGGGGGGCAGGCGTTCTTTTAGGGGAACTTTGGAGCGTCAAGAATTCATTAATGCTTCTCAAGTTATAAAAAACAGGAAGCTCTCAAAAGTCTCCTTCATTAATGTTATACTTTGCCTTAAACATTTCAATCATATGGTAGTATGGCCGAGTAATTAAGGCGCAGTGTTTCGAATCATGCGAGGTCTACTCGCGTGGGTTCGAATCTCGTCGTTGGAACCACTAACCACAAGCCAACAGTCAACTTAGCTGTCCATCCTTCTGGGGTCCATAAATGAGTACTCAGAAGTGACTTTGAGGGCCGAAGCACTGGACACACATTGATAACAGCTAATGTAAAGGAGAAGTGTTGCATCCAGTATAACAATTCGAAATTATTATTATTATCATTTATCCATAAGGGCTTGTAGGCTTTTTAAACATATATTGACTGAGCAATCACATACTAGCAAAAGGTTAAAAGCAGACTGATAGTCGTTGTGTGCTCTTTATTACTAGAGGTCGTCCCTCATCTTT
Organism: Pseudorhiza aurosa; assembly: GCA_964026355.1. Taxonomy (NCBI): domain Eukaryota; kingdom Metazoa; phylum Cnidaria; class Scyphozoa; order Rhizostomeae; family Lychnorhizidae; genus Pseudorhiza; species Pseudorhiza aurosa. Next base: position 11,252,317 of record OZ032115.1, read on the forward strand.
GTCTTGCCCTTCAAACATCGTCCACCATTCATTACACACATCTCTGCTTAGAACGAGTAACTCACCAGTGACGTGTCTGCTACACGACGGTTTTGTCAGCAAAATAAAAAAGCTTATATCCAGATGCCATAGCAACGACAGTTGCTGGCAAAAAATCTATTGCAAATTTAAACCGGGGAATGTTGTTTAAGTGTCATAAGCAAATTGACACGAAAAATGCAGTTCATAGCTAGTTGACGAGAAGAAGGCGGCTAGAAAATCTTCTGCTTAAAGCACACGTTGACATATCCTCTTGTAAGACTGAGGTGCTATTTCATCGTGATTCAATTAATCTACCTAAACGGTTGCGACGAAATTAAACCCAAGAGATTTCGCTGCTCTGCAGCTAGCATTGTCATAACAAATGAAATCACAAAAATTGAAAGCCTTTTGAAGAATAGGTTCAGCTTTCTTGGGCGACGTATAGACTGGAGAAAAAGCCTCTTGAACACTACTGCATGGATTTTCAATTGCTTTGAGCACAGGATGCAAGCACTTTTTGAAGAAATTGGTCGTTCCTTGATGGATTTCAAAATTTATGACATTCAGTGAGAATTGCCATGAAAGATTTAGCCAGGCAAACATGTTTTGGTTGTAAAGTTGATAAATTGATATTTAAGCAGCACAAATCAATAAGATGATTTCAATGAGCTTGATGGTCCAGGCACTTTGAAGATAAGGCCAAACATTATATGCAGGTTTGGGTTCAGGTTCTCACATCGCTATTACCGTCGGGGTACACGGATGTAATAATTCTTTCCCGCCATCGCACGCTATCCATAGCCTAATTCATAGCATCGGTCAATCTGATTCCCGTCCACAGCTTGATGTCATCCAACCTCTTAGCCTTTCGCTTTCTTCTTTCTTCCTTAGTGGGGCTTTGCATAGGCCACCGTGCCTTTCCTCAACATAACCCACTCAATCCTACGACTTGCCATCTTTCAAATCTAAGATTAACAAACTTGATCTGATCTCCCTCTCCTCTTAGCCTTTTGCTTTCTTCTTTCTTCCTTTGTGGGGCTTTGTATAGGCCACCATGCCTTTCCTCAACATAACCCACTCAATCCTACGACTTGCCATCTTTCAAATCTAAGATTAACAAACTTGATCTCCCTCTCCTCTTAGCCTTTCGCTTTCTTCTTTCTTCCTTTGTGGGGCTTTGTATAGGCCACCATAGCCTTTCCCCAACATAACTCACTAAAAGGAAAAATAAGACCAAGTAGCCTTTGGCCGTTCTCTCCATCTCTCTCACAATTTCACCATCCACAGACCCATGCATAGCTGTGCGAGCAAGAGAGCCTATCCTTCGTGTTGTACGGCCAAACTGCTGCAGTTTACGCCTACGTGCTGTCACCAATGAGGGCATAAAGTTGCCAAGTTGAGCCTTCATTCTGTCATTAAACCTCATCATTTCCTACTCTATCATTTCACGTAATATCAAGCAGTTTTCTAAAGCAGATCCGTTCCAAGGCTTCCAACCTTCCTCAATATGTCTACTTCACGTCCATGTCTCGCATCCACATAAGGCAATAGAGGTTCTTAATGACCGAATCAATTTAGCTTTGACTTTCATGTCGATGTTGGTGGCTTTCCACAATTTATCGCATTTTACCAACTGTGTTGTTGCTGTTGCAAGCCTTTTCTTAATCTCAGTGATAGAAGTCATTTCGGTGTATAAAGTTGACCATAGATACTTAAATCTATTGATTTCTTCCAATTTTCATCACTTACTTTAATTTCAGTCTGATCTTCTTCACCTCTGCCTTTTGAGGTAGCCACAATCTTACTTTTTCTACACTGATCTCCATTCCATGCCTTCTAGCTGTATTATCAAGATGTTCAGTAAGCTCTTTCAATTCTTTTCTCGATCCTGCTATTAGATCTTTGTCCTCAGCAAATCTCAAGTTACTTACTTATCTACCTTCTATTTTAACACTTCCGCCAAACTTATCCAATGCATCGATCATGATTTCTTCAAGAAATGTATTGAAAATACAAGGAGAGAGAATACACCCTTGTCTGACGACAACTGTAGTTTTAAACTACTGTTTTCATACAAAGTTTCAACAATCGTCGTTTCCCATATTGTGCTTTTTCATGATCTCCCAAAGTGCTTTCCTCCAGAGTCTATTAAAGGCTTTTTTGAAATCTATAAAGTTTTGGTGAAGTTGCTTGGATGGTTCCTATGCTTGATGATAATAATAATAATAATAATATGCGAATTTTTATACAGGAATAACCTGTCAACATGTCAAGCATGCTGTTATCATTAGGGTGCTGTAATCTCTTTTCTCGTACGATTCTTACATTGGTTATTTGCTCAATTGTACTTCAGCCTGCTCAAAAACCAGCCTGCTCTTCCGCTAATATACTTTCCGCTCTTTTTTTTAGCCGATTGTTAATAACTGTCAGTAGCACTTTGCTTGGATGACTAATTAGACTAATTGCTCTTATTCCATCTTCTTCGGTTATTACCTCGCCGGTCTCTGTCCATCGAATTTATGCTAAGCCCAATACATGCCACTTTTATTCATCCATTTCATACTCTAGTTCGTTCAACATACCTTCTGCACGCAGTGCTCTGAAATTCCATGTGACAAACGTCATCTCTTTTTTAGCAATTCTGAACTTAGATGGTTGTGCATCAGTAACCATTTTTCGACTCCCTTCTGTCGCACGACAGAGAACACGGCCGTTTTCATCCTGGGCCCCTAACGATCCAGTATGGAATTTGTATAATTGTTGTGCATCTATGTATTTCAGTGGGTAGAATATACTTGATGGTACCCATCTCCTCTCCAAGTAGTGAATACCTTTGGCTGTAAAGCTCTTCCGCCTTCTCGAATTCTCATGCGACTGGGTTATCACGAACCGCAGTGGGTGCTTTATATCAAAGTTTCCGGTCTGCTAGCACTGTGCCTGAAAAGGCATAACCCAAACGGCAGCAGATGGCTGGGGATCAGTGCTTTCCTTCTCCTATCCCAGTGAGCTGGCTAAGCTAAGTACCATGGGAGCACTCCAGAAGATAAAGGGACCCGGATTACCAGATTGGGGCATGTTCCTTAGCCAAGGGCCCTTTCTGGGGTAAGGTACTACCCCTCCATCATCTGTGAAGCAGTTTAACGTCATACTTCAGAACTTAGCAGTATATACTATGAACATTTAGAAAATGTGAAGAAAGCGATTTTGCACCTGTGAGAAAGTAGCCTTCCTGCCTAAATCTCTGAAGCTTACCTTTGGGTTTACTGCATGAATATGAGATGGGTTCTACGTATAATAAAGATTTCATGGAACTGAACTGAACACTTCTTGCTTCCCTTCGCCTCCTCCCCCCTACAAAATTAGAAGAGGAGCGGCTGTCCCTTTGTCCCTATCATCAAGCATAGCTGGATCCTTGAATTTGTCTTTGAGGTGATATAAAGAAAAAAACAGACGCAAAAGTAAAATGCTAAGTGCAATTCATATTTTATTGCTCAGGCTAGCTGACAGGTGAGATAACTTTTCATGCTACAACTAGATTTTAGTGAAATATGCCATCATAAGCATCACTTATTACTACCATACTCTGTCTTGTTACTTCAGTAATGAATTAATTTCATGTTGATGTACTCATCGTGGTGACCCAGCTCCATCTTTATCCCTTACATCTGTACTTGATTTGCAAGTACTTCCGTGTACCTGGGCAAGGATCTCCGAACACATAGTTCCTTGCATAAACGCTGCAAGACCTTTTTCCCTCGCACGCACTTTTCACTTTAGGGAGAGATTGGGTTGAATTGCATTTCGTTGACCAGCGCAAGTCGGAACCTCTGCAGATACTATTCGTTAGTCGGCCGTACATTGCGTATGTTATCGTTATTCTTGAGTTTCCGCGACATTGCAAGCTCAATTTTCTAGGTGCGCACCCTATTCTGTGCCTCTCGGCTGACAAGCACGCATTTTCATTGCATGCTGCTGTGCTGTTCGAAGCTCCCAAACTATTGCAGTTTTTACCACCGTGCTCAGGCTTTGGCTTTGTGCACGATCTGCTACGAGTCTTGATGCCTCCACCACATGACTTGCTGCAGGCAGAGTAAGATGACCAATTGGAATAACCACCGTTAACTAGAATAAACGATTTCACGTAAAAACCAGCAGAAATATAAAAAAACGAATCAATATCTCTCTGGCCATGATTCTAAAACTAAGTAAGATTACATATTTGACATCTCTTAAAATATATATATATATACACATATTCATATATATATATATATATATATATATATATATATATATATATATATATATATATAAATATATATATATTTATATATATATGTCTTTGGTATGACGTTAAACTACACTTTGGGGTTCCTATAGGCAAGGACAGTACTCTGAATGCTCCCCGTACCAGGGTAATGGTGAAGCTGCTGAAAGCCGGGCAGTGGATGGCCTACAGTAGAACTGTATGAACAACCCCGTAGACCTTAGTCTTGGCGGAATCAGGGTCCAACACGAAAACGGCAATGATAACCCTTAAGAATACCAAGAACTGCCCGCAAAGAAAGACCCGTGGAGTTTTTAATTTGCTTATCTTCCATTACTCCAGACAAAGATGTTTCATGAATCAACTGCCAAAAACCAGAGCATACCGCATCTCACGTCATGCGGGTGACAAAGGAGCCCGTCTTCATTGTCGGATTTTGGGTGTTTGATTGAATCCTATTGCGACCAGCAAGAGCAGAACCAATCAAACTGCGTAATTCCTGTCTCACTTTCATAGCTAACCTCACTCTCATGTAGCTCTCTTTTCGCGCCATTTCGCACTACATTGTCAACATTCTTTGCTGTTTCTTCTATCACCTGCCACTGCCACAAGGACATTTTTTATGAAGATACAGCAGCAAGAAGGGAGGATCAAGATTTAGCTACTATCGCGTCCCAGACTTGCGCGACGAAGTGGGAATCATTCGCGCTACCAAAACCGCATGAGTGGTCATGCGACCAAATTCGCATGAGTGGAAACCTGCTATGATGCACGTCAGAGTCGCGGTTCATCCTTGGGCATAGACATTGCTATTAGAAATGGGGGAAGGAATCTTTGCAGCATGCCAGCCACAAATGGCATCTAATTAGAGCAATGTATTTTTCACGTGGAAATCGAGCATAGTTCGGACAAATAACCGCACCCGCAAATGCCAATGAAGTTGGAAATTCATTAAATTGAATTTGAATTTCGCCCTTGGGAATTACCAAAAAAGTGAATGGGAATAGGATTTGATATAGGTAAGCAAGGATTTGGAAGTCCCAAGCTACAGCCATGCAGAGCTTGTCCTGGTCTCTTGTGAATCAGGAAAAGATTATGACAAACAGAGGAGCAATACTTCCTTTGGGAAACAAATTTCAAGTAGTTAATAATTGAAACTGGCTCAACAGTTCATTTACTTCGTCCTCTTCTGCCGATACTTTGACATTTTGCAGATCAAAGGCGTAAGATGGGCCCTCAAATACATTGGCGTTTTCACCTCACTACCGGGAAAAGGATTGGCCAGCAGGGGTAAATCCCCCTGTAGTAACACAGTTTTAAACAATGCGCTGGCAGTTCCTTGACGTAGCATGTCCTTAGACGTCATATTGACACAGCATGCAAGTATAATTACTGGTTCAATGAAGCACTTGCGCATTCTGTATACTGATTAAGGCTTATTCCAACGATAGGACAAAAAACCATGCTAACGCTTACTTGGACATGGATTCTTCATTTGACACACTTTGGTTTCTGTTGATTTTCCAAGACTTGAGCAATCTTTGCCTTTACCCTTTGGTAGCGGATTGGTGCACGTTCTTTCTCGTGCCATCAGTCCCGAGCCACATTCGCCTTTGCAAGGTGTCCATGCCTCCCACTCACTGTAACCTCCATTTATGTCTGCATTACGAAATTAGAATGTTTTAAATAGGGCGATTACTGGCTGACCCACCTAATTCTTCATTTGCTGCCAATTGATATGCTTGCATGGAATTTAATTTGTTCAGTTGAACATTTTTTGGGTTTTTCTTAGTGAGTTATGTTGAGGAAAGGCCATCGTGGCCTATACAAAGCCCCAACAAAGGAAGAAAGAAGAAAGCGCAAAAGGCTAAGAGGAGAGAGAGATCAAATCAAGTTCATTGATCTTAGATTTGAAAGATGGCAAGTTGTAAGATTCAGAAGAGCAAGAAGAAGCCAAGGCATTCCATAAATTGCATGTTCTAGGGATGAATGACGATTTGTTGGATAAAGTTCGTGGATTAGACAGTGTAACAGTTCCTTTCGATTTGTAAAACACAAATTATTAGGAGTGCCTTTCTAGCACAAATCTTTAAGTCTTCTTGAGAGGGAAGTGTGTCTCTTGATTTGATGAAAGATTATTAGTTCTGATTAAAGTTAATCAAATCGGATGCACCAAAGCATTTCTGCTAAAAGCTTACGAGACCTTAGCGCCTGCGCACTTTACCGAAGATACATGGAAATCCTCTGAAGCTCGCTAAAAAGCTCGGATTGGTCTTAGAGAGGAAAATTGAAGTTTTACGCAGCATTGAATTCGGCAAGCAAGCAGATAGAAGTCACAAACCAGAAGCACTGGCAACCGGTCCCAATGCCTAGATATTTCGGAAGAGTTTATGACAGGCAGAAGACATAGCAAGAAAAGCACGAGCTACCAGCTCTACAGAACTGATTGAAGGAATACGGTTACTTGAGAAAGCGCATCCTATTCTTGTGTTGTGAGACCAATAAAAGCAAGCCAGTAAAAGATGAGCTCTATCTAACTTGGAATGCGAACTGTCTAATTGCATTCTTACCTTGCTCCGCGGCCACACTGAGCAAATAGATGTAGTCTGCAAAATGATGGCCGATGCACACGTCGTGCTCTGTCTTGCAGCCATTATAGTTCTGGTCTCCTGTGCACCTGTGAGTTGGCTTTTGCAGCTCAAGTGCATCTAATTCATTCTGTGTCTTTCCAAAACACTCTCCCCAGTTGTGCAGTGAAAACCCAACAAACTGCTCCGATTCAGAGCGTTCTTTGTTGGCATTTACGACTGCTTGATCACATTTGCAGGCAGTACTAGGGAAGGTTTTTAAACATTCTCAATTGAAACACAGGCAAGAGTGTAAATGCAATGACTTAAAAAATTGCTTGCAGTCAGACTATGAAACTTCATTTTGATCAAAACTAGGAGCTTTTGAGAGAAAGATTATTTTTAGACAAGAAACTGAACTTATTAATAACCTTGTAGATTCAGCCTTAAGCTTTTTACGGTTGCTTGATACTGGCTATATTTCACTAATCCTAAATGCTGACGCAAAAGTTAGTGAATGTTTGGAAAAGGGTATCTGCTGCCTTATCATAAGCTCATTAAATCGCTAAAAATGAAAGCAGCATAACTTCTTGGCAATTGTCTTCGTTGTCACAGTTACACACATAAGATAAAATTGGTAACCTGCTGCCTTATCATAAGCTCATTACATCTCTAAAAATGACAGCAGTATAACTTCTTGGCAATTGTCTTCGTTGTCACAGTTACACACATAAGATAAAATTGGTAACCAATATTCAAAGATTCATATGGAAACGAAACTTGCTATGCATAATTTCCCGTTCCAACCAAGACGAGTGTTCTCATCGGTGAAAAAAGGAAAGATGAAAATCTAATAGTCCAAATAAACTGCGTGGAGCGTCCCTTCGAAATTGAAACTCAGTCATTTTGCCTACAGGTGTCTTTAGATCGTGATTTCTAACGCTTGTGGTAGGACCAGTGCTTTCATAAAGGGACACGAACAGCTCTAGATTCTTGTTGACGTGCAAAGGAAGTAAAAATAATGAAATTGAGCGTAGAGTGCCATGCTAAGTAATATTATCCAAAAGAACTGGCGACTAGTTCCCTTCCTTGCTGCACCTATGCTCTGGATTTGCGTAAGATACCCATTTACCCCGTTGGACAAGAAGAAGGATTGTAGATGTGGAACAAGGTTGCTCTGAACTTGAAAATTTCGTCACAATAGGCGTGTGTAATACTCACTATGCCTACAATCGCTACACAGAGCTTACAAGAATCAATAGAAGCAAAAAACGTGTATATTTACTGTGCCATGTAAGCTTCGATGTTTTCCCATTGAATGCTGTCTCTGCTGCTGAAGAGCATGCTGTCATAGTTCGGTCTACCGTTTTCATAACAGCCGATTTTCTTGAACTTTTTTTCACATTTTTGAAACTGAGTACCTATCAGATGAAAAGACATGAATTAGTCTTCTTTATTGTGGGAAGTAGCGTTTGATAACTCAAAGTTGCCATGACGATAAGGCGGTCTACGGGTTTCGTCTGGTACTTTCAATCCCTCCATCAAATCTTTGCTTACAAAGCAAACCTACCATACTCCATTCTAATACCCCCAGATGCATCATCAATGTGCAGCCAAGTTTCGTACGCGTAGTATTAGCGACAAGACAGAAGATCCGTTGACACAACCTATACAGACTAAACCGGGGGTCGGCAACCCACTGCTCTAGAGCCACATGCAGCTCTTTAGCGCCGTCCTAGTTGGTCTCCAGAGCTTTTCCAAAAATGTTTGAAAATGGAAAAAGATATATTTACTATAGATACATACAGTATGTGTTGCCTTCTCTTTTAAGGCTTATATAAGGCTTCAATTTTTTAACGGCTCCAGAAATATTTGTTTCTTTTTGGGTCCAATATGGCTCTTTCAACATTTTGGGTTGCCAGCCCCTGGACTAAGCCAGCCATGATTGCCTCATGTCTTAATAGGTAAACCTCGTTTGCTCAATGCCGTGAAAGATCATTGAATAGTTTACTTACCTGCTGCAACACTCACAGCCAAAAGCAGGAGTAATGCTTGTGCCATTTTTCAATTTCTGGAAAGGTAAACAATTTTATTCTGATAAACATCGATTGTCATTTTTCATTTCTATTCGATGTGAAAGCATCTACAATGAGGCTTTATGAAAAAAGGAAACGCGCACCAAGTAGTTTATTTTCACTTAGACGAAGATTGCAAGCAATCAATGGCAAGCATGCAGTATGAATGGTGAAGATGAATGGCACGGAAAATTGTACTCACCTTTCAAGAGCCAAAGCGTATGCAAAATGAGCTGATTTGGAGAAGCAACTCACTTGATCTTTGGCGTTTTACAGCCTTTTATACATTTGCAGATGTTCAGAATTGTAGTGTTATTGTTATCCTAGATACAGCCCTATAAAGAATTAGCTGCAAATCTTGCTTTATTACAATGATAAATCAATTCATTATATGATGAATTAATTGAGATAGAGTTTGCATTAAGTTTACTTTTGAATTAGCCGATTGTTAAACTGAAAAAAGCGAAATGACTTTGGGTGAGCATGATGCTTCTTAGCAACTCATGTACTTTATTCATTCTATGGAACTCCTGAAAATGCATTGCGGTGTCACGAAGGAGCCATGATGCATTATCGTAGATTTCAGGATAGCTCAATGGTAAGATTCTTGCTCTTTGATCCTACGGTCAGTGGATCGAGTCCCACCTCAGCTAAACTTTCACTTAGAGTGAGGAGAGTCACCAGCTCTCTGTAATTCCAGGCATTGGAATCACGAGGTGTGGTCACATCGAGAGGAAGGACCTGGTCACTGTCATCTCCCCTGTACTCTTCATCCTCCTCATCAATGACCTGCTCACCTCCACGTCTTCTAGCATTCACTCCTTTGCTGATGATACCTTCCTAAGTTCTTCATTTTCATTAAATCCAAATGACCATGCTTCCACCGATATCCAACTCCACAAAAACATTTCAGTCTCGCTTCTCTCCAATGATCTGACAGTTATTGCAAAGTAGGGTAAAGACAACCTAGTTTCGTTCAACCAAAGCAAGACGAAACAGGCTGTCATTTCATGCAAACGTAATCAAAACTTTCCAGCTGTCTTCATGAATGGTGATAAACTGGACACTTCAGCTTCTTTCACACAACTTGGTCTTTCGCTTTCATCTATTCTCACTTGGAAAACTCACATCCATTCCCTTGCTAAACATGTATCTCAAAAGCTCGGTTTCCTCGCCAGAGCTCGTGGGTTTTTCCCATATTCTCACTTTCTATCTACATACAAGTCCCAAATCTGTCCTTTCTTAGAGTACTGCTCCCACGTCTGGGGTGGTGCTCCAAAATCTACTCTCTGTCTTCTCGACAAAGTCCAGTCCAAAGCCATTCATCTCATCAATAATCCTAACCTCACCCAATCGCTCCAATCTCCTTCCCATCGTCGTTTAGCTGGAGATCTTTCCATCTATTACATATACTTTAACGGACATTGTTCTCAGGAGATCAGGGATATTATTCCAGTTCATCTGAGGCGTGTCAGGACCACCAGAAGCTCAACTCATTCACACCCTTTCCAAGTTTCACTGCCTAATCCACGAACTCTATCTCACAAATCATCATTCATCCCAAGAACATGCAACTTATGGAACATCTTGCCTTCTTCTTGCTTTCCTGAGTCCTACAACTTGCCATCTTTCAAATCTAAGATCAATAAACTTGATCTTATCTCTCTATCCTCTTAGCTGCTCGCTTTCTTCTTTCTTCCTTTGTTGGGGCTTTGTATAGGCCACCGTGGCCTTTCCTCAACATAATAAAAAAAAAAAGAAAGATAAGCAAAAAGCTTCTCAGTGTCCGAATCTCTACCTTTGACATCTAGGTAGAATCATGTATATGTCACGTGCAGATGGCAACTTGAGGAAATCAATATGCAACAGGACAGCTAGAACGGTTGCGCAGGGAACAGGAAGGGTTCAAGGATTTTCCAATAACAAGTCAATACTGACAATAATTAACAAGACTGATTTAACGCTATCCACTTTGTGAGCTCAGCTCAATTCAGGCTGAATCAACAAAGGACTTGTCGTGCTCAATTCTATTGCCAACTATCCATTACTTCAAAAATTCTAGAAAAAATTTTTTAATTCATGAATGAAATAAAAAATCTTCGTACATGATTTCATAAAAAAGATTTTTTACTGCAAGGATTTTCAAAGATTTGATTAGCATTGACAAGTAAGCGAAACAGTCCCGACTACCAGGGACTGTTTTCATCGCGAAACTAATTTTGGCGGTAAAATTGAAAATGGCGGCAAGCAGTGATTTTTCGACAAAATATGGATTTATGCTACTCATGCAATGCTTCTTGTTTTTCGCTTGCTCAAACCAGTTTAACCATTGCTTCTTTTTGCACCCATCTCAAAACTTTCTAATCAAGAATCACGAGTGCGTAAATTTATTCTGCTCTTCTAGAAATACCACATGTAACAGCGTTGATCTTTCGTTCGAAGCCATCATTAAAATGCCTCAACTTGAAAATCAGAGGTACGAGGCTTCTGCAAAGGCTGGAATGGAGCACCTGGATAGCAAACACTAACAATTTTTGTGCAAAAGCGATTTACAGAAATCATAATGTTCGTTGCTAAGGCGTTGCTAAGGACAAAAATTTCGACTGCTACCAGTAAAATGATATTTTGCTCATTTTCAGATGGCTAAAATGACAAGAACAGATTTCTAACGTGAAGATAGGTCCTCAAGCGACTCTAAGACACTAAATCGCATTTTCCCCAAAATTTGCCAAAAAATGTCTTATTTGTACGGATTGCTTCTTGTTGCTCAGGTTTACTTCAGTCGATTTGATATGGCCGTGGGAGTTTTTGCTGCCAGACATGTCTTTCGCCTTTTCTTGAATTCTGTTGTAGCCTTGCTTGATTTGCTCGCGTTCGATTTTCAGATTCTTCTCAAACTTTTTTTTTGTCATTCTGTTATTGGCAGTGGAGAGAAATGGCGTCTTCTTCCGGGCCAAAAAGTCTTTCATGGTGGTTATATTTCTGTACCATTTTCTTACGAAGATGTTGCACTGCACTGTTCTGTCAGCCTCAAAATCTATATATTTGTAGTCACATGCTGTCTTATAATCAAGTAAGAGGTCAATATGCTCAGATGTTAATTTTGAGTTCCATCTGAATGGCCCTCGTGTTTCTTCTTGTTGTTAAACTTCCCCCATTCTTGTCGGAAATGCAGATCTTGTAAAGTGATTTCTCACCCAGCTGGGACCATTTTCAGCTTGCCTTTATCTGATCAAAAATAGTATCGGAATGCCGGGATCCCAGCTCTCTAAGCCGAGATCTCGGCCACTGAAAATAGTTTCACCCAGCTGGGACTACATCAATTCTCATGTAAACGCACGGCTTTAAATACAGTGATTTCAATGGGATGCTGGGGTCCCGGCAGGTAAAATATTTTCGGTTAGCCGGGGCTATTTTCTCCGTATAAACAGGCCCTATATGGCATTTCCAGCAGCGACAACAGAACATAATGGCTCCCCAAAAACATCGCTAAGCACTTACTTCAGTCTGATCTTCTTCACCTCTGCCTTTTGAGGTAGCCACAATCTTACTTTTTCTACACTGATCTCCATTCCATGCCTTCTAGCTGTATTAGCAAGACGTTCAGTAAGCTCTTTCAATTCTTTTCTCGATCCTGCTATTAGATCTTTGTCCTCAGCAAATCTCAAGTTACTTACTTATCTACCTTCTATTTTAACACTTCCGCCAAACTTATCCAATGCATCGATCATGATTTCTTCAAGAAATGTATTGCAAATACAAGGAGAGAGAATACACCCTTGTCTGACGACAACTGTAGTTTTAAACTACTGTTTTCATACAAAGTTTCAACAATCGTCGTTTCCCATATTGTGCTTTTTATTCACATTTTTTTTATTATTTATTTGTGTGTTTACATTCAAGGACTGTTCTAATCCAACCTTTCTTTGCCATAAAGCCAACTCTACCATAATGTAAATTATTTTCACCACTCGAACATAACTTGTGTCTATCTTCTTCGGTTATTACCTCGCCGGTCCCTGTCCATCGAATTTATGCTAAGCCCAATACATGCCACTTTTATTCATCCATTTCATGCTCTAGCTCGTTTAATATACCTTCTGCACGCAGTGCTCTGAAATTCCATGTGACAAACGTCATCTCTTTTTTAGAAATTCTGAACTTAGATGGTTGTGTATCAGTAGCCATTTTTCGACTCCCCTCTGCCGCACTACAGAGAACAGGACCGTTTTTATCCTGGGCCCCAAACGATCCAGTATGGAATTTGTATAATTGTTGTGCATCCATGTATTTCAGTGGGTAAAATATACTTGGTGGTACCCATCTCCTCTCCAAGTAGTGAATACCTTTGGCTGTAAGGCTCTCCCGCCTTCTCGAATTCTCATTCGACTGGGTTATCACGAACCACAGTGGGTGCTTTATATCAAAGTTTTCGGTCTGCTAGCACTGTGCCTGAAAAGGCATAACCCAAACGGCAGCAGATGGCTGGGGATCAGTGCTTTCCTTCTCCTATCCCAGTGAGCTGGCTAAGCCAAGTACCACGGGAGCACTCCAGAAGATAAAGGGACCCGGATTACCCGATTGGGGCATGTTCCTTAGCCAAGGGCCCTTTCTGGGGTAAGGTACTACCCCTCCATCATCTGTGAAGCAGTTTAACGTCATACTTCAGAACTTAGCAGTATATACTGTGAACATTTAGAAAATGTGAAGAAAGCAATTTTGCACCTGTGAGAAAGTAGCCTTCCTGCCTAAATCTCTGAAGCTTACCTTTGGGTTTACTGCATGAATATGAGATGGGTTCTACGTATAATAAAGATTTCATGGAACTGAACTGAACACTTCTTGCTTCCCTTCGCCTCCTCCCCCCTACAAAATTAGAAGAGGAGCGGCTGTCCCTTTGTCCCTATCATCAAGCATAGCTGGATCCTTGAATTTGTCTTTGAGGTGATATAAAGAAAAAAACAGAGGCAAAAGTAAAATGCTAAGTGCAATTCATCCTTGCTTGCTCAGGCTAGCTGACAGGTGCGATAACTTTTCATGCTACAACTAGATTTTAGTGAAATATGCCATCTTAGGCATCACTTATTACTACCATGCTCTGTCTTGTTACTTCAGTAATGAATTAATTTCATGTTGATGTACTCGTCGTGGTGACCCAGCTCCATCTTTATCCCTTACATCTGTACTTGACTTTCAAGTACTTCCGTGTACCTGGGCAAGGATCTCCGAACACATTGTTCTTTGCATAAACGCTGCAAGACTTTTTTCCCTCGCACCTGCTTTTCACTTTAGGGAGAGATTGGCTTGAATTGCATTTCGTTGACCAGAACAAGTGGAAACCTCTGCAGATACCTTTCGTCAGTCGGCCGTACATTGCGTATGTTATCGTTATTCTTGACTTTCCGCGACATTGCAAGCTCAATTTTCTAGATTCGCACACTTTTCTCTGCTTCTCGGCTGACAAGCACGCGTTTAAATTGCATGCTGCTGTGCTTTTCGAAGCTCCCAAACTATTGCAGTTTTTACCACCGTGCTCAGGCTTTGGCTTTGTGCACGATCTGCTACGAGTCTTGATGCCTCCACCACATGACTTGCTGCAGGCAGAGTAAGATGACCAATTGGAATAACCGCCGTTAACTAGAATAAACGATTTCACGTAAAAACCAGCAGATATATAAAAAAACAAATCAATATCTCTCTGGCCATGATTCTAAAACTAAGTAAGATTACTTATATATATATTTATATATGTATATACATATATTTAGATATACATATACATATATGTAGATATATATATACATATATTTAGATATATATATACATATATAAATATATATATGTATATATATATATATATATATATATATATATATATATATCTATCTATATATATATATATGTCTTGGGTATGACGTTAAACTACACTTTGGGGTTCCTATAGGCAAGGACAGTACTCTGAATGCTCCCCGTACCAGGGTAATGGTGAAGCTGCTGAAAGCCGGGTAGTGGATGGCCTACAGTAGAACTGTATGAACAACCCTGTAGACCTTAGTCTTGGCGGAATCAGGGTCCAACACGAAAACGGCAATGGTAACCCTTAAGAATACCAAGAACTGCCAGCAAAGAAAGACCCGTGGAATTTTTAATTTGCTTATCTTCCATTACTCCAGACAAAGATGTTTCATGAATCAACTGCCAAAAACCAGAGCATACCGCATCTCACGTCATGCGGGTGACAAAGGAGCCCGTCTTCATTTTCGGATTTTGGGTGTTTGATTGAATCCTATTGCGACCAGCAAGAGCAGAACCAATCAAACTGCGTAACTCCTGTCTCACTTTCATAACTAACCTCACTCTCATGTAGCTCTCTTTTCGTGCCATTTCGCACTACATTGTCAACATTCTTTGCTGTTTCTTCTATCACCTGCCACTGCCACAAGGACATTTTTTATGAAGATACAGCAGCAAGATGGGAGAAGCAAAATTTAGTTACAATCGCGTCCCAGACTTGCGCGACGAAGTGGGAATCATTCGCGCGACCAAAATCGCATGAGTGGTCACGCGACCAAATTCGCATGAGTGGAAACCTGCCATAATGCACTTCAGAGTAGCGGTTCATCCTTGGGCATAGACATTGCTATTAGAAATGGGGGAAGGAATCTTTGCAGCATGCCAGCCACAAATGGCATCTAATTAGAGCAATGTATTTTTCACGTGGAAATCGAGCATAGTTCGGACAAATAACCGCACCCGCAAATGCCAATGAAGTTGGAAATTCATTAAATTGAATTTGAATTTCGCCCTTGGGAATTACCAAAAAAGTGAATGGGAATAGGATTTGATATAGGTAAGCAAGGATTTGGAAGTTCCAAGCTACAGCCATGCAGAGCTTGTCCTGGTCTCTTGTGAATCAGGAAAAGATTATGACAAACAGAGGAGCAATACTTCCTTTGGGAAACAAATTTCAAGTAGTTAATAATTGAAACTGGCTCAACAGTTCATTTACTTCGTCCTCTTCTGCCGATACTTTGACATTTTACAGATCAAAGGCGTAAGATGGGCCCTCAAATACATTGGCGTTTTCACCTCACTACCGGGAAAAGGATTGGGCAAGCAGGGGTAAATCCCCCTGTAGTAACACAGTTTTAAACAATGCGCTGGCAGTTCCTTGACGTAGCATGTCCTTAGACGTCATATTGACACAGCATGCAAGTATAATTACTGGTTCAATGAAGCACTTGCGCATTCTGTATAGTGATTAAGGCTTATTCCAACGATAGGACAAAAAACCATGCTAACACTTACTTGGACATGGATTCTTCAGTTGACACACTTTGGTTTCTGTTGATTTTCCAAGACTTGAGCAATCTTTGCCTTTACCCTTTGGTAGCGGATTAGTGCACGTTCTTTCTCGTGCCATGAGTCCCGAGCCACATTTGCCTTTGCAAGGTGTCCATGCCTCCCACTCACTGTAACCTCCATTTATATCTGCATTACGAAATTAGAATGTTTTAAATAGGGCGATTACTGGCTGACCTACCTAATTCTTCATTTGCTGCCAATTTATATGCTTGCATGGAATTTAATTGGTTCAGTTGAACATTTTTTGGGTTTTTCTTAGTGAGTTATGTTGAGGAAGGTCCATCGTGGCCTATACAAAGCCCCAACAAAGGAAGAAAGAAGAAAGCGCAAAAGGCTGAGAGGAGAGAGAGATCAAATAAAGTTCATTGATCTTAGATTTGAAAGATGGCAAGTTGTAAGATTCAGGAAAGCAAGAAGAAGGCAATTCGTTCCATAAATTGCATGTTCTAGGGATGAATGACGATTTGTTGGATAAAGTTCGTGGATTAGACAGTGTAACAGTTCCTTTCGATTTGTAAAACACGAATTATTAGGAGTGCTTTTCTAGCACGACTCTTTAAGTCTTCTTGAGAGGGAAGTGTGTCTCTTGATTTGAAGAAAGATTATTAGTTCTGATTAAAGTTAATCAAATCGGATGCACCAAAGCATTTCTGCTAAAAGCTTACGAGACCTTAGCGCATGCACACTTTACCGAAGATACATGGAAATCCTCTGAAGCTCGCTAAAAAGCTCGGATTGGTCTTAGAGAGGAAAATTGAAGTTTTACGCAGCATTGAATTCGGCAAGCAAGCAGATAGAAGTCACAAACCAGAAGCACTGGCAACCGGTCCTAATGCCTAGATATTTCGGAAGAGTTTATGACAGGCAGAAGACATAGCAAGAAAAGCACGAGCTACCAGCTCTACAGAACTGATTGAAGGAATACGGTTACTTGAGAAAGCGTATCCTTTTCTTCTGTTGTGAGACCAATAAAAGCAAGCCAGTAAAAGACGAGCTCTATCTAACTTGGAATGCGAACCTTCTAATGGCATTCTTACCTTGCTCCGCGGCTGCACTGAGCAAATAGATGTAGTCTGCAAGATCATGGCCGATGCACACGTCGTGCTCTGTCTTGCAGCCATTATAGTTCTGGTCTCCTGTGCACCTGTGAGATGGCTTTTGCAGCTCAAGTGCATCTAATTCATTCTGTGTCTTTCCAAAACACTCTCCCCAGTTGTGCAGTGAAAACCCAACAAACTGCTCCGATTCAGAGCGTTCTTTGTTGGCATCTACGACTGCTTGATCACATTTGCAGGCAGTACTAGGGAAGGTTTTTAAACATTCTCAATTGAAACACAGGCAAGAGTGTAAATGCAAACACTTAAAAAAGAGCTTGCAGTCAGACTATGAAACTTCATTTTGATCAAAACTAGGAGCTTTTGAGAGAAAGACTACTTTTAGACAAGAAACTGAACTTATTAATAACCTCGTAGATTCAGCCTTAAGCTTTTTTACGGTTGCTTGATACTGGCTATGTTTCACTCATCCTAAATGCTGACACAAAAGTTTGTGAAAGTTTGGAAAATGGTATCTGCTGCCTTTTCATAAGCTCATTAAATCGCTAAAAATGACAGCAGCATAACTTCTTGGCAAGTGCCTTCGTTGTCACAGTTATACACAAGAGATAAAATTGGTAACCAATATTCAAAGATTCATATGGAAACGAAACTTGCTATGCATAATTTCCCTACAAACGAAACCTACAATCGCTACACAGAGCTTACAAGAATCACTAGAAGCAAAAGACGTGTATATCTTACTGTGCGATGTAAGCTTCGATGTTTTCCCATTGAATGCTGTCTCTACTGCTGAAGAGAATGCTGTCATAGTTCGGTCTGCCGTTTTCATAACAGCCGATTTTCTTGAACTTTTTTTCACATTTTTGAAACTGAGTACCTATCAGATGAAAAGACAAGAATTACTCTTCTTTATTGTGGGAAGTAGCGTTTGATAACTCAAAGTTGCCATGACGATAAGGCGGTCTACGGGTTTCGTCTGGTACTTTCAATCCCTCCATCAAATCTTTGCTTACAAAGCAAACCTACCATACTCCATTCTAATACCCCCAGATGCATCATCAATGTGCAGCCAAGTTTCGTACGTGCAGTATTAGCGACAAGACAGAAGATCCGTTGACACAATCCATAAAGACTAAACCGGGGGTCGGCAACCCACGGCTCAAGAGCTGCATGCAGCTCCTTAGCACCGTCCTAGTTGGTCTCCAGAGCTTTTCCAAAAATGTTTGAAAATGGAAAAAGATATATTTACTATAGATACATACAGCATGTGTTGCCTTCTTTTTTAAGGCTTATATAAGGCTTCAATTTTCTAACGGCTCCAGAAATATTTGTTTCTTTTTGGGTCCAATATGGCTCTTTCAACATTTTGGGTTGCCAGCCCCTGGACTAAGCCAGCCATGATTGCCTCATGTCTTAATAGGTAAACCTCGTTTGCTCAATGCCGTGAAAGATCATTGAATAGTTTACTTACCTGCTGCAACACTCACAGCCAAAAGCAGGAGTAATGCTTGTGCCATTTTTCAATTTCTGGAAAGGTAAAAATTTTTATTCTGATAAGCATCGATTGTCATTATTCATTTCTATTCGATGTGAAAGCATCTACAATGAGGCTTTATGAAAAGAGGAAAAGCGCACCAAGTAGTTTATTTTCACTTAGACGAAGATTGCAAGCAATCAATGGCAAGCATGCAGTATGAATGGTGAAGATGAATGGCACGGAAAATGGTACTCACCTTTCAAGAGCCAAAGCGTATGCGAAATGAGCTGATATGGAGAAGCAACTCACTTGATCTTTGGCGATTTGCAGCCTTTTATGCATTTGCAGATGTTCAGAATTGTTGTGTAATTGTTATTCTTGATAAAGCCCTATGAAGAATTAGCTGCAAATCTTGCTTTATTACAATGATAAATCAATTCATTATATGATGAATTAATTGAGATAGAGTTTGCATTAAGTTTACTTTTGAATTAGCCGATTGTTAAACTGAAAAAAGCGAAATGACTTTGGGTGAGCATGATGCTTCTTAGCAACTCATGTACTTTATTCATTCTATGGAACTCCTGAAAATGCATTGCGGTGTCACGAAGGAGCCATGATGCATTATCGTAGATTTCAGGATAGCTCAATGGTAAGATTCTTGCTCTTTGATCCTACGGTCAGTGGATCGAGTCCCACCTCAGCTAAACTTTCACTTAGAGTGAGGAGAGTCACCAGCTCTCTGTAATTCCAGGCATTGGAATCACGAGGTGTGGTCACATCGAGAGGAAGGACCTGGTCACTGCTCGATAAGCAAAAATCTTCTCAGTGTCCGAATCTCTACCTTTGACATCTAGGTAGAATCATGTATATGTCACGTGCAGATGGCAACTTGAGGAAATCAATATGCAACAGGACAGCTAGAACGGTTGCGCAGGGAACAGGAAGGGTTCAAAGATTTTCCAATAACAAGTCAATACTGACAATAATTAACAAGACTGATTTAATGCTATCCATTTTGTGAGCTCAGCTCAATTCAGGCTGAATCAACAAAGGACTTGTCGTGCTCAATTCTATTGCCAACTATCCATTACTTCAAAAATTCTAGAAAATTTTTTTTAATTCATGAATGAAATAAAAAATTTTCGTACATGATTTCATAAAAAAGATTTTTTACAGCAAGGATTTTCAAAGATTTGATTAGCATTGACAAGTAAGCGAAACAGTCCCGACTACCAGGGACTGTTTTCATCGCGAAACTAATTTTGGCGGTAAAATTGAAAATGGCGGCAAGCAGGGATTTTTCGACAAAGTATGGATTTGTGCTACTCATGCAATGCTTCTTGTTTTTCGCTTGCTCAAACCAGTTTAACCATTGCTTCTTTTTGCATCCATCTCAAAACTTTCCAAAAAATGTCATTATTTGTACGGATTGCTTCTTTTTGCTCAGGTTTACTTCAGTCGATTTGATATAGCCGTGGGAGTTTTTGCTGCCAGACATGTCTTTCGCCTTTTCTTGAATTCTGTATCGGAATGCCGGGACCCCAGCTCTCTAAGCCGAGATCTCGGCCACTGAAAATAGTTTCACCCAGCTGGGACTACATCAATTCTCATGTAAACGCACGGCTTTAAATACAGTGATTTCAATGGGATGCAAGGGGTCCCGGCAGGTAAAATATTCTCGGTTAGCCGGGGCTATCTTCTCCGTATAAACAGGCCCTAAATGGCATTTCCAGCAGCGACAACAGAACATAATGGCTCCCTAAAAATATTGCTAAGCACTTACTATGAAAGCAGACACAGGCGGCAGATTTCGTAAAGTAAAACAACGAGAAGAGTACTTGATTTCTTAAAATACGTTCTACGTTGGGTTTGGCATATTGCGCGCATGCCACCTACTCCCCTACCGAAAATTATTCTCAATGGGAAGCTCGCAGAGGGCAAACGGCCCAGAGGTGGCCCGAAGCGCCGCTTTAAAGACCAACTGAAGCGATCGCTAGCGCAGGCCAACATCCCCGATAACAACTGGGAAACCTTTGCACACGAGCGACACTCTTAGAAGGTCAGAGTTCGAGAAGGCGTAGAAGCTTTTGAAGCCGAGAGGAGGAGCCAGGTGGGCCTGAAGCGCCAAGAACGCAAGCGCAGACAAGCAGCCAACCCTCCGCCGACCACTCTGCCATTAGACTACTGCCCAAGACTTTTCCGCCACACGCTTGGCCTACTCAGTCATGTGAGGGCCCACAAGCGGCATCAAAAGGATCCGTGAAGGAAGAACGCGAACCAAACTCGGACTACGAGTGGAATCCGACGACTTGACCACATTACATATGCAGAAATCGAATTGGCAAAGGGTGGAAGAAGAATGGCTTGCTCCATTAGCCAGGAAAAGGACTGCAAATAACTGACTGCTTAAAGCGTCCCTTGTTTTGCCTCCTGCAAGTTTTGTAGACGTTACTATCATATTATTCTTATTGGTCATGCTTTGATTGCTGCTAAGGTACACGGGTGTTGCATCACACAGGGGTTTTCGGTTTGAATACTGGATCTGCCAGAATAAATCATGAATTACCTTTCCCTTCTTGCCACGTGGCGTATCTCTGTAAATTTAGGAAGATACTTTAAATCAGTAACCCTACGATCACCAGAGGAAATGAGTCTTGAGCTGGGCCTAAAACTGCAAGGTGTCGTTCAGCGATGGAGATTCCCATTTCCTCTTGCTGTAGTTCGTTCAAAAGCGTGCTCTGACATGTGGAAAAGCTTCGCAACAACTAGGGTCAGGTTCAGCGGATGAAAACGATGAAAACTGGTCGAAAACTTCAGTTGATTCCATATCGACAAGAGAAAGTGTATCAAAACGCAATGGGATAAAATGTGCTGTTTGCCACAGGGAATGGTGAATTGGAATGCTGAGGAAGGCAACGAAACAACACCTCATAACGTCCACTATTTAGGTAGTTTAATCACCTCCGACTGCAGATGCGAAAAAAGAAATACGGCGAAGAATAGTTCTGGCTAAAAAAGCTTTTACTGAGAAGAGATCCATCCTTACAGACAAGCAACTGAACATAGCTCTCCGAATCAGACTGCTAAAATGTTTTGTATGGTCGACCTTACTATATAGCTGCGAAAGCTGGACTATAAACAAAAGCTGCATAAAGCAATTAGAAGCAATGGAAATGTGGTGCTATCGAAGGATGAGGATATCGTGGGTAAGGAAAATGAGCAATGGATGGGTGCTTGAAATGTATGGTATGACAAGAAGTATGATGGTGACCATACGGAGAAGGCAATTGAGATTTGTGGGCCATGCAGTCAGGAAAGAAGTGCTTTAGAAGCTGGTTCTGGAAGGGAAGTTAGAGGGGAAAAGAGGGCGTGGAAGAAGAAGGCTAGACTACATGGGGGGACTGGCTTCGGCTACGGGATACAGTGCGGTGGAACTTTTGCGGCGTACGGGTGACCGGATTGGTTTCAGAGAAGTGGTAGCCAACGTCAGTCCCTGACATGGCACCCGAAGAAGAAGAACGTCAATTTCCCTGACTCAGGTTTCTGCTGCGCTTCAAATCGTATTGTGACGTGGTTTCTGTAGGGTATATGGATACGTCTAGCCCCGCATAGTCCAAAAATATCCAGAGAGACAGCACCCTATAAGCCCCAATTGGTCTAAGTAGACCACATCAGGACTAAAAGGCAGCACCCCCCCCCCCTCCAGAACACCGTTAGGACAGGGGAACCCAATGCACACGACCATTGAGACTTCATTTTCAGTTATCAATTTGAAACTGAGGCATTGATTTCAATTATCAGATCACATCGGTATCCCTGCATGTTCTTCATTGCAGGTGAATCACATTACACACCGATGCACTGCAATACTTAAAATTACTTCTTGGTTACGCTGCTGCTATGGCAAAACTTGTGCATTCACGAAAAAATGTTCTTCAAGATTGTTTTTACTGCAAGAAAGGTAAATTAATAATACCGATTTGAAAGAAGCACAATAATGACCTACACTATCCATTGATGCATAGTTTATAGTGGGTAGAATATATTATTTAGCAACATTTGACAAGTAATTTTGCATAATTCGGATGAAATGCGTCAAAATTCAGCCTGTTTAGGAGTCGTTTGTCGAACATATTGTCATAAAAAAGAATATGGAAGAAACATTTTTCAGTTTGATAGCGGAAAATTCTTTACTATGCTTCCACTGGAAGGCCGCAGCTTAAACAAATTACACTTGTCAAACTGTCTAGATAACCACTACAATTAACTTTCTTTCAACATAACTATAGATGTGAAATAACTTCTTCCTTTATCTTTCATCTCGCTTTACTGGACATACTACATTTAAAACAGCCTTAAGTAGTTCAAGTGTGTATCCAGTTTAAACATTCGTAAATTATCCCTATTACTGTTATCATCGTCTAATGGGCGTACCCAAACACTTGATGGAAGATCTCCAAGCTCCTCTGTCATTCATGATCTGATACTGAGCTCGTTTCGAGCATATTTTCGTTTTGATTTGGGAGAATGTTTCCTGAAATCATTGTCGTTATGCAGATGCTTCTTACTGGCAGTGCTTCACAGTAGACTATATCTAATGTGTTTAGGATGAGAAGATTTGAAATGCAGTTAGTTTTGGGTATCTGTTAGAGAGATCTCGGGGCTCTCTTCTCATTCTTTTATAGCTATACCGAAGAAATCTCCCAAGAGAAAGACTGGATAAGATATCAAACGTTCATGTGCGATTCTCGAAAAGACTCTCTCTTTATCCCTCAACTCATCGTGTTTTATGAGCAGGGTAATTTCTTCCTACTATTCCCATATAAGGCTCAAACCGAGTTTTCGGCGAGATCTTAAAACTAACTACCAAGAAAATCAAGATACACACGCTTACATACAGCGAAATAAGTTTCCTGCCTCTTTCTGAGGCGTGATACTTGCGTTAACAAACCCTTAAAAAGTACTAAAATGAAACGATTGTCTACATAATGCTTTAGCAAACAGCGCGTGATTGTTAGCTTGGCAAGCTCCGCTGCGATGTGCTTTCGCCGTGGAATTACCACAGCATCCGTGGGTATTGTTTAGAGCATTGTATGTAGCTTTTGTTTATCATCAACATATATTATCATCATCATCATCATCATCATCATCATCATCATCATCATCATCATCATCATCATCATCATCATCATCATCATCAACATCATCATCATCATCATCATCATCATCATCATCATCATCATCATCATCATCATCATCATCATCATCATCATCATCATCATCCTCATCATCATCATCATCATCATCATCATCATCATCATCATCATCATCATCATCATCATCATCATCATCATCATCATCATCATCATCATTATCATCATCATCAGCCATTCAGGCCACTGCAGGCCAACAGCCTCCCCAACAACCGCCAATTCTCTCTGTCCAACACCTTCCTCATCCACCCTATCCGGCTTCTTCTTCCAGCTTGTCTCTCCATCTCCGCTTTGCTCTTCCTCTCGCTCTCTTCCTGTCTACTTGTGTCCATTTGCCAACCCGTTTACTCCACCTTCCATTGCTCATTCTTGTCACATGTCCAGCCCACTTCAATTTCAAAGTTTTTGTCTTCTCTACTACATCCTCCACTCCTGTTTCAGCTCGTATACTTTCATTCCTCCATTTGTCTATTCTACTCATTCCTAGCACAGCCCTTTCCATTGCCCTCTGTGCTGTCCTCCGTTCCGTGCTTGTTGATCTGTCAGTGACCAAGTTTTCCGAGCCATACGTCATTGCAGGTATGATGACTCCGTTCATGAATTTCTTTTGAGGCAGCTTGGCATGTTTCTGTTTCTCAAACGATCTGGTATGGAGTTTATATTTGTAGTCATTTTCATTGGTGTTTCAGTGGGTGAGAAAAGCCTGGCGGTGCCCATTTCATCTCAAGGCAGTGAAGACCGTTGACGCTCCGGAATGCCGCTCTTCCGCTCTTCCGCTCTTTAGGTGCTATTTAGGCACCAATGGGATCACCATCCCTAAGCGCTCATCCGCCCGAAGCCGTTGGCACTTCTTAGGGGTGACCAGTTATACCGCCGGACATAACACGCTTGCACCGTATTTATTCATCATCGTCATCGATTATGTGATGCGAACCTCTACTAAAAACCAAGCAAGTCTGGGCCTCACAATAACACAGAGATTAAGTCAAAGGTTTCCAGCAACATACATCACGGATACTGATTTCGCAGACGACATCGCCCTTCTCTCCGACAGCATTGAAGACGCACAATGTTTGCTTTCTTTACTCATTAAAACAGCTAAAGTGGTCGGTCTCAGCATAAATGAGGATCAAACCGAGTACATGTCTTACAACACACCGAATCCAAGAAACGACACGATTCTTGCTAATGAAAAGCCGCTCAAAAAAAATGAGCGATTTCAGATATTTGGGCTCTTTGGTGGGCAATTCAGAAAAAGACATGAAGACGAGAAAAGCACAAGCTTGGGCAGCAATACAGAAACTTGACAACATATGGAAATCCAACTTTCCAAGCAAATTGAAAATAAATTTCTTTCGCTCAACAGTAAAATTTGCTATAAGGCGCTGAAACATGGACCATGACCAAAACAATGAATAGTGAAATTGAAGGCACATACACTCGCCTACGTCGCCATGCTCTAAACATCAACTGGAGACAACAGGTAACAAATGAAAACTTATATGGTGAAATTCCTAACATCTCCTCCGTTATACAGCAACGACGATTACGTCTAGCCGGCTACTGCTATCGAAGTGACGACTCTGTAGCAAACCTAATACTGTGGAAACCAAATACCGACCCTCCTCACGCAAGATACCGACCGAGTTGTGGAGAAATTATGTGGATTTGGGTGCGCAGGAGACCTGGGGATCGATGGCTCGTGGCCGCTCAAGTCGGCAACAAACAATAAAAGCTGCAGCTAAAGTTGCTCAAATGACGGGATACGCCGTCAATTTGAGACGCGCGATCGAACTCACGCCGTGGCGGACTCAAAGTCACCAGGGAGTGTTACCTGCGAGGACTGCAGTAAAGTCTGTGCAAGCGCTTTCGGCATTAGATCTCACAAGAGATGGAAGAACCAAACAGCTCCACAACCAATTGACTTCCTCTCCTTCTTCTTTACATTGAAGGACAATCAATGATAATGATGATAAGTTAGGGTGAATTTAAAAGATGAGCTAAAGATGGGACGAACCTATTGTTGAATGGGTTCATCATTAGAGCGACAAAATTGATGCTTTGTTTTATACGATGGACTAACGATGAACCTATTGCACAGTACTATCAATGGCACGCATGCGCCATCAACCCGCATAAAGTTTCAAAATGGTGCCAATCAATGTTAACGACAGGAAAGTACGAATGGCCATGTTTAGTCGTATTTTAAGAGCACGTTCAAGGAGAAGAGCAATGCAACAGTCAATGAATGAGAATGAAAGCGCGAGGGGTACTGATTCTGAGGATGGTGGCTTTGTGTCCATAAAGAGACGTAGACTAGAATTGCCTCAAATTTCTAATGACAGGAGAAACGACCTCACAATAGAGCAACAGTGGTAGCACGTAAACTTTTGTCAACCTCTGTCTTTGTAGAGACAAGGTGTTAAGTGACTTCCTGGGCGATTACTACTAACGGAAGCTAAATTGCCATTTTCTCCTTAACTCTAATAAATACCACAATTTCATGATCAATGCCTTCCCCGAATTCCGAAAAGACTATCGACGTAAGTTTACTGAACGATGACATGCTGGTGCAATCACTGAAGTTAAGTTGAAGACACTTTGGCGGGAATTGACGTTGCTATACCGCGCATGCCCACATGATAACACCATATATAACCACCTGAGTTGAATAGTTTCATCGACGAACCATCCCGTCATATAAAATGGTTGTGAGCCAAACATGAACTTATTCGAAAAGGTTCATCATAAATCAACGAGCCCAAGATGGGCTCATCAGCAGCACGTGCCTATTAACTGTTTTATTCGATGAGCCAAGAGATGAACCTATTCAAAATTAATAGGCTCATCCCATCTTCAGGTCATCGTATAAATTTACCCCTAGCTATTCATTTTCAGGAATGAATATTCATAGAGCTTTAAAAGGCCATACATTTGATGGATACCGGTCATTTCACCGTTTTTATCATAAAGAAATAGGTCATGAATGAATCCAGTTTGTACTATCCCTATAAAGGCTAAATTTTTGTTGCAAATCGTTGCGCCAGCTTCAGAAACGTTGGTTGCCTAAAAGTTCACTGTGTCATAGCGTAAAGATATTTTGCTCTATATGAATTATTCCATTACTGCTTACAGATTTTTCAGACATCAATTGAGAAGCCTTGCAAGAAATTTCCAACAAATTATCCTGCATGAACAACAAGCCAAAGTCCACGAAGTTTAGAGAGCAACTCGATTGATGGACTTTATGCTCGACGGATTCAGAATGCAGAGATAGGTTTAATGACACTCGGTAGGAAGATCAAACTAGATGTAGCTTGGAGGTAGCTTCGTGACAGTTATGCCAACGACAGAGTGCAACCACTTCGGGCATTGTGGTTTCATTGAAAAGATTAAGATTTTTTATGCTAGGGCGCTCATAGCATTCATAAGGGACGAATAGCCCACAAACCTGGTCAACCGAGGTCAGCTTTGAACAATGCATGAAAATTTCCAAACAACTTGAAATTCCTTTTGAGAATAGTCATAATGTTTGATTCAAAATCTCACACGAATCTGTCTCTCGCAGTGGCACATCAAGTCACCGAAAGGTCACTCGATTCCACCACTTTTATTTAAGAGACAGTCAAAACAGCTGCCCGAGTTCTCGACTTCCATCCTTGAATTCACCAGCTTAGGCCAAAAATCGGTCATGTTTCATCCTTCCCACTAATAATATACTGGCAGAATCGAATGAAGTAAGTGAAGTTGAATTGAGTTCGATGCTCAAAAGACGTTTCAGAGAGCAACATGTTAGCGATATTTCTGTCATGAACTAGTCTGGTGCATTGAAAGTATTTCAGTATGCAAGGAAGCTATCTACTGTTGATTTGACAAACAGAGGTCACCCAAAAGCAAGAAGGGGCTTGGTTCAGGCCCAAAATTTCATCCCAACTATCCCGGCAGAATCGAAACTTTGTTGTAAAACTAGGGGTACAGTGTGAGGAGAATTTTGGCTGGTCATATTGCGACGCAGTATGCAATACAATAGCAGTACTATTCGAGTAAGGTATTCCCACAGCTTTCATTGTATATGAGTCTCACTATCAATGGTGTTTTGCAAAGGGGGCATGCTTAAAGACTTATGTTATGCAAAACATACGATAACAGCTTCTAATAACAACCAAAAGAAAGGAAGAAAGATATGTTTAAATGAACTAGTCGGCTAATTCATCGGGGGTATGCAGGCATGGTCTTCAACTGCATCTCAAACATTGGAAAAGTGTCAGCTGTTTTACATAATGGGATTGGTTATAAGTGTGAATTACAAAGCTTCGTGTTTGTTCTTGCATATATGCAATCAAAGAGACTGGTCAGATATTTGCGTTTGGCCTCTCCTGCTTTATCAACCATGAAACGAACAGAAGCCACGATCAATCAATCTGGTTGCATGTATATGCTAATCATTCTTTGAATAGATTGTAATAATTCTCAGGTAAAATTAATAATCTTCAGTTTCGGATGCCTTGGCAGTCAAAAAGCATGGCTAACTTTCTCAATTCGAAGCAATGCTATATTGTCTGTAGAAAATTTTTCAGATAGAAATTTCCTCGTTTCAAACGTTACATCGATCCTCTAGCGATGTACATCGATTATCACAGGCCAACAATTTTTTGCCCCTTTAAAGGGAACAGGTGTTTCTGGATAATTTTGGTATGCTGAATTCAAATATTTCATCTATTCTAGCCCATCACATCAAGATATTTTGATACAGTGAATTCCATATTTTGACTGTTGCTTAATTTTTAGAAAACATTGCCCAGGCTTGAGGAAACATTTCGTGCTTTTAGTCAAACCAGAACGTGTTGTACTGTGCAACTCGGCAAATTTGACATATGCTTGAAGCTTCTTAGGTTTTTGGTGTATACGAGATAGTTAAAAATTCATGGCTTCACAACGAAGAAATTGCATCAATGATGTTGACCAGTTTTGTTATATTTGTGGATCGTATACTCTACTGAAGCAAAGATGAAAGATTACTGACTTTGTAAAGAAGCTCTACTTTGCCTATTTCAAAATGAAATTAGGAGATCAAGCGAAGTCTTGGGCACCAAATATTGTTTGTAAAACATATATAGCAAATCTTAGGAGCTGGTCACTGGGGAAACGAAAGGGACTTGCTTTTGGAATACCTATGATATGGAGAGAGCCTCAGAACCACAAAAATGACTGCTATTTTTGCATTGCTGAAACAAAAGGATTTAATGCCAAAAATTTGCTTCCAAGATTAAAATCAGCCATAAGACCAGTGCTGCATTGTCCAATATCCCTGTACCTGTTTTAAAAAATCTCCCGGATCTTTACATGGTAGACAATGACGATGATGACGCCCCAATTGTTGAATCAACTAGAAATTTTGATTGCAAAGATGGAGAATATGTAGTGGAAGCAGAACCTCCACAACTCTTCTCGCAATCAGAATTGAATGACTTGGTACGAGATCTTTCCCTTTCAAAAGAATCATCTGAGCTTCTAGCTTCTAGGCTTAAAGAAAAACCTCCTGCTTCCAGGAACAAGGATTTCCATCTATTTTTTTTTTATGTTGAGGAAAGGCCATGGTGGCCTATACAAAGCCCCAACATAAGAAGAAAGAAGAAAGCGAAAGGCTAAGAGGAGAAGGAGATCAGATCAAGTTTATTGATCTTAGATTTGAAAGATGGCAAGTTGTAGGACTCAAGAAAGCAAGAAGAAGGCAAGACGCTCCATAAATTGCATGTTCTTGGGATGAATGATGATTTATGAGATAGAGTTGGTGGATTAGGCAGTGAAACTTGGGAAGGGGCTATAGGACTAGAGAGAGCAAGCTCTTGCAATATTTTGGCAATAAAGGAAACTCTGTGTACTGCAATAGTATCCCAGGTCTTCTTAATGAGATGGAAATAGACCAGTATAATTCAGAAAATTGGAGGCTCTTCGTGGATAGTTCAAAGCAAAGCTTTAAGTGTGCGCTTTTACACAACGGAAATATGTATGGTACAATCCCCACCGCTCATTCGGTTCTAGCAAAGGAGACATATGAGAGCATCAAAGTTGTACTGGAGCTGATTAGCTACACTGAACATCAATGGATCATATGTGTTGATCTAAAAATGGTTTGTCTTCTTCTTGGTCAACAGAGTGGCTACAGAAAGTATCCATGCTTTCTATATCTTTGGGATAGCAGAGCCAGGCAGAAGCATTGGGTGTAGAAGGAGTGGCCAGTTAGAAAGGAAATAAATGTGGGAGATAAAATATCACAAATGTGCCATTAGTTGACAGGAGAAAGATAGTATCCCCACCACTTCACATAAAACTAGGTCTTATCAAACAATTTGTTAAAGTCTTGTGCAAAGAAAGAAACTGTTTCCAGTGCATCAAAGCTGCCTTTTCAAGCGTAAGCGAAGAAAAAATCAAAGAAGTGATATTTGATGGACCTCAAATTAGAAAAGTGATCAAGGATCCGAATTTTATTTTATCTATGAATGATGTGGATGCAAATGCATGGAAAGCATTTGTTAATGTTGTCATAAACTTCTTGGGTAATAGGAAGCAGGATGATTACATTACTCTGGTCGAAAATTTAATCAAAAGCCTTCATGCACTTGGGTGCAACATGAGTATAAAATTGCATTTCTTGCATAGTCATCTCAACAGATTTCCTGAAAACCTCGGAGACGTTAATGATGAACAAGGAGAAAGATTTCATCAAGATAATAAAATGATAGAGAAGTGGTGTCAAGGTGGATGGGATCAGCACATGATGGCAGATTACTGTTGGAGTTTGGAAAGAGATTGTGTTGCTATTTGCCATCGAAGAAAGTCAAGCAAAATAAAGTTATTACCTCATTGAAATCATACAAGCATTAATATTATACCATTGACTTGGTGCTGCGTTTACTTTGCAATGCTTACTGCAATACGCATTCTTGGCATAGAACTAGCTAAATATTATTGGAAAAGTTTCTTGTTTGTATAGCTCTATTCTGATATTTCCCAAGACTGACATTTCTTAAAGAAATGTTTTTGCAATTTTTTTCAGTAGCTAGATTTGATAGAGGAAATCTGATCCAATTTTTGAATTCAGCACATCAAAATTATGTAGAAATGTCTATTTGTAACAAAGGGGCAGAAAATTTTTTTTTTTGTTGGCCTGTGTTATATAAACAAATAATCGATCAGCATTCTTGGGTACATCTTGAATTGATAGAAAATGGCAAAAGAAGTACTAAGGCCAGCAGTGTGACACATGATGTTGAAAAACATTGATTTTTGGGAGTATCTAGACATCATGGCCCCAATGAATTCCACGAGTTACTAATCATAGCTCACAATTGTTTATATAAAAAACACAAACAGCCGCCTTTAAAGCTCCGGTTTCCATTCTTCCATCTCACAACTCGGACAAGAACTCTAGAAGCAACTTGTGAAAGGTGACGAGGAAGCAACATCGATTCAACGATTGGTACGTTAATGAAATTTTTCGTTGTACCTTGATGACTCTTTCCTAAGCTTCTAACTTTTTCATATGCTCATAAAACAATTACGACAGAGTACAAAGGGAGGGAGCACGGAACTACATAACAATCCAGTGGCATTTCATAATGGACTTGAAGTTAGTTTCGAAATGGGTGTCAGGCGAAACAAAATAATGCTAAACATTTCACACAAAAATTCACTCAAGAATCCTTCATTTATTATGTAAAGGCCTTCTGTTGTCTGCTGTGCTTGTAATTTAATGAAGATCTTCATAAAGTTTCATAAATTCCATAGATCTCTCTAATCCTGTGGAGCACATTACGTTGAGAAAGGCATCAAATTTTCTGATTCAAAACAGAGTGGGAATGCACTAGATTTTGCAAGAAAAAGTTATCTTACCTATTTGTCCTAAACAGGATCATTAAATCACCATTGAAATCTGTGCTCCATGAAATATTTCTTGGCTCTCGCTTCTTTCTTTCTGTAAAAATTCTTTGATAATAATGTGTTATCTCTAGTTTTTGTGATATTTGACGATACGTACTTGAGACGACAAGAAAATCATAAAATTTACATAAAGAATCAATTGATTCTAGACCCAATATTTATTCCAATACTCTAGATTTTGCACTCATGCATCGTCTCTGTGCATTAAAAAGGTTTTCTGCTGTTTTGTGTGCTTGTCATACCATAATATCTGTTTCATAAAATTGCATAAGATGAATGGTCTTTTCTATTCTCACGAATCTCCATACGTGGAACAATACGTTAAATATGTCTGATTCAAACCGCGTTATGGGTGTGGACTAGATTTTGCAAGAAAAGGCTCCTTTAGTTATTTGTCCCAAACAGGATTAAAAAATCGAGATTTTAATCTGTATACTGCTTGAAATTTTTCTTAGTTTCTATTCTTGCATTTTAGCTGAAAACCATTACTGAAAATATCTTTGATGTAATGTAGGCCTTCATTGATACATTTTGTAGTGTCTGCAGTCAAAATGGTTCTTCTGGTGGGTGTTATCGTATTAGCAGTTTGCTCATCAATTCATGGCACGTTAGGAAAAGGTGAATCCATTTGCATATTTTTGATATGTAACCAGTTTGATAAGATTTACGAAATTTGCAATTTCTCGTAATCCAGAATGCTTGGATATTAAACATTTCATTATGAGTTCCAGTGAGTAAGATATGATGCAGTCAGGCGCGTTACGATATCTAAAAGTACAGCAAAGCATAACAATTCAAATTAGAGCAATTTCCAGTACAGTAGAGTACAGTGCAGTACAGTACACTACAATAGAGTACACTACAGTACACTACAGTACAGCGCAGTGCAGTACATTACAGCACAATACAGTACAGTACAGTACAGTACAGTACAGTACAGTACAATACATTGCAGTATAGTAT
This sequence comes from Pseudorhiza aurosa, assembly GCA_964026355.1. NCBI lineage: Eukaryota > Metazoa > Cnidaria > Scyphozoa > Rhizostomeae > Lychnorhizidae > Pseudorhiza > Pseudorhiza aurosa. Next base: position 11,285,267 of record OZ032115.1, read on the forward strand.
AGTACAGTTTAGCACAATAGTGTCCAATAAATTCGGTATCTACGTATATGCTAAGGCAATACTGAGCGTATCACGGTTAATGAAAAATAATTTATTTCGGGTTCCTTTGTTACAGATTCATCCTTCTGATTGGTTAAGATATGACTCGTCAGATTCCGTTTATATCATCCGTTATGCTTACATAGACTGCCGTTTGATCTTAGTAAAGTTAGTTCTTGTTTCAGTAGACTATCTTCTAGGCTATGCCGTCAGTTAAATTTCAATTCCGTGAACTTTTTCGGAGTCTGCGTGTTTTCTTTAGTAAAGATGGAATATACAATTCGTTGTATACTTGAGCTAACCAGTCGAGTCTTCTGCCATCACAAAAATAAAATAGAAATTTGCCGTTTACAATGACCAAAATCGATTTTGATCCAAGGTGTAGGCTGTCCATCGAAGTATGTCAGAGCTGGTTGCTACAAGTTTGAAGAAGGTGACATTATCATCAATAAACGTCGTTATGGCTCCTTCTCAAAAGTATTACTGAGGTGAGAGAAACTCAGATACACTTAGTACTGTCTTATAAATAACGAGTCAGATTAAGTTTTTTTGCAGCTTAAATCGTGATGCTTGATGGGCTTGTTCATGTTTGAATTTGGTGAACAGTAGCAAATCCCTGACCCAAAAAAGTGTTGAGTTCAAACTAAGTGGAACTGGCAGATGCAGACTATGAGGTGTTAATCTAATGTATTGAATATATCCTAAGTAGCTTCTTTTAAGAGCCACGGTATGATTAATGTCGAAATTACACACTCTATATATAGATGCTATGCTCGATTAACCTATTCTAGTGCCTCATCAGTCCTTCAATGCCAATATGATGTCGTTTCCACATTAGCTTGTTTTACCATAATTTATTTGCATAATCTAATCACTGTGCCAGACAACAACTACAAAAATAGATAGATATCTTCACTTGGGTGCTTAAGAATGGGACACGTTTCTACTAGTTGTATCTCTATGGACAAACTAGAGCTCCATAGCTAAGTGCTCTGCATTTCAAATTTCTTAGCCTGTTATGTTCCCTGGTAATGTAGAAAAATAGACCTCCTGCATCTCTCCAATGCATATTGCTTGTTTTCGTGAAAATATATATATATATATAAATGTGTTTATATGTATATATATAAATAGATATGTATATATAGATACATATGTACATGTAGATACATATATATACATATATTTACATATATATATATAGCATTATTTATGCATATATATGTGAATATATGAATATATATAGATATATATATATATATATGTATATATTTATATACATGGAATAACGAGAGGGAAGCCAGCGCTAATTCAGAGCCCTGAGTTTTATGTTTCAGAATATTCAGCTATCTTTTTATTTCTATATTTATACAAGTACAACAAATATATATTTATGTCATATTTAAGAACATTTCAGGACCAACAGCAGAACGAATAAAAAAAGACATAACAAGACATTTCAAAAACCATGGACTAAATATTACAATACAGACAAACATGAAGACAGTCAACTACCTGGACGTGACATTCAACCTCAACAGCGGAACATACTACCCTTACAGAAAACCCAACGACCAGCCACTATACATCAACACTAAGTCTAACCATCCTCCTAGAATCATTAAACAGCTCCCAGACAACATTAGTCGCCGAATCTCCAACCTATCCTGCAATGAAACAGAATTCAACAAAACGAAACCCATCTACGAAAACGCCCTAAAATCCTGCGGACTCACGCACACCCTCACCTATAACAACCAGGGCCCACCCACACGTACAAGGAAAAACAGACAACGAAACATAATTTGGTACAACCCTCCATACAACCAGAACATCCGCACCAACATCGGCTACACATTCCGCAAGCTAATCAGCAAGCATTTTCCAAAAACCTACAGATTTCACAGCATCTTCAATAAGAGCAACCTAAAAATCAGTTACAGCTGCACAGAAAACATGGCCTCCATCATCAACAAACACAACAAGAAAATCCTCAACACTAAAACACCCACCCCAGCACTAAAACCATGCAACTGCCGCATAAAAGAAGACTGCCCCCTGAACAACAACTGCCTCACCACTAACATTGTCTACAACGCTAAAGTGACAACAAACGAAGACACAACCGGGAAAAACTACATAGGCGTGACTGAAGGAACATTCAAACAACGATTTACTCAACACAAACTGTCATTTAAGAACAAAAAGTACTCCAACAGCACCGAACTTTCCAAATACATCTGGCAACTTTAGGACAACGAAACAGACTACCGAGTACAATGGACTATCATCACTGCAGCTCAACCATACAACAACATCTCCAAAAGGTGCGACCTCTGTACATCGGAAAAACTATACATAATCAACGGCCACAACAATAACCCCTTGAACAAACGCTCTGAACTTATCTCCAAATGCCGACACGAGAACAAATATTATTTAATGAACAATAGCATCACCTAGACAATAGACAGTAACTTGCCAACGGCTTCTTTTATCCCAATTTTATCTTACTTTATTTTACTCTCACCCTATTTTTTACCCATTCGCTTATTTTAAAATCGATGTAATTCGGAATGTGTTTCAGTTATAGTCTGTCTGACGAGTGCCTTCGCACGAAACTCAGAGTAACAGAGAATCGGTCTCTTCCTTTTCTGCATTTCTGCTATATATATATATATATATATATATATATATATATATATATATATATATATATATATATATAGTAGCGCTATGTATATATCAACGCTCTGTACTGCTATCAACGCTCTGTACTTTGTACATAGAGCACTATATCGTGGTGAAGACAGCACCCTCTATGTGATATAGATATATATACATATATATATAGCAGAAATGCAGAAAAGGAAGAGACCGATTCTCTGTTACTCTGAGTTTCGTGCGAAGGCACTCGTCAGACAGACTATAACTGAAACACATTCCGAATTACATCGATTTTAAAATAAGCGAATGGGTAAAAAATAGGGTAACAGAGTAACAGAGTAACGCACGAAACTCAGAGTAACAGAGAATCGGTCTCTTCCTTTTCTGCATTTCTGCTATCAACGCTCTGTACTTTGTACATAGAGCACCATATGGTGGCGAAGACAGCACCCTCTATGTGATATATATATATATATATATATATATATATTTTATATGCCTTTAAGAATTCAGTCTCATCATCATCATTCCAGTTATGCTAAAATTAAATGATTCTGTGGTTCGTCAATTTATGCCTCAAAATTCAATAGAATGCACAAGTAACTATCTTTTGGAATCGTTCGTCACTTGCAGCTTTGCATGTCAATGTGCAGAAGCAGTGAAAGGGAAGACAACTGCGTCCGGAAATTCGTTATTCGCTGGCTTCGCATTGATGACACATGGCAAAAGTTGGTATTGCTACGGGAAAACAGCAGCTCAGATTGCAAGAAACAAAGGAGTGGACGAGGATCGTGGTTGTTCTAGCAGAAATATAAATGAAAGATGTAACAAAGAAGACAAGCTATGCGTAGGGAGACTTCGAGGTCGAAGCGAATTTGTTTATGAATTCAAGGAGGAAAAAGAAATTGATCGTATGTATTTACTAGAGGAAAAATCAAGCAGAATGTATCTTTTCATTCCATCAGGTGGTTGATTGGGTGCCAAATCAGGCGTGGGTGTCACTAACCATAAAAACAGTCACACTGATCAAAACTTGAAAAGGCGCATAAAATCAGGAAAGTGCTTATCGTTGCCAAAATTCCCATCAGACCGATTCACCAATCTATTCTTGATCTTGTAGAAAGCTGTTTAGAGTCACTATCTATGTAACCAAAGATTAGTTACTTAAATAGAAAATATATTTTCAAAATCACCACCTTCCCTTCGTGGCAAGCTGCTAGATTTGTGTGTCTGATAAGTGTGAAAATTCCTAGGCTCCCCATGAATGGCTATAGCTCCTTTGGTCCCCTGTTCATACGTCCCTGAAAGCATGATCGTTGCTGACGGTGCTGTGGGCATCTAATGAAAACTAAAAAGTTCAACTCAAGGGTGTTTCAAATGAGTATTTGTAAACAATTAGAACAACCATAAGATCTTGAACCAACATGTATGCTGTATGACCGCAAGACTTGTTGCTGATTTTCTGCTGATCTGCAAATTGAATATGCTAAGCCAATGTAGTGTGACTTTGGAATCGAGCAAGGCAACAGAGACAGACCTATTTCATTACAATTTGATCGGCATTGGAATTTCTTTTTCTTTTTTTTTTAGTGGGTTATGTTGAGGAAAGGCCATGGTGACCTATACAAAGCCCCAACAAAGGAAGAAAGAAGAAAGCGAGCAGCTAAGAGGATAGAGAGATAAGATCAAGTTTATTTACATTAGATTTGAAAGATGGCAAGTTGTAGGACTCAGGAAAGCAAGAAGAGGGCAAGACGTTCCATAAGTTGCATGTTCTTGGGATGAATGATGATTTGTGAGATAGAGTTCGTGGATTAGGCAGTGAAACTTGGAAAGGGTGTGAATGAGTTGAGCTTCTAGTGGTCCTGACATTTTTTTTGTCTGGATTTTGCTTACATCTTCATGTTTTTCACCACCAGCTAATGCCAAATGCGTTCAAAATTATCAAAAGTTTGGATGCTACGATGAGATCCCAAAAGCAAAGGATCTGCTGATATTTGATCGATTCAATATCAATTGGCAAAATATCCAATCATACATGCATGAGTATGAAGATTTTTTTATTATCTCATTAACATTCAAATTTTGCCCCTCATTAATTATTGTAACTAAAATTTACTACCCTATACATCCTGACGTATTAAGACACCATGAATCGTCTACGGCATGAATATGCCAAGAAGACACTATATATCTATCTGGATTCGTTTAATCCCATAATACCTACAGAGTCATTGTTTTCTTTTTCAAAAAATATCGTCCATCTGAAAGACTGGCATATTGTTTCATATAGCTACCTCAAAGGATTTTCAAACCATTCTCAAAGTCCCTTTGGCATAAGTGTCTACTAAATTGCATATGTTCCTATATTTTCTTCGCCTTGTCCTCAAATGAAAGCTAACAAATGCAAAAATTCTGATTAGAAACAAATCTGTCAATAGATTTGTATCTTTAAGGCAAAATTGGCCATATGAAGAGATGTCTAAATTTGTTGGCGTTCCTAATAAAAATTTGATTTGTTGGCTTTATTCCGCTTAGCCTTGCATGCCGCTGCTACAACGCCATTATGACAGCAAACAAAAAGAGGCCAACAAACATGTACGTTGGATTTGCGTTGCACTTCTTTGGTGAATGTTACGGACGAACGCAATCCGATCTCGATCGCTTTCAAAGAAGAGCTCAGTCGAAGCGATGCATTGGCGATCAGACATACACCACTTGCAAAGATGAGCATAAGGAATGCGTGGGTGCTGCTTACGCAGAATATGTCTACAAGCTGGATTTCATCAGGAGTTCGGACTGTGAGTTTTTCATGACAAGTTGGATTTTGGTAATAGGGCTGCTGCAAGGGATTTTCTCGATAGGGGAGCTAAGTGCACTGGCTGCAGGTCTAAGCTCTTCAACAGGGGAAGTTGATCATTCACAGAGATTTGTGTGCGGTCATGATTGGTCACAGACATGAGTTGACCTAGTCCCCGATGGTGGCAGACCTAGCGCTCTCCAGCGAAGTTCTGGCACTCCCGATGGGAAGGTTTTAGTTCCCCTGCCCCTCTTTGCACCACACATTCCTGGCACTGTGCTAGACGAAGTGTTCCTCACGGTCACTTACCTAATCCCACTAAAAACGTAACTGAAAAAGAAGCTAATAATTGAATAAGTAGGTGCTTCTGGTGGAATTTCTTGGAAAGTTGCGAACAAAAACCAAACAGTAGTTGTGATATAAAAGCTGAATAATAGAAATTTCGTGTGATAACTTGCAATCGAATCACGATTCAATAGATCTGGTATGAGAAGTACGCAAAGACATTTTATCATTTAGGACTGAATGCATCTACATCCAATATGTAACAAATCATGTTGGAATTACAAGGTCCACCTTAAAGAGCTTCCTTCCAGCACTGTTATGATTTCTGCCATGTCTGAATGTCTGACATCAATAGCGTGTCATCAACGTTTGTTAACAAATACAAGTCTCAAGGTCATATAGCACAATCATTTTCTTAAAACATCCTATTCATGAAAGCTCTAAGCATACAAATGTAAGCCTCTCTATAATTAGGCAGTTTATAGATGGCTTGTCTGAGTAAAATGAATGTGTAAATAAAGGAGAAATTTGAAATGAAATATACATTAAAAGCTAATTGGAAAAGAAATAGATGTTTACATAAAGGAATCATCTACGTAAATCTCTTACTGCTACTGAAGACTCGCCATGGAATGCAGTTGCTTCCATGCATCTATCATTTGACATTTTACTAATACATTGCCATTCTTTCAAAGCTTTAGACCAGGCATGGGACGATATTGGCACCTTGCTGCCGTTTAAGAGATCAATCCGTGCTCAAGAGGTAACAGTGAAAGCATGAAAACTTGCTCGCTTCTTTTTCAAATTCAAAAACGTTTTTTGCAAATTTCTTTAAATTTTTTACCAATTAATTAATTGTTTGCTTTGTTCCGTTGGTTTTTTGGAATAATTTGTTGACACTTTTCTCTTTTGTGCACCAGCCATCAGAGAGCCGACTTGATATCGTGTTGTCCCATCGAATAAAATAAAAGCGTCTTCTATAAGAGGGAATGACTGATGACACATTTGATGAGAATACCTTTTTGCTACCCTAAAATCTATCCTTGGATCAGTTCTGTTGGAGATGGAAGTCCGGGAGCTCCCAAGACAGACATACTGGTATCATTTGAGCCTCCACTTAGGAAATTTGAATGATCTATCTTTATAGATAAAAGAACTGATAGAAAAGCGTCGAAAAAGTCCAGTGAGTTGCAACAAAAATGAATAAAATGCATAATGGTTCTCGGAATGCAAATCCAACTCAAAAATGAGAAAACCTAAAGACTTCAAATTAAGAACCACTGCATTTAAGCCCTAAATCTCCCTGAAGCATTTCTCTCCAAGAATCATCTCCTCTGTTCAAACAAGGTTTTTGATGAGACTGATTTGAATGCTAGGTAGCGAGTAGTGAAATATAACATGATATACTTTTCTTTCAGGGGTGAACTTTGCTTACATGCCGAATTACGACATGGAAATTGACAAACTGACTGATGTCTCTTAATTAGCTTTAGAATTTACAAGTACTTGTGAATCAGAGAAGGAAATTGAAACAAAAATGCTTTGCCTTGTGATTTTTGCAGGATATTCTTCCTAGCACAGGTACGCAAAATGGCGGCTGTTGCTCTGATATGGCCTAAATTTGCTATTATAGATGAAAATAATAGGCCATGGCATGAGTTTTTCATTATTGATTGAACAGAAGTGTAATTTTTGAAATTTGTTAAATGCAAAGTTAGCAATCTTCAAAGAGCTCTAGATATATGACTTGCTTTGCTAAAATTGATCGTTGGCAATACTCCCAATAATTCATCATAGGCGTCGTTAATAATCCATTTTAGATAAGCAAACAAAGATTAGAAACATCTTTTTACATGAAATCGATGAAGCATCTGTAAGCTCATTAAGATTAAAAGGTATAGCTATGATTTGGTGGTATCAAGGGACACCATCGTGGAGGTCTCTGCATTGACTTTGTCGGGAATTCATTAGCCAAGACTAAATTGAAGCTGCACTAAAAATAATATGATTGTAGCATCGAATATTGGCTACAGGTACAAACTCACTCCCAAGCCTCACTAGCCGCAGAAAACACAGCGAACAAACAAACAATTCTGTGATTTTGAGAACTCGAGATATGGTTTGCTAAAACAACATACCCTTACGTAAAAGAAATTGTAAACGAAATGAGCGAACGAAACAGCGAAAACAAGGAAAGAATAACAAAGTTCAAAACTTACAATCTGTTTGCCACTATGGGGAAACTATTAACCGACGTCCGGAAAGTGATTCTTGTGTCCACAAATATTATGCCACAGACGCACCACCAATACGCATCAACGATTATACAATCAACACTTATAAATCTAACTTAACGACGAGCAACGGCCTATCTGGCAATACTTGCCCTATCTCTGCACTTCCCCGCGTGCTCCCTCGACCAAACCAAAAACAACACTAACTCCCCTGGGTCCCAAATTACATAAAAACACAAACGGTTCATAAAATTGATAAAAGAGTCGTCTCCCAAGACTCTCCGGAGACTCTTGCACGTTACAATTATAATAGATGAAAAGAGGAGCTCCTTGCCACTTATCTACCTATAAACAGCATTTAATGAATTTGAAATCAAAATACATAGACCACTTATTGTTAGAGTTAACGTCATTTAAACTGCAACATGTATGAACAAGCTGCGTCACGATGTAGCCCTGTTCTTGTGTCATGAAATAAAATCAATGACTCTATTTATCTTCATTCATGGGAAAAATTACAGCACGAAATGCAATTAACAGTGCATTTCCTCCATTCGTTAGTAAGTGTTCGGTGCTGTCGTCTTCGTCTTCATTGAGTCTTTCTTTCAAATGTCCTTTGAGAGACGAAGGCTGCAGAGTAAGCTCAGCCGACGAACATGGGTAGAGTGCACCTTCGGCGGTGGATATCCAGGGCCAAGGGTCTGGAGGAATCTGCATTGTCTCTGATAGTGAGGTATCTATTTATGAATTCCTAACGTGGAAGGGCTATTTTGAGATGGAGCTAAGTCTCTGCCATTCCTTACATAAGAATCCTTCAATATTGCTTGACCCTACCCTCAAATTGCAGCAAAGATGAAGTCGTCATCTTGCAATCGATATCTTTATCGAACAGCTCCTTTTTTGCCAATATTGCACAGCGATAGATTTGGATGGGAAAATGTGCGAAGTGAAGTTAATGCATGTGTTTTTGTGTTGATGGAACCAATATTTTCATGTTACAACAGCTGCTCTTTGTGAGGGCGACAGATGTGGGTAGAAAAACAACAGATAACATTTTGGTGAGCGAAGGAATGCCGTTGTCACCGTAACAAAAAGGAGAAAGGTTCATTTTCTGTTTTAGAACATAGAAAAGTTCTTTTTTAACACGCATTTTGCTAAGGTGGATTATTCAGTTTTGAGAGAAGCAGAAAATGCAAGCATCATTTTCGAAATTATTTCAAGGGAGGTGTGCATTATTCTTCGGATCTTGTGAGGTCATCTCCAGTGCTCCTTATCTTGAACTGTGGATGACTCTAGGCAAGAGCTTAAGTTTTGGACAGTCAAGGCCCCTTCCAACTATCTTTCATAAATGAATGAAGTAAGTGAAGTTGAAGTGAGTTCCATACTAGAAATAATGCTCAGAGAATAACTCGTTAAAGACACTTATCATGAGCAGCCAGTGTTTTGTGATGTATAGTAGACAGTTACCGACAAGATTAAGGACATGTTGCAAAACGAGAGGTATGGCATGAGGAGAAAAAGAGCCGGTCACAATGGTACTTGGCCTTTTTTGCATTATAGACCATGGAAGGAAAATAAGCCATGCATTCCAACTTGGGCAGTCGTTCATCTCATCAAGCTGGTTCCATGTGCAGACTAACTGTCTTTTGAAATACTTGTGATAATGGTCCGTTAAAGATCAATCAATCTCCAGTCTTTGATACAATGAAAGTCAAAAGCAATCACCGTGTATAAACAAAAGAATCGATCAGCATTCTTGCTAGTATTCTAAATTGATCGAAAAAGGCGAGTCTTGACCTGGGTCTAAAACTCCCAGGTGACAAATGACCAAGTGAGAAGCGTAACACAAGGTGTTTATTTTTTGGGATTATTCGTATTTTCGGGATTCCAAAATTATCCCAAGCTGTTTATTTTACCTCATATTTGCTTATATAATAAACTCAAACAGCTGCCTTTAAAGCTCCATTTTCCATTTTTGTGTCTCACAATTCTCGAAGCAACTTGTGAAAGGTGACGAGGAAGCAACATCGATTCAAGGATTGGTAGGTTAATGAGAATTTTCGTTGTACATTGATGACTCTTTCCTAAGATTCTGACCTTTTTCATATGCTCATAAAGCAATAACAGCAGAGTACAAAGGGAGGGAGCACGGAACTACATAACAATCCAGTGGCATTTTATAATGGACTTGAAGTTAGTTTCGAAATGGGTGTCAGGCGAAACAAAATAATGCTAAACATTTCACACAAAAATTCACTCAAGAATCCTTCATTTATTATGTAAAGGCCTTCTGTTGTCAGCTGTGCTTGTAATTCAACGAAGATCTTCATAAAGTTTCATAAATTTCATGGCTCTATCTAATCTTGTGGAGCACATTACGTTTAGAAAGGCATCAAATTTTCTGATTCAAAACAAAGTGGGAATGCACTAGATTTTGCAAGAAAAAGTTATCTTACCTATTTGTCCTAAACAGGATCATTAAATCACCATTGAAATCTGTGCTCCATGAAATATTTCTTGGCTCTCGCTTCTTTCTTTCTGTAAAAATTCTTTGATAATAATGTGTTATCTCTAGTTTTTGTGATATTTGACGATACGTACTTGAGACGACAAAAAAATCATAAAATTTACATGAAGAATAAATCTATTCTAGACCCAATATTCATCCCAATACTCTAAATTTTGTACTCATGCATCGTCTCTGTGCAATGAAAAGGCTTTCTGCTGTTTTGTGTGCTTTTCATACCATAATATCTGTTTCATAAAATTGCATAAGATGAATGGTCTTTTCTATTCTCACGAATCTCCATACGTGGAACAATACGTTAAATATGTCTGATTCAAACCGCGTTATTGGTGTGGACTAGATTTTGCAAGAAAAGGCTCCTTTAGTTATTTGTCCCAAACAGGATTAAAAAATCGAGATTTTAATCTGTATACTGCTTGAAATTTTTCTTAGTTTCTATTCTTGCATTTTAGCTGAAAACCATTACTGAAAATATCTTTGATGTAATGTAGGCCTTCATTGATACATTTTGTAGTGTCTGCAGTCAAAATGGTTCTTCTGGTGGGTGTTATCGTATTAGCAGTTTGCTCATCAATTCATGGCACATTAGGAAAAGGTGAATCCATTGGCACATTTTTGATATGCAACCAGTTTGATAAGATTTACGAAATTTGCAATTTCTCGTAATCCAGAATGCTTGGATATTAAACATTTCATTATGAGTTCCAGTGAGTAAGATATGATGCAGTCAGGCGCGTTGCGATATCTAAAAGTACAGCAAAGCATAACAATTCAAATTAGAGCAATTTCCATTACAGTAGAGTACAGTGCAGTACAGTACACTACAGTACAATACACTACAGTACAGTACAGTACGGTATAATACAGTGCAGTACAGTACAGTGCTGTTCTGGTCTGCTATGATATTATAAAGTTCGCTGCCATCTGAAAAACGAGTAGAACGAGCTCTTCAAATTGTTAAAGTCTGGACAGTTGAAAGAAGGAAGACTATTATCATTTGGTGATGCTTCAATGAGTCAAAACAGGGCATTAAAACATGGGCGCTTCTTCAGTTTCAAATTGGGAATTGTGAATAAGTGTAGGAGACAGCTTCAGATTTACCTAGACACAATTTTTAGGACATTGGAGCGCAAAAGAGCAAACTGAAATCTTGATCAGGGACCAGGCCTTCTTGGAATATCTAAGATGTGATAGGTAAATTGCTCATGTAGCCTATACTACTTGAAGATCTTTTCTGCACTTGCTTGCTTATAGATAATCGAAGTAATAATCAATAGCAAAGTGTCACTTTACCATTTCATATTCATTTTTCTCAAGTTTTCTGCCCCGTGTTACAACATTATTTCCTTATTCTGAGTTGTACCCCGCTTCCTCACTGGACTCTGTTTCATTCTCTCTTACATCAGAACCTTGATTTCATCCTTTCAGAATCTATTTCCAATGCTTAAACTGTGTTATGACTAAAGATAATTCTCGTAACTTCGGGTATACACCTTTCCGATTTCTTGTAATAGTTATCATTATCACAAATTCAACAATCTGATGTTCGAATGTATGATTCGTCAGATCCCGTTTGATTGCATATGTTAGCAGCTGTTTGATCGTAGTAAAGCTAGTTCTAATCATAATATATCGAATTTCAATAGACTATCTTCTAATTTATGCCGTCACTGGAATTTAATTCCGTGAACGTTTTCAGAGTCTACGTGCTTGCTTGCTGTTTATAATAACCAAAAATCGATTTTGACCCAAGGTGCAGATTGTACATCGAAGTATGTCAGAGCTGGTTGCTACAAGTTTGCTTACCGTCACCTTATTTTCAATCTACGTTCTTATGACTCCTTCTCAAATGCCTTACGGAGGTGAGAAAAACTTAGAAACGCTTAGTACTGTCTTGTAAATAACGAGTAAGATTAGGTTTTTTGCAGCTTAAATCGAGATGCTCTTCTATTGATGGGTTCGTTCAAGTTTGAATTTGGGGAACAGTAGCAAAGCCTTGACCCAAAGAATATTGAGTTCAAACTAAGTGGAACTGGCAGAAGTAAATTATGAGGTGCCAGTGGCCCTTCAGTCCTTTAATGCAGTGCTCGGCTCTTCAATATACTTGGCCTCTTATATGCTAACTAGTAAAATAGAAAATCAAATTCCATCACTAGCAACTATTAAATGCATGTTCGTCCTTTTCCCATATGCTAACACATGCATATATACATATAAATGCATATGTACATATAAATGGCACATTTTATGCATGCATTATGTAAATATATGAATATATATATAAATATATATATATACATATACATACCTATTTATATATATATATAAATATACATATATATATATATATTTACATATATATATATAAATATATATATATATATATATACATATATCTATATATGTATACACATATATATAAATGAATATATGTATATATATATATATAAATATACCTATAGATGTGTATATATATGTATATTTATATATCCATATGTATATAGATATATTTATGCATTTATGAATATATATATATATATATATATATATATATATATATATATATATATATATATATATATATAAATAAGCATATATATGTATATCCATATATACATATATATGTATTCATATATATGTATATATATAAATATATGTATTTATATATATATTTATATTTATATACATATAAAAATATATAAATATATACATACATATGTATATATATATATATATTTATATATATATATATATATAAGTATTCATATTCATATATTTACATATATTTATGCATAAATTATGCCATTTATATGTATATATTTATATGTTATATATATACATATATATATATATACATATATATATATATATATATATATCTATTCATATATTTACATATATGTATGCATAAATTATGCTATTTATATGTATATATGCATGTATATATATATGCATATATATATATAATTATTTATTTATATACATAGATAGAAATAGCAGAATGTTTATATGAATATCTTGATATAGATATATTTATCCACTTAACTTGATCTAATTCGAACTCAGTAATTTTGACATTCTTTCATTTCGAGCAGAGTTTTCAGTTCCCTCGAAATTCTCCTAACGAAAAGTCTAATTCAACAGTTAATTTTGACTTAAAATTCAATAGAATGCACAAGTAACTATCTTTTGGAATCGTTCGGCACTTACAGCTTTACATGTAAATGTGCAGAAGACGTTAAAAGGAAAAAAACAGCATCCGGAAATTCATTATTCACTGGCTTCGCATTGATAACAGATTATGGCAAAAGTTGGTTTTGCTACGGGAGAACAGCAGCTCAGATTGCAAGAAACAAAGGAGTGGACGAGGATCGTGGTTGTTCTAACACGGATATACTTACAATATGTGAGAAAGAAGACAACCCATGTACCGGGGTAAATGGCGCGTCTCCATATGGAAGCGAATTTGTTTATGAATTCAAGGAGGAAAAAGAAATTGATCGTATGTATTTACTATAGGAAAAATCAAGCAGAATGTATCTTTTCATTCCATCAGGTGGTTGATTGGGTGCCAAATCAGGCGTGGGTGTCACTAACCATAAAAACAGTCACACTGATCAAAACTTGAAAAGGCGCATAAAATCAGGAAACTGGTTATCGTTGCCAAAATTCCCATCAGACCGATTCACCAATCTATTCTTGATCTTGTAGAAAGCTGTTTAGAGTCACTATCTATCTAACCAAAGATTAGTTACTTAAATAGAAAAGATATTTTCAAAATCACCACCTTCCCTTCGTGGCAAGCTGCTAGATTTGTGTGTCTGATAAGTGTGAAAATACCAAGGCTCCCCATGAATGGCCATAGCTCCTTTGGTCCCCTGTTCATACGTCCCTGAAAGCATGATCGTTGCTGACTGTTCTGTGGGCATCTAATGAAAACTAAAAAGTTCAACTCAAGGGTGTTTCAAATGAGTATTTGTAAACAATTAGAACAACCATAAGATCTTGAACCAACATGTATGCTGTATGACCTCAAGACTTGTCGCTGATTTTCTGCTGATCTGCAAATTGAATATGCTAAGCCAATGTAGTGTGACTTTGGAATCGAGCAAGGCCACAGAGACCGACCTATTTCGTTACAATTTGATCGGCATTTGATTTTGCTTACATCTTCATGTTTTTCACCACCAGCTAATGCCAAATGCGCTCAAAATTATCAAAAATTTGGATGCTACGATGACATCGCAAAACCAAAGGATCTGCTCATATTTGATCGACTCAATATCAATTGGCAAAATATTCAATCATACATGCATGAGTGTGAAGATTTTCTTATTATCTCATTAACATTCAAATTTTGCCCCTCATTAATTATTGTAACTAAAATTCACTACCCTATACATCCTGACGTATTAAGACACCATGAATCGTCTACGGCATGAATATGCCAAGAAGACACTATATATCTATCTGGATTCGTTTAATGCCATAATACCTACAGAGTCATTGTTTTCTTTTTCAAAAAATATCATCCATCTGAAAGACTGGCATATTGTTTCATATAGCTAGCTCAAAGGATTTTCAAACCATTCTCAAAGTCCCTTTGGCATAAAAGTGCCCACTAAATTGCATATGTTCCTATATTTTCATCGCCTTGTCCTCAAATGAAAGCTAACAAATGCAAAAATTCTGATTAGAACTAAATCAGTTGATAGATTTGTATCTTTAAGGCAAAATTGGCCATATGAAGAGATGTCTAAATTTTATGGCGTTACTAATAAAAATTTGATTTGTTGGCTTTATTCCGCTTAGCCTTGCATGCCGCTGCTACAACGCCACTATGACAGCAAACAAAAAGAGGCCAACAAACATGTACGTTGGATTTGCGTTGCACTTCTTTGGTGAATGTTACGGACGAACGCAATCCGATCTCGCTCGCTTTCAAAGAAAAGCTCAGTCGAAGCGATGCATTGGCGATCAGACATACACCACTTGCAAAGATGAGCATAAGGAATGCGTGGGTGCTGCCTACGCAGAATATGTCTACAAGCTGGATTTCATCAGGAGTTCGGACTGTGAGTTTTTCATGACAAGTTGGATTTTGGTAATAGGGCTGCTGCAAGGGATTTTCTCGATAGGGGAGCTAAGTGCACTGGCTGCAGGTCTAAGCTCTTCAACAGGGGAAGTTGATCATTCACAGAGATTTGTGTGCGGTCATGATTGGTCACAGACATGAGTTGACCTAGTCCCCGATGGTGGCAGACCTAGCGCTCTCCAGCGAAGTTCTGGCACTCCCGATGGGAAGGTTTTAGTTCCCCTGCCCCTCTTTGCACCACACATTCCTGGCACTGTGCTAGACGAAGTGTTCCTCACGGTCACTTACCTAATCCCACTAAAAACGTAACTGAAAAAGAAGCTAATAATTGAATAAGTAGGTGCTTCTGGTGGAATTTCTTGGAAAGTTGCGAACAAAAACCAAACAGTAGTTGTGATATAAAAGCTGAATAATAGAAATTTCGTGTGATAACTTGCATTCGAATCACGATTCAATAGATCTGGTATGAGAAGCACGCAAAGACATTTTATCATTTAGGACTGAATGCATCTACATCCAATATGTAACAAATCATGTTGGAATTACAAGGTCCACCTTAAAGAGCTTCCTTCAAACACTGTTATGATTTCTGCCATGTCTGAATGTCTGACATCAATAGCGTGTCATCAAAGTTTGTTAACAAATACAAGTCTCAAGGTCATATAGCACAATCATTTTCTTAAAACATCCTATTCATGAAAGCTCTAAGCATACATTAAAGCAAAAGGATCCAACTTACAAGAGGTAGGGGAAAAACAGTAAAAATTTAATGACGACTGAATAAAAGACGTCCAAGATAATCTCTTAGTTCTACTCAAGACTCATCGTAGAATGAAGTTGCTTCGATGGAAGTATCATTTGACATTTAACTAGTACATTGCCATTCTTTCAAAGCTGTAGACTACTATTTCGACTACGATGTTGGCATCTTGCTGCCGTTTAAGAGATCAATCCGTGCTCAAGAGGTAACAGTGAAAGCATGAAAACTTGCTTGCTTCTTTTTCAAATTCAAAAACGTTTTTGCAAATTTCTTTAAATTTTTACAAATTGATTAATTGTTTGCTTTGTTCCGTTGGTTTTTTGGAATAATTTGTTGAAACTTTTCTCGTTTGTGCACCAGCCATCAGAGAGCAGACTTGATATCGTGTTGTCCCATCGAATAAAATAAAAGCGTCCTCTATAAGAGGGAATGACTGATGACACATTTGATGAGAATACCTTTTTGCTACCCTAAAATCTATCCTTGGATCAGTTCTGTTGGAGATGGAAGTCCGGGAGCTCCCAAGACAGACATACTGGTATCATTTGAGCCTCCACTTAGGACATTTGAATGATCTATCTTTATAGATAAAAGAACTGATAGAAAAGCGTCGAAGAAGTCCAGTGAGTTGCAACAAAAATGAACAAAATGCATAATGGTCCTCATAATGTGAATCCAACTCAAAAATAAGAAAACCTAAAGACTTCAAATAAAGAACCGCTGCATTTAAGCCCTAAATCTCCCTGAAGCATTTCTCTCCAAGAATTATCTCCTCTGTTCAAACAAGGTTTTTGATGAGACTGATTTGAATGCTAGGTAGCGAGTAGTGGAATATAACATGCTGCATTTTTCTTTCAGGGGTGAACTTTGCATACATGCCGAATTACGACATGGGAATTGACAAACTGATTGATGTCTCTTAATTAGCTTTAGAATTTACAAGTACTTGTGAATCAGAGAAGGAAATTGAAACAAAAATGCTTTGCCTTGTGATTTTTGCAGGATATTCTTCCTAGCACAGGTACGCAAAATGGCGGCTGTTGCTCTGATATGGCTTAAATTTGCTCTTATAGAGGAAAATAATTGGTCATGACATGTGTTTCATTTATTGATTGGACAGAAATTTAATCTTTCTATACGAAGTATAAAAATGGACTTAATGAGTTGGTTTCCCATTTCCTTCCTCACCAGTTGTACTTTTTTATTGTGCCACATGGAGGATTCCAACTCACAACCCCTTTGTTGTGGGTCCGAAGGCTTAACCACTACACCTTTGGTGAGGAAAGCAACGGGAAACCACATCCTGAAGTTCAATTTTCCTGGAAAGCTGATAATAGTGGTTAAGATAATTATGATACTAAAGACGCTTTGCACATCACAGAGCTGGTTGATGTATTACATGTTTCAGAACTAAAGTAACTAAAGATACTTCAGATTACCGTAGATTAAAATCTTCTTGAAAGAAATAGAAATGTCTTGAAAAGTGCTTTGAACTATTTCAACAAGTTTGCTGCCCTTGAAGAATACGGAGCCGGCAACATGAGCAAATTATTGGTCCCTAGCTGACACTAGTCAAGTTCTCTTCATTTTCAGCAGGTAATTACATTTGGCTGCACAAATGGCTACTCGTAGCTTTCGTAGATGAACTTAAGATTCCTGAGTTACGGTCTTAAATCAGACTCCCTTAGAGCCCTCCAATCTCCAAGATTTTTCCTTTTTGCCATCTTAATCCAGGGTCTATGATTCTAATCACTATGTTAGTGTGGTGGTATATCATCTCCCCCACCCCAAAGCTGCCTGATCATGTTTGGGGAAGTAAAGCAAAGCTTCATTGGTCATTTGAGATTTGACTTTCCTTTGCCTCACTTTGGTTTCCATAGAAGTGCAAGATGTCACAGAGTGCCACAGAGTGTCACAGAGTGTCACAAAGTGTTGTAGAGTGTCGCAGAGTGTCGCAGAGTGTCGCAAGGTGCTGGAGAATTTGGGATTGACAGTTTCCATTGATTGCAGAAATTCATTTTTTCAAGACACTGCGACACATTGCGACAAATTGCGACACTCTACGACATCTTGCGACTTTATGGAAGCCAGGCTTTATGCTACTTCGCTGAAAAGGTAGCAAGATAATCGTCGGGCTTATTAGAAGCTTGAAGATTTTTTCAATTTACTGACGCCTTCTCTTGCCTGCCCAAAAATGGAAAAACATGAGCAATGCAATTCCTGGACAAGAAGATCAAGATAATTCTTCCAACGCAAAATCCAATCGCCGAGTATGCAGATAAATTTTTAATAGCAGAAAAGAGCAAAACCAAATAAAATCCAATATATGAGTGAAGTATATTGATTCAATGAAGAAAGACTGGAAACGTTTTGAAATCAAAGAGATGGTTTGCATGGTCAGCTGACATAGAGAAGATATGCCAGGTTGAAAATCAACGGAGAAAATTTAATTTCTAACAGAGAATTTGATATCCACTATTCAATTCCTTATCTTCATCATCGCTTATTTGAAACTTAGGAAGGACGCCCAATTCCTTCTCTTATCATATTGCATTGAAACACTAAACACATTTTGAACTGCAATGTCAATTAGCTTGAGTCGAATAAAATTTCAGTTGCTAGGTAAAATACTCGATGTGGTAAGCATTTCAAAAACGCGTGTGTGAAGATGATTTGATTGATTGAAATGAATTGTAGAATAGTGACTCATCTTACTTCCCCAGGCAGCCATCAAGTCGGCTGACAAATGAGATACGGCACTACATCCACTTTTCCAGTGGTCGGCCTAATGAAAAAGGAACGGTTATGTTAAGCATTGCGATTAAGTGAATAGAGTGGCAACTTTTCCTGTAATCCAAAGTTACTAGGACTGATGGACTGCTAGGAGTTGATTTGAAATTGCTTGGCCCGGTGAGATCGCAATGCAGAACTTCTTCTTCTTCTGCTGCTTCTTCTTCTGCTTCTTCTTCTTCTTCTCCTGCTTCATCTTCTTCTTCTGCTTCTTCTTATTCTGCTTCTGCTTCTTCTTCTACAGGCTTTTCTCCCATCTGGCATGGGGTCGCCGGTGCGTATCCTTCCTTTCCACCAAGCTCTGTCCAAGGCACCCTGACCGCCTGCATTTGCTACCTTCAAGTCTTCTTGCACGTAGTCAGCCACCCATTTCTCGGTCTCCCTCTCCATCTTGCTCCTGCCACTATCAGCTGTGTCCACTGCCTATCATAGCTGACTTTTCCAATTTAAATCATAATATTTGACCCCGTCTTATCATCATCTCAACCTTGCCAAGGATCGACTTTACAGATTTCATCTACGAAGCGCTACTTTAATACACAATATTTCCGTTCCACAGAAGGATCAAACAGTCAACGCGAAAATTCAGTATAAATTATAAATGGCTCGCATACAAGAGTGACAAGGATAAAGTTTTTTGCAACTAATGTACTTCAGCAATAAGGCAGGGAATGCCGATTCCCACTGTATCAAGATAACTCGATTCGTATGAATGTTTTATGGAGAATGGATTTTAAGCATGGAAAGAAGCACTTCAAACTTTTCAACGACGTGAACAGTCAGAAGTTCATAGAACTTCAGCCGCAGGCGTTCACAGCAGCGATGCCAAAGTATCAGTTCAGACAATGATATCTTCCGGAAGAGAAGAGCAACGGCTAAAAAACAGAAGGGTTTTGTGTACAATTTTCACAAGTTTGCGTTATCTTGGATGTCAAGGGCAAGCTATAAGAGGAAGAATGAGAAAGTTTCGATTTTAATAGCCCTGTTACAGGAAGAAAAAAATGATGTACCTGAATTAGCTGCATGGCTTAAAAGAGACGAAAAGTATAAATGGCTATCTCATGATGCATCTAATGAAGAGTGAAGAAAGTGAAAGATGTGGAATATTTTGGTATTATGCTGGATGAAACCTCAGATGTCTCTAACAAGAAATTGATAAGTTTTTGTTTCCGAATCGTTGATGAAGACATCAACATTGAAGATCGGTTTTTTTGTTTTTACGCTACTGAAATTACTTCAAGCGGAAAAAAAATTTGCACAATAATTAAAGATGTTCTTGTACGGATGCAATTTTCAATACATCAATGCAGTGGTCAATGCTATGACGGAGCTGCTAATATGTCAAGATTTAGGAGTGGTCTTTGTACAAAATGCAAAGAGTCGAAAAATGAGCTGTATACGCGCATTGACAAGCACATAAACTTAACTGGGCAGTTCAGGATGCTATGAACAGCAGCAAAGAAATCAGAGTTGTTATGGCATTAATACAAGATTTGATAACATTCATCCGTGGGTCCCCCAAAAGCCTGTCCTGGTTTGCTCATTTTAGAAATGACGACCCGGGAATTGAAAAAAGTCTCTGCGTCCTTTTGCCCCACTAGATGGACTAAGCGACGAGTTTCAGGCAATTACAAGTAATCGTAGTGCGATTCTCCATTAGCTTCAACAAGTGGACGAAAAAGAAAAAAACACAACTGGAGTTAAAGCTGGAGGTATCTCAGATCACTGACAAAATTCGGCACGCTCTTCTCGCTAGAAGTTTTAAGCATGGTGTTTACCATAATTGAAGGAGGCACTGCAAGTTTACAAGGCACGCAGTTAAATTTCAGCAAAGCTGAAAAAATCATTCCGGCTATTCGTCAATCCATCTCAGATGCAAGAACAGACGCCAGATTTTCAGTTCTATGGCAAGCAATTGTAGCGTCCGCTGATCTAAAAAAAGTATTGATGAGCCACAATTTCCAAGACAGCGAAAAGTGCCACGACGATTAGATGATAATGCTCAGTCTGCCTTCGTCCCCCAACAGCAAAGGATGCACAAAGACAGTTGTATTTCTCTTTGCTTGACGGTGTTTTGGTTAGACTCACAGATCGATTTGGGTCCAACGAAACTGCTATTCACTTCAGGAAGATTGAAAGCTCCATCCTGGGAAGAGAAATATGCCCAGACAACATTTCTCAGCATTACATCGATGATCTGGGTTGTGTCAGGCTGCAACTACAAAGAGACATGCTCCTGGACAGAGCAAGGTCCCAAGAGCGTGAGTTAGATGACTTCCTATCCATGGTGGATTATCTCAAAGAGGAAAAGGCATTCTGCAGTATAATCCCAGAAATGAAGAAACTGCTCAGGATTGTGTTGACCACACCAGTGTCCAGCTGCACTGCTGAGAGATCATTCTCTGGCTTCAGGAGGTTAAAGACATACTTGAGATCGCAAATGTCCCAAGAACGGCTAAACTCAGTTGCATTGATGAATGGCCTTAAAGATATTGTAGAAAAAATTCCAGTTGATGAGTTGCTAGACGATTTTGTCTCGAAATTATCCGTCAGAAAAAACAGGTTTCTTTTACCGAAGAAGCACTAATCTAAAAGTTGAAATGATGATACTGTAGATCATGATGTTATATACATTTTATTTCAATGTTTTGTTTTCTTATAATACATGATAGACATGTTGTACGTTATTGAAAGTGACAGGGAATTTTCAACCTTTTTACTTTTTTAACTTTTTTTCAATTCAATGCCCCCCCTGGGAAAATTGAAAGTCGGCGTCTATGAGTCTGATTCATACTACAATCAAGGTTTTTCTTTTCATTATCAGAATCAATCAACGGAGTCTGCTGTGTGAGCGACCAGGATCCAGGTTCAATTAAAAGATTCGAAGAAACTTGCTTCAATTTCCCTCCCCCTTGCAAATTCCTGATTTCAAGACCGCAACTGGGACTCTGAAAGCCTCTGTTTCGAGCAAGACCAAATTGAATAAAGCACCGATTGCCAATTAATTATGGATGCAAATAGCAGGTTTCTATCAGTCGTGGTTTATGCTCTGGCCTTAATAAAAAAAGTTAACAGTCTCAAACAAAGTTTGCTTTGTCGTGAGATTCAGCTATTTTGTCTGGCTTACGATTATTGATCATCGTCTCTTTATCTGAAGGAAATATGCCTGAAATGGAGATTTGTAGGGGTGCAAACCATCTTATGAAGATTCCATACTCAAAGTAAAGCAAGGGCAGAATCAAAGCAAGGGCAATACACCTTCAACAAAAGACCAGCAAAGTCTAGTGCGGATAATCATGAAATGAAATTTTGAATTTCATCCCAGATTTGCTCTGACTGTTCCAAATCGGCTTAACCGCCTTAGGATCTTGCTTGCTGCTGATAAAAAGCATGCTGTTTAGCACATTGTACCGAGTTCATGGGGGAGAGGTAGAGCGATCGCTTTGTACGCGGTAGGTTTGGGATCGATACCACTCGAGTTGTACCAAAGACTTGGAAAATGCCTGCTGCTTGCTTGCTTAGTATTCATCATTGTGGAGAAATGCGTGCGACTTTCAAACAAAGTGATGCCAGATTTTCACCCGCTGATTATAGCATCTTCTATGCTTGCACAGCTGTGTCGCACATAGGCCAAAGAAAGGGAGACGAGCATCCCCTATGTACCAAAAAGGGGAAGAAAGAAATGCTGGCTTCTTCCCAGTACATTTTAAGCAATTTCACTCTTAAATTTTACTGAAAAGTAATTAAATATCTGGGAACCGGCGTTTATCACCAATAAATGAGGCGTTGTTTAGACAGGTATGAGCCATGCTTCTAGTTAGCTGTTACTGCCTGACATGACATAACATGACACGTCATGACACGACATGACATGACACGACACGACATGACACGACATGAAATGACACGACATGACACGACACGACACGACACGACACGACACGACATGACATGACATGACGCGACATGACATGACATGACACGACACGACACGACATGACACGACACGACATGACATGACATGACATGACATGACATGACACGACATGACACGACATGACATGACACGACACGACACGACACGACGACGACACGACGACGACACGACGACGACATGACATGATAGCAGGATTTCTCTGCGATCAAAACATCAAAACTTCAAGCAACGCCTTGATGCTTCAACTTAATATTTATCCATGCAAAATCTTTTCTTACATGAACTTCGCATTAATAAGGCCTATAGTATTTAAAAATCATTTGTAACATCAAAATTTCTGAAATAAAGATAACCACGCAGCCTGTTCTGCTTTAAAACAGATTTCGAATGCAAATTCGCAACAAACTCAGATGGTCAACACAAAAGTAGTCTACAATTACTTTTCCGTGAAACAATACTTGGACAGATCGTAATATTAATGCATTGAAGTTTGCATTCGTAATTGCAACAGCTCTTTTTCATCATATTTTCAGGTTTCTGCTGCATTTCATATGCAAAGAGCAAAAATCGTTTAAGAATATCATCATGAAATTGGGAAGAAACATCAGATTTGTCATATTTTTTGCTTTTCTACGCATTTTCCCTCAAAATGCAATTCTTGCTAATAGATGTCCCTCTTTGGGGGAAAATTGTAAGCCACAAGCACATCTTACAGTTATGGTCTACTATGTGCCAAGAGCATTTTTCCAGCTTATTCCAATATAGATTTTGGCTACTTGAATTTTTGTGGGGGGCTCCATCCAAAAACGTATATAGGCCGTTTTATTTCCCTTTTTGGATTCGATCGAGCTTAGCAGAAACCAGCATTATAGGAAAGTGAATTTTATGAGGTCATTTCCCATTGGCTTCCTCGCTAATAGCGTTTTTATTGTGACAAGTGCAGGATTCGAAGTCACCACCCCTTTGTTATGATCCCGCACGCATAACCATTACAACACGGCGCCACTTCACATAGGCTGTCTAAAATCGTGCTAGTTGATTTCCA
Source organism: Pseudorhiza aurosa (assembly GCA_964026355.1). Lineage (NCBI taxonomy): Eukaryota > Metazoa > Cnidaria > Scyphozoa > Rhizostomeae > Lychnorhizidae > Pseudorhiza > Pseudorhiza aurosa. The sequence continues at coordinate 11,309,446 of OZ032115.1, forward strand.
GATTCGATATACCTGTTAGTGTACTGTTCGTGTTTCCAGCTATAAAGTAATCAATGTTATTTGATTGAAGTAACTAAAGGAAATCTCCAAAAAGACAAAAGTACCGCCGATATTTCCATGGTGAAGGTCTGCTGTTTGGCAAGAATTCGTTTTGTTACTACTTTGTATCTTAAAAATAAAGATTGCCTTTGGCTACAAAAGTCGTAATGTTATCTGGTGATGACTGTCTAGTTCCGATGGTAGCGCAAATTGCCAACAAGTCACTCGTCAGCAGTGGTAATATCTCGTGAAGGTGAATTGTAGCTGTGTACCTGGTAAGCATATACTTTCTAGCATCTGCTTGATTTGTGTATCAATGATAATTGACATTAGTTAAACAGACAATTTCCTTCTAAGTCACAGGTTTCTGATGGCTGAAGCAGCGCAGGTATCGTACGATAGGTTTGATTTAGGAAAATGTAACGTGCTTCGTCAATGCGAATGCTTATTGGTATGCAAATGGGGCAGATATACAGGTAAAAAGCAGGCAGCCTCTTAAATAGCAAATATGGTATTCAACTTTAAATCTTTTTAAGACGATTCATTGTACATGGCACCTGAGAAGCTACCTCCCTTTCCTTGACATCGAAGGCTATGCAGCCTTTACGTTTAGCTTGCTGGGGTCATCTCAAGACTAGATCTGATTTCCTGGGACTTGGCTAAGCTGTAAAACTCTCCTGGAGTGATTTGATTATATAAATATATGATTCAGTTACGAAAACATTGACACTGTCAAGTGGTTAAGGCACTGTGTTTCGAATCTTGTGAAATCTGCTCGTGTGGGTTTGAGTCCCGTTGTCGGAGCCACTAACCACAAGCCAACAATCAACTCAGCTGTCCACCCTTCCGAGGTCGGTAAATGAGTACTCAGAAGTAACTCTGAGGAAATAAGCACTGGACACACATTGATAACAGCTAACCTCAAGCTGAAGTGTTTCATCCAGTATAAAGATTCGTCTTTTAACAGTGGCATATGTTAAAATCTAAAAAAAGCAAAATAAAGGCTCCTTTTATGCACATCAAACCAGAATCAACGACCTCATTCATGCCGTAAAATTTTGAGGTATGTGTACATTAACTGTCTAGTCATGATCATCTAGTCTCAACGCAACCTTTAAGCGAGGTCACGGAACACTTTTTGCTCCTTTGACTCTTTTAAAGAGCAAAGAAGCAATCATTGCAAGCCAATTATCATATTTCAACTTCAAGCCATGAAATTCTGGAACTTCGTTTCCTTGTTCAAAAAATTCTGCCTATTTTTAAATGAGCAATTGACTACATCTTGAAAACAGGAAGTTTTAATTGTATTTCACTAGCATATTCGAATAGAATGCCATTTTTCTTGAAACATTGATGAAGTCGGGTTCTGATACGTCTTTTTTACCTGCTAAAATATGTGAATTCTGGAAGTTTTGTTGTAAATCTTTTCATGTATCAAATGTACTGGTCTTGAGATATTTGTAGACTTCAGTACTACCTAAGGTATCGTAATCTTCTTTGTGCATAAGAGACGGTTCTAACTTTTGACTGAATATCATTAGGGCAACATTACTTTGGGAATGATTTCTATAACATCTTCCATCTACCTAGCTTTTACACTTACGGGGTTTATGGAAATATCCTCATTGCGTGAAAACTGACGAAAACCCTTTTTGCATAAGCCTTTTCCTAACCTTTAAAACAATATTTCTGCTACGATAACCCCTTCGTCCATTCATCGAGAGATTTTCTCGTAATCAACTTTTCATGTTGTAATGCAAGTGCAACCGTAGAATGGCTTTGAACTTGCACAGTCGTGTTTACAGGTCATCGTACCCAGTTCGATTCAACAACGTAGCTTAAGTGCATCTTATAAGATACGAATGGTCTCATACAGACGTACAATCAAACGGTCAAAGTGAAGGGGACTTTAATTGTTGCTTCATAAAGGCCCACAATTGCTCAGAGCGATAAAGCATTAGAATTTCAGAATTTCAAAAGTATCTTTCATGGGGTTGTTGAGAAATTTTTATTAGGTTTTTCGCTTTAAATGTATTTTTTGCAAGTCCAACTCATTATTCTGCATTATAGATCACTGGATTGTAAGCTCAGATACTGGGTTCATAGAGATCTACATTGAAATCTGCAAGCTCTTTTTGCAGGAAGCAGCAAGCAATGTTTTTTCCTGTGTTAATTGCTGCCCTACTTGCACCAGCCTCAGGTATATTTATTCAATTCTACAACTGCTGTCTTTCAAATCTCAGATCAATAAACGTCATTGATTTCCCTCTTCTCTTCGCCTTTTGCTTTCTTCTTTCTTTCTCTGTTGGGACTTTGTACAGGCCACAGTGGCCTTTCCTCAACATAACTCACTCAATCCTACAACTTGCCATCTTTCAAATCTAAGATTAATAAACTTGATCTGATCTCCTTCTCCTCTTAGCCATTCGCTTTCTTCTTTCTTCCTTTGTGGGGCTTGTATATGCTACCATGGCTTTTCCTCAACATAATTTACTTGAATAAAGCAGTGTATTTAGAATGGAAATTAAGTTTGCTTGGACATGAGCATACTTAGCATACACTGCTTTGAAAGTGTCAAGCGCCGCATAAGATCAGGGGTTTCGCCAGGAGTTCCCCATTCCCTCACAGGAGGGCCAAGTTTCCCAATAGGGGGCTAAGTTGACCAACAAGTAGGCCAGATTATTAATTCACAGAATATTGCATTTGGTAGCAATTGGTCGCAGACTTTAATTTTTTTTCCGATTGAGTGAGGAGAGCTGCTTCAAATCGAAAAGAAGGACCTGTGCACTGCTCGAAAGCAAAGTGTCCACAAAACTACTGTCATATGCTAGGTAGAGGTAACAAGGTGTTATGATCTACATTGACTTAGCAAGCAGCATTTTTCGTCAAAATCCTCAGTAGAGCAAGAGTTTGGGGCGTAGAATCTTCGGAATACAAAATAGAGTCAACCAGAAAGGCGAGTGAAAATTATAAGCAGAAACATCGCCGTCTTCGACAAAGTTCAGAAAGGCAGTAGCTATGTAATTGCAATTTCTCAAAAGTATAATGACAATTAAAGAACTCACAGCTGTTATTTGGAAAATAGAACGATTAGTCATGATAAGTGGAAAATTTGGAATCGATATAACCGTTATGCGGATGGTTTGAAGAAATTTGGAAAGTCGAAAGAAGGAGCTTAGTAGTATGATAAATGTTCGATTTACTGTTGTATAGCTAGACGTCATCAGGATGCAGTTTAAGAATTTTTCCTTTCCAAGGTGTTGAGACTTTATCTGTGATTATCAGCGGTTTAGCAGTAAGTCTTTTGCTTTCAGGCTTGTCTGTAGAGTCTTGCGCCAGAAACTACGAAAAAATTGGGTGCTACAAGGAATATCATCCACAGTCAGAAGACCTCGTGGTCTATGATCGCTTTGGGATAAAATGGAATGACTTTGACAACTACTTGCACAAGTATGTCTCCTTTCCTTTGCACCACGATTTCTTCACAAATTTTCTCCTATAATATAAAGCTCCGCTTTCTAATGCACATCTGAAAATATTTCTTTTCGTCAAGCTTCTTTACGTCACGAAGCCAGACATTTTCCTTCTGACCATCGATTGAATGACAAATTTGCGTTGTGAAATTTTAGGCTGACCTGCTCTTGTGAGTCACAGGTCCGGAGAGTGAACAAAATAAAAGGTGAAAGTGAAAAATACACAGGTTTTGCTTTGCATTTCTGGGCCGAATGCTATGGAAAGACGCAAAGGCAGATAGACGCATTGGTGGGACAGCCAAACTCAAAAGCCTGCACTGGAGATTCCACCTTCAAGGGATGTTCAGCTAGCAACAAGGAGTGTACAGGACATGCATTCACTGACTTTGTATTCAAGCTCAAACCGATTGAAGGTATGTATACTTTGGCATCCGCGATTCATGATTCATGGTGAGAAAATATCGCCCAAAGTGGCTTGGATACCAAGGAAAGTATTCAAATCGAAATTTTTTTATTGAGCACTGTTGTCTTATGTTTTTCTCAAATTTTCACAGCTCGTCGTTCTTCTCTGCCAAAAATCAATACATCTAACGATGAAAATGATTTTTCAAAGCACGCCCATTGGCAAACCCTAAAAATGGTAGCAATTTCTTTAAGGAGATCAGGGATATTATTCCAGTTCCTCTGAGGCGTGTAAGGACCACCAGAAGCTCAACTCATTCACACCCTTTCAAAGTTTCACTGCCTACTCCATGAACTCTAGCCCACAAAGCGTCATTCATTTCAAGATTATGCAATTTATGGAACATCATCTTGCCTTCTTCCTCCATTCATGAATCTGCAAATTTCCATCATTCAAGTTTAAGATCAATGAACTTGATCTGATATCTCTCTCCTCTTAGCCTATCGCTTTCTTCCTGCTTCCCTCGTTGGGGCGTTGTGGTAGAGATTTCGAATCCTGTACTTATTACAATACAAAAAATAGTTGTAAGAGAAAGGCCACTAGAGACCATCTCACAAAATCTACTTTCCTGGAGACATTCGGGAGCATCTGAATCTGGTTTCTGCTAAGCTCGGAGTCGAGTATGCCACTTAATATGCACGCTGCATCCAAGCTCTAGATCTTTGGGTTAATTCTCATCCCGATGGACGGCAAGATGAATTGCTCCTTTAAGCTTTTTAAAAGTCTGGGTCTCTCATTCGAGCTTAGCTCCAGTCACTTAAGGAAAATTGTATAAGGCTTTGGACGACTCCACCCCATAGGTGTCACCAGGACTTCCTTGACGAAAGGGGCAAGTTTCCTAACAAATGTAAGATAATTAATTCAGAGAAGTTTGCGTTAGGTAACGATTGGTCACAGACTGGACTTCTTCCCAGGTGAGGGGCACGCGCTAGTCTTCCATTTAACCCTCATGAAAAACTTATTACTCCCTAAGGCTACCCACATTAAAGGGGAGTTGCATCGCCTCCACATCACCAAGTTGAAGTATTGACCATCTCTTCATAGCAGGCAACCTTAATAGCTAAATAACAACACTTGCACATGAAACTACCAGAAGTGGTTAGAAGATGAGCTAAAGCCATCCAGTTCGTCCCTAATCATGCCGTTTCGTTACTGTAGATGAGCTGCAAATTTTCAAACACTGCGAGAAGACCCCGTTATCGTTTTCCTGTCCCGAAGGCCTGCAGATCAGAGTGCAGAACGCTTCATATGGCGAAAGAACAGCAACCCAGTGTGGAGCACCGTTGTCGAAAGGATGGAAGGAATCCTGCAGCAGAATGACAAAATTAAGGCTGACCTCCTACGTTATGTTTTGCGATACGAAGCCTAAATGTGATATCAAGTCATGGTATGTGGACAACAACGATCCATGCAAAGATGTTGAGAAGTACTTCCAAATTGAGTACAAATGCGTGAAAAATGAGGACTAGAATCAATTCATATGAATAAATTATGGCAACAAGAAAGAACTTGGCTTCACAATATTATTACAAAGTTGTTATCGTAGTCTTTCATTTATCAACATGGTATGGAGATTGGAAAATAACCTATATTTGCATATATAAAAGGAATCTTGCAAAAAGTGTAGCTTGATAACTCCTTTCATGAATGATATGATTTAGAGTTTTGTTTTATGATGAAGAGGATTCTGCTGTAGGATTCAACGTTTTCAAATACTCTAATCAACACTAAACGGACCCATGAAAAAGATCACTAAGTCTCTCTTACAAAAACAAAGCTCTATATCCACACAGTATCCATGATATTAAATGTCATATGATCAAAGGGCCAAGATCATAAGGAATTGTTTGACAGGCTTCTACCCTGACAAGCGACTAACTGTCTCAGTTTCAGTTTTATTGACACCTGAAAAGGTGTTAGGATAGCTCAGTGGTAAGACTCTTGCGCATTTATCTTATGGTCAGTGGCTCGAATCCACCCCCAGCTAAACTTTCACTTAGAGTGAGGATAGTCACCAGCTCTCTGTAATTCCGGGCTAATGAATCACGAGGTGTGGTCACATCAAGAGGAAGGACCTGGACACTGCTCGATAAGCAAAAGGCTTGCTCAGTGTGCAAATGTCTGATTTTCAAGTCTAGGTAGAATCAGAAATTTATTGGCAGTTATAGTTATAAAACTTTCAAATTAAATTAAATTCCCGGCTTAAGATACATGCATGAAAATCTATAACTAATGGAACAGCTGCAATTTCGATGACGTTCAAGGGTGGGGGGTAGAATAGAGGGAGAATTGGGTCATGCCCATCGGGAGGTTTTGCTCTTTTTTCATAGTGAGTTGTATGTTGGAGGGAAAGGCCGTGGTGGCCTATACAAAGCCCCAACAAGGGATGAAAGAGGAAAGCAAATGGCAAATGGGGAGATAGAGATCAGATCAGGTTTATTGATCTTAGACTGATGGCAAGCTGGCTAAAGGATAAAGATGGCTAAAGATGGATAAAGATGGCAAGCTGTAAGATTCTGGAAGGCAAGAAGAAAGCAGGACGTGCCATAAATTACATGTTCTTGGGATGAATAATGATCTGTGGGATAAAGTTGGTGGATTAGGCAGTGAAACTTGGAAAGGGTGTGAATGAGTTGAGCTTCTTGTGGTCCTGACACTTCTCAGAATAACAGGAATAATATCCCTGATCTCCTGAGAGCAGTGCCCGTGAAATTATCTGTTGATAATGGAAACATCTCCAACTAAATGACGATGGGAAAGAGGCTGGAGAAATTAGGTGAGGTTAGAATTGTTGATGATACGAATGGCGTTGGACTGGACTTTATGAATGAGATAGAGCAAGATCTTGAAAAATTCAGGGTAGCCATTTCTTTGTCCCAAGTATATATTTAGCAGTGGTTTAGACTTCCATAATTCTGATATCGGAAAACTTCAAATTCTCTTTTCTACTGCTCATCAGTAAGAGAAGAAAAAATTTTACATTCTGAGATATTGAGTCAAACATTATAGCGAATTTTCATCTCACTAAAAACGACTCTGTTCTTGCAGCTTGTTATGCCGTGGTAAAAAATACCCCTTGATTCCTCCATATATAAAAATGGATCGCAAAATTCACCCCCATGTTTCAGATAAACTCCATTGAGATTAACCCCACGACAAGCACCAAACCACCAACCCCCTGTAAGCTTTTCGCTGCAGTTTATCTCGAAAGCATCGTCATTATCTTTGTCCTTTGTTGAAAACATCCTCCCGTTATGACCAGCAATTGTGGAGAGGCCGAGGATATTATTCATATTGCTACTTTTCTGGTAACCCTTCACCGAAATCCGATAATTCGTCGACTCGTCGTGTATTGCAAAGGAATTGTAAGTTACAAATCGCCTCTCGGTAGGAGCATTCGAAAAATTGAGGTCGATTCGAAGCATGGCGCGAAGACTGGGACCTGCGAGATTGCTCAAATTTTCTAATCCTATCCAATAATTACCATCTAAGTCACCAAATCCAAATTGATACTCAGTCCAGACTCTATCAAAGTCAGTTCCGTTGTCTACTCTTCGTTGAATGACCATCCAACCATTTTCATCTGTATCCATGTCACAATATACAGGCAATTTATTTTCCGGGAAAGATCTTCCTTTTATCCAGTACCTACCACTTTCAACATATCCTGCGCGGCGTATGTGATCACAGTCTCTCCAAGCTAAAACAAGAAAATTGGATGATAGAGTCTCAATTCACGGCATCAGTTTTTAGACATCAAACGAATATATTTCATAGTAGAACCATTAGTCGTTAATTTTTTGAGTGCCTTTTTTGCTTTCCTTTTTTCTTTCCTTAGCTAGTTATTTTGAGAAAAGGCCTTCTTCTTGCTTTCCTGCATCCTCTTAGCCTTTCACTTTCTTTTTCTTCCTTTGTTGGGGCTTTGTATAGGCCACCGTGGCCTTTCCTCAACATAACTCACAGAAAAACAAAAAAATGGTGGCCTATACAAAGTCCCAACAAAGGAAGAAAGAAAGAGAAATAATAAGAGGAGAGAGAGATCAGATCAACTTTATGGATCTTGCTTTTAAAAGATGGCAAGTTGTAGGATTCAGGAAATCAAGAAGAAGGCAAGACGTTCCATAAATTGCATATTCTTGGGATGTATGATAATTTGTGACGTTTTCAGTCTATCTCCGTCTGCTGTAAATGGACACCGTTTTTTATGCATTGATATTCGACACTGAGAAGCTTTCTGCTTATTAAGAAGCGTCCAAGCCCTTCCTTTGGATGTGACCACACCTCGCGATTCTTACACCTGGAATTACAGAGAGCTGACGACTCTCCTCACCCAAAGCGGAGTTTAGCCGAAGCTGAGTTCAAACCACTGACCGCAACATGGATGCGTAAGAATTTATTCTATCCTAACACTTAATGTATACAGTTCATGGCTCTTCAAAGACTTTCCATCATTTGTTACTGCTCTAGGTACCATCAACAATTAAGCATATCGAGATTGCCGACAGCGTCCATTGGTCAAGGACAGCCCCAGAGTAGCATGTAATATTTTTTGCATGATATGAATTACTCTAAATGCTTAAAAATCACGCTTTATCTTCCCCACTCAATTTTGAGTTCAGTAGATTTAAAATTAAGTTTGAGTTACTGACTCTTTCAATTTTAGACAAATTTCTTAGACCAATCAAGTCTCTCGGTGCATGAATCTGGCATCATGGACTTTCATTTAGGGGAGCAAAGCTTGAAACGGCCTATCAGCTGCTGCAAAAAGGATGCCATCAGTAAAACCTTTTATAGTAGCTATTTAGATATTCTATTTCAGTTCCATTTTGTTGCCTTAACTTGCTTTAGATTTCTACTAGGAATGAACATTTGTATCTTAATTCTTGTTTATCACCATTCTGTTAAAATTAGTTTGCTTGTAGATGGATGGCACCTTGTAAACCAACACTGCTGAATGGGTTACCGTCCTAAAATAACTGAAATTATTGCTATTTTTATTATCAAATGTACTGCAGACAAGCCTCTGCTTTTGTTCATGTACTGTTCTACTCGTCGTCATCGGATTCCACTCGTAGTCTGGGTTTGGTTCGCGTTCTTCCTTCATGAATCCTTTTTGATGCCGCTTGTGGGCCCTCACATGGCTGAGTAGGCCCAGCCTGTGGCGGACAAGTCTTGGGCAGTAGTCACATGGCAGAGTGGCCAGCGGAGCTATTACTGCTAAGATGTCTTACACAGATAATACTGTACAACGCGTCTCACAATCGCACGCCAGTTCATTCAATCATATGTCAGTCTAGACAGTGTGTCCAAAGTTTTTGCTCCCCTCGAAAGGTCAAGTTCCATTCCGACGCTGGCTAAATCCTGCCTTACTTACTAGGTCGTCTTTGGTCTTCCTTGTGGCCGTTTCACTTTCCTGAGATATTCTTTAAGGGCTTTCCTTGCTGTTGTTTCTGGAATCTAATGTTATAACAACCCTGAAATGCAAGCTCGATGTTTCTCACTTTAACGATGGTAAAATGCAATGAAGAGCAAAGAATGATTATGGACCTTCGAAGTGCTTGCCACTATCTCGATCGCATATGTATCCAGGACATTCGCATGTACTTCTGCACGTCTCGTGTTCCTCACATGGATCTAGCATTTGGCATGCATCCCCAACCTATCAAGAGTAGGTTTATTTGACATCAAAGAGCAGAAGATTTAGGAAGTTTTTGCCCTCAAATATCAAGCAATATTTTCACGGACGTAGAAAGTATCTTGAACTTCCAGGTGCACGACACTTTGAGGGCACTTTTTCAAGAGAAGATCATTTTAATATGCGCTGGATTAAAGAGTGGATCAATCTATATTCAATGGAAAATATTGAGAATTCTGATGGCTGATTTTTTTCACTTCAGAGCATAACCAAACGAGAATAAAACATAATTGAAGCACAACCAAAAACCATGTAGGGTAAAATTGCTTTCCTCCATAGAACTAACATTGCATTGGAAAATATTGCAAGTCAGGCATCACATGAAAGAGCTTTGCAATTGGAACTTAAACTGCAGTCTGCATAAACTCGTTTCTATTAGGGAAAAGATCGGACGAGAGAGCATTTCGTGAACAAAAAGGGTACTTTTTCGTTCACTGCACAATCTTGGGAGGCACGTGCCCCCAGTGCCCCCAGTGCCCCCAGTGCCCCCCCCCCCCACCACTGGTTCCTACATCTCTGCATATTTAAGACGATCTGACATCAAAAGCTTTGTAATGGTGCATTGGGTTTCAACAATGAATTTAATCTACATGAATGGATGGATCTCTAAATGTAATGAGCGAGAAAGATTACTGATGCTTGCGTGTCACTTGACATGTAGGTCCATCCATATCTTGGCACAAGAGGAAAGTAAGTTGGCACATCCTTGGTGGCATGACCATATACTTTATCCTTGTTAATTTCACATTTGTGGTCACCAATGTTCTGGTAATTTATAGACTGGCACTGCTCGTTCATCAAACAAGCAAGCTGACACTCTCCCATTTCTGCAAGCTCTGATGATTGTACCACGGCTCCAGTTAAAGCTGCATTTTCAATGACGACGCTAAAGTTCACTGACATCTGGCACTGGAGCCGAAGAAAGGCGCCTATGCATTTTGGGTTCAGCTGAGCCAACAAAATCAGCATCCTGGATAAAATTGACGAAAAAGGTTCAGTATATATTTAAGATTCGAAGAAAAAAGCTGGAAACTAAATTTATGGGCGATTTCAATTTGCTGATTGAATCATCGACGTTAGATTAAATTTGGAAAGCTGGTGGAGAATATGGAAGCAGTTTAAAGAAGGGCGATGATAATTGCAGTTGACGTTGATCGGATGGAGCATATGAGTGTTAGATCGATGTTCAAGGGGGTTAGCAACGGCACAATTAAAGATGACGTCAGAGGAAGAGGAAAGTAGATTTGGGGAGGGATGAACCGAGATGAGAATGGGCTGAACAAGTCATTGATTGAATGCCAATGAGCACATCGGCTGGAACAGAAAAATGGATGAAGAGTATTAGAAGGAGTAGAGATGAGCATAGCAGGACGCAGGTCGTTACCAGTGACGAGAGAGGGGGAAAGATATTGTAATAACAATAATATTACTCGGCTGGAACAGAAAAAATAAATGCAAAAAATGGCATGGCTGAAAAAGAGAATTTGGCTAAATTTAGATTTCGAATCCAATGAGAGATAGATATCTATTTAACTTTATGAACAGTTTAGCAGATGGCTTTTGCACAATTTAGTCAGATCTGCCATAATTGAGTAAATACTAACCTTAGAAAAGTCAAGTTTGAGACCGCCATCGTTCCTCTCTTTGAAAAAAGTCATCAGCTTCAGCCCTCTTAAAAGTTCATACGCTAATTTTTGCTTAAAAGAGAGTAATTTGAAACATCATTTCATGCAAAATAAGATGTCAAATTTCTAACACAAACGACAATGAAGATAACATCAGAATAGCAAAACCTATTGCAGTCGCGGATACGTCGTCTTACATGAAGATAATCTTTCATTGAAACAGTACCAAGTCAACAGAGGTCGTTCAAATAGAAATCCTTTGTATAACTGCTTTCACGGCATGAATAATTAATTTTCAAATGCAGCAGGTGAACTAAAAAAATGCCGATTTATCTCATTTTATTTCAATTAGTGACACGCTTAGCTATGTGTGACTCCTTCAAAATAGCCGCGTCTTGATTGCCTTCCTTGAAAAAGTATTGAAATCAAAAGATAACTTGAGTTCGATATTAAAATTTAGTGTTGAAAATTCTCAGTATATTTCTGAAAAACATAATAGCTGAAGAACACATTCTCAGTATAGTTCTGAACGTAAAACAATATGACGTAGCTAATTAACATGGTCATATTTCACAAGGAACAAATTTCCTAGGTAATGCCATTGAAGAAACTATTTCTAAGCACGAATAAGTTAGTTCTTAAAATCTTGACCAGTTTCTTGTGCTCTCCGATTCTTCTTCGTAGCTTAGTGTAACTTTGTAATCTGGATGTAAATTGATCAATAATTCGAACAAAATAATGATCTGTTTCTTGAACAGCTGCATCTACCTTGCAGCATTGAAAACAATGGTAAATCTCCTATGTTATGCACGATGCTTCATCTTTAAGATGGGAAGTCTCACTCGTATGCTTGTTTGTACAAGCAGACAGTAAACACCGCCTTCGGGAATTTCATCTACCATTGAAGGTTTGCTGTAGACAGTAAGACATAATGCTTATGTAGCATCTTCCCGACATTCACCTTGCTTCGACCGCCATAAGTGATCACCACCGCTGAAACTATGAAATTTTACGGTTCTACTAAAACTTTCTAAAAGTATTGCTTTGATGGGGCTTTTCCGCGAAGTTCATAGCTAGAAAAGCAGCTAGAGTAGTTATACGAACGGGATGGAGTTGCTTTGTACCAAATAAAATCAATTGAAAAATCAGAAAGAAAGTATCGCCTCAAATGTGTTCCTTTAACGAGAAATCATCACTTCAGCATGGGATCCTGTAACGATGATGAATCATTAGAAAAATGCAAAGTTCAAGGCAGGAATTGAAAAAGAGCACAGATAAATCTTTCAGAAAATCAACGCAACTAAAAAGATTAAGCCCCCCCCCCCCCCTCCGCTCTAATTCTTTCAACAAATATCCAAGGGGGATGAGCTCCCTAGAGCCTTCCTACTCTTCAGCTCTGGACTCGCTGTTTCAACATTAAGACAGCAGGGCAACAAGTTCCAGGCTTCAGCCAAAATGGTGAATCGCCGTTTTCATATCACCCCCATCGCTTTTCGAACCATTTTCTAAAGTGTTGAACAACTTTTTGGGGCTTTGAGCTGCTTTAAGCAGACCGACGATTTATAGCTTCCTTTGAATAAAAGGCGAAAAATTCTGCCGAGGCGAATGTCACAATGTTCAAGACATCCCTCTGTCAGAAGTAAACCCTGAGAACATGCAAAAGACGTCAATACATAACATCGTTTCGATAATCTGCAGAAATTCTTCTTCAAGAAGATGATTTGAACGATTCCAAATCTTTAAAGAAAAATGCTTCTCATTCAGATGATGAATCTTACTGCTTCGAAGAGAGGCAAGGGCAGATTCAAAAAGTCGAATCGCGAAAAATAATTCGGCACTGCAGTTAAGAAGGTTTTCGGAATACGTAGGTAAGGCTGAAGTTGCCTTGACGTCAGCGCTAATCCTCTTATGATCAAGCAAATATTTGAATGTAACAAAAGATGTTAATTGGCAGGAAAATCCTATTATTTCTTCTCACAGGAGTCAACATTTGTCCAATCGGTGCAGAAAAGGTGTAGAAGACAACGGGGCAGGGGGCAAGGTATAAAAAGAAAACGGTGCCTGCAGACAGATTCAATTCCCGCAGATCTGCACTAGCTAGCTACCAACTGGAGTTGCATGTACGAAGGTGAGCAAATCTGTTTGCAAAATATCTTAATGCAACATTCTTATTGCCGTCTTTTACTTGATTCAGCATAAAAAAGTAAAGAATAGCTGGTGTGAAGTCATAATGACTCCCAGAAATCTGCCGACCATGGTCAGAATCTCTCGAATCACTTCCGAACAAGCAACCGAAAGAATTCAGCAAAGCAAGATGTGCTGGATTGTTAAGGAAAGTCTTCGCTCTGAGGTCAAGGAATTCCCGGTTGTAGCGGATATTAGCGCAGCCTCTTCAATTTCATCTCTGTCAACTCAGCGTTAAGAAGCTGAAAACAAACGCCATTAATGTTACCATAAAATGACGGAAGTGTGCGACAAAAGGAAGCATTTCTGTATCTTTGGATTCTCGTATGCAAGTAGTGTAAGGTTACATTAACTAGTCGCAAAAACTGGTTGACTCGCTGCTGTAGCAGACATAGGCTAAGCCAAAGACATAGGTGAATGTTTACCCAAATTGTAGCATAATACAAATTCTGCTTAAAATGACATCTAGCGCAAAAAAGTCGTAGAAAATTCTACCAAGTTGGAAGAGAAGTTTCGTCAAGAATATTTTTCGTATTTCCTTCACGAAATGTAGCAAATGCCTGATTTGACATGCATTAGATGATCGATATATGAGTTCGTTTTTACTTTGACGACCTTTTCACTAATGCAACCATTTCAGTTTTTCGGCCCAGTTGCAGGATGGCGGTGTTATTTCTGTTCAGCATAATTGCATTCATAGCTGCAATTCAGCCAACAGGTAATTAGCAATATCAATTCAATATCTCGTGATCTTTTTTACAAACCCTTAAACAGTTACCTCGACAGGAAGTAGACAGCGCAGCTTTATAATGAATTTCATTACCAGTGCTACGACGATTAGTGGGGTCATATCCAGAGGAAGACACTCTTTATTTCGAATTAGTGAATGTTGTTACCAATCTATCGAAAGACAATCCAGTGACCGAAAAATCCATAATGAATGAAATCAGTGATAATACTAATAATAATAATGGCAAGCAATCTGTGAAGATTAAATGCATGCAGCGCAATGCAGAGCGCAGCTGCCAGTTACTGGGATGTCAGTCGAGTTCTTTCCTCTGCCAGTTTCTGCAGCCAGTTTGTCTCCAGTCTTACACCGCCAGCTTTCAGTGCACTTCTCCAAGCTGGCCTGTCTTCAGCGAGCACTTCCCACTGGTTGATTTCCACACCGAGAGCCACAAGATCCCGCTTCGCTACGTCTTTGCAACACAGCATTGGCGGACCACAAGGTCTGGATCCGGTGAACAGTTATCTATAAATAATGTCTTTAGGGAGGCGGCCGTCGGACATTCTGCGCATGTGCCCAAACCGTCTTGAGCGTCGGATTTTCAATGTCTGAAACAGCGAGAGGCTGCCAGCACGCCGTAGTATCTCTTCGTTTGTGACCTTGTCCCACCAATTGATCCCCATGATGCTCCGTAGGCAACTGAGATGGTATGCATTCAGCCTTCTCTCGTGAATAAAATTAAGAGAGCTATTACCGGTAAATTGACAGTCTAGTATTTGACAAATTCACAGTGAGGAATTGAGTACGTTTCGAGACAACTTGTACTAAACTAAAACTACACATACTATTACTCCAACAGTCTCTAAAGCGTTGTGACATCCGAGCAATTCCGCCATTTTTATCATGTCCTGTCATTGACGGCCAGCGTTGTCCCTGTAAATCTGAATTGGTGGGTTCTTTCATTGTCAATGAAAAGCGCCACCGAATTCGGGCCTTGGGAAGAGACGGTCGCCTTCTTTCAATCTGCGCACGTCAACATGCATTTGATATTTTTATCCGTTTGCTCTAGCTCAGGGTTGTCAAATGGAGTCTAAGATTAGAAATACAAGAGTTGATCTCTAGATACCCAAAATATAACATTAATCATGAATCCCAGAAAGAGAGTTTTTGTGGTGTCTATTTTGTGTTTAGAATTGAATTTACATTAGGTATCCAAAAAATAGGAGAAAGTAAATTTTTCAAGACGGACAGTAAATTCCCCAAATATTTTATAAAAAGGTATCAGTTTCCAAGGAGTCGCTTCAAGTGATCCTGTTTAAGACTTTGGTGCGATTTTCCATAAAATTCACTATTTCGTGTACTTAATCTAACTGGATTGACAGCAATATATCTTATCTTGTTTTCTCAAGAGTCGCATACTGTTGTGCAGTCAGCAGTTGCTTGCCAAGACAAAAGATTGAACATAACTTGCAGTGAAGGGAGAAAAATCGGCATTGTAAAAGCGCTGTATGGGAGAAAATCTTGGACCAATTGCTGGAAATCGTCCTCACATTATTGGAACTTTAACTGCGAAGCACCGGGATCAACATCAATCGTGAAAGATGTTTGTGAAGGGAAGAAGACTTGCTCTCTGGAAGCAACCAATGACATGTTTCGAGGGGACCCTTGTGAAAATACTGAGAAATATCTTGAAATCCAATACGTCTGCAGAAGTGAGTAAGGGCAGTGCAAACATATTTCTTAATAACGAAAGCGATAAATCATGTTCTTGACCTCCAATTACGCCAATAAGAAAGAACAATGCGAGCCATCCAATAAGCAGGTATAAATCATTGAAGTAAGACTTGCCTTTTTTGAGTTAGTGGGCATCTTCCATTCGAAACAGATTGTACCTCACTCTATGTATGTAAATTTGGCTATCTGTGCAGGCCTATGGATATATGTATGTATGTATGTATGTATGTATGTATGTATGTATGTATGTATGTATGTATGCATGTATGTATGTATGTTTTTATGTATGCATGTATGTATGCATGTATGTAATGCATGTATGCATGTTTTTATGTGTGTATGGTTATGTATCTATGGCCATTTATGTATGGCTGTGTATTTATGGTTATGTATGTATGTATTTTGGACATTTTGAAATAACAGATACATTTCGGTTTCATTGAAGCAGCTATCTACAAGTTGCAGCAGGCATTCATTGAATTAAGTTTTTCTCAGTCGATTGCTATAGGATGTAAGATATTGCTGCAAGATCTTTAATAACCTCTTCCATGTAATGATAATAAGCAATTATAAATTCTAATCCGTAATAAGTAATTGTGTCCTATCTATTTAAACAGGACCGGCCGCACCAGTTGTCACAAAGACAACATGTGAAAACGGTGCTGTTGAGCTAGAATGTGATCTGAACGAAAGAATCGACATCGTTGATGCTCTCTTTGGTCGTATGACCGATAGAATCTGCTGGAAATGGTATGCATTTACATGGAACGTAAACTGCAAATCGTCACATTCACATGACGCTGTTAGAGAGCTCTGCCAGGGTAAAAGAACGTGTACGGTATTGGCGAAGAACAGAGTGTTTATTGAAAATCCTTGCATCGGCACAGAAAAGTATCTGTCGATTAGCTACAGATGCTTGAATCATGCTTAAGATATTGGGACAGTAAGCCAGTATAATATGGATCATAAACATGAATAGCATCTCGCAATGTAGCTAAGCGGTCTATCACTACCGCTCAAGCATTGGATAGCGTTTGCGTTCGTCTCCTGCCTAAGGAAGAGTATGGTCGGGTGATAATGGGAAGAAAAGTTAAAAGTACTTGTGGGAGAATAAAAAATCAAGTAACTTAATTCGGAGGATTCACAAAGTATTTTTTGGTAAGGGAAAAGGATTTCGTGGAATTAAGTAAGAATGCGCATGCTACGAAAACCAGCTGAAGAATCTTAATTTTTGAGGATTTCGTGCAAGATTGCTGCATTTTGTGATGCTGATTCATATATTTGCGATCCATATTTCTGTAGCTAACCAAATAAATAACAAAGGTGCTTGGTGTATGATTTTTCTGATAAATGAGATCATGTAGATGATAGCTTAATCGCAAAGTAATTGCTTCTTATTCTGTTCCTGGCTCTTTTGCGTTCGAAAAGTATTACACCCTCACGTTATTGTCGGGCTATAGAGACCTGTTGGCTCCAGCTCACCCCATTGACTTCCTCCCTCGCAAATTGATATCTCTGGCCTTGGTTTATATGCAGAGAAATAATGCCAGAGAGAGATTATATTTATTTAGAAAGGGATCGATGATCCTGCTGGCTGAATTTACGGGAAATCTAATTACTGAGGAGTAAGTAATTTCCATGGATGTATGAGGCGAAGTGCTGTGAAAGATAGCTGGCGTAGTAGCTAGAGCATACTCGCATCATGATTTTATATGAATTATCAATTAACACTGATAAGTTGTTTGCATATCAAGCAGTCTCGTGATATTTTCTCTCGATGTGACCACACCCCATGATTCCTACGCCTGGAATTACAGAGAGCTGGCGACTCTTCTCGCTCTAAGTGAAAGTTTAGTTGAGGGTGGATTCGAACTACTGAATACAGGGTTAATTGGCAAAAGCATTACAACTGAGCTATCTTAAAACCCTCAAATTATAATATTAGGCTACCAGAATAAGGCTTGGACTTTCTGTGTTAGTTGAAGGTGTCGTTTGCTTATAGCAAAGCGCGCCAAAGGAAGAAAGGGAAAGGCTAAGATGAAAGGGAGATGAAATCAAGTTTGCTGATTTTCGATTTGAAATAAGTCAAGTTATAGGACTCTGGGACGACACAGGAAAGTAAGACGCTACATAGAGCAGCGAGAGAAGGAACAGGTACGAAGTATAGTTGTGCCGAGACGTTTGAGAGTAAATGAGAGAATTGCTACACGATTTAAATTAGGACTAATTGGAATAGATCATCACTAAAGGGTCATGGTGGTTGTAGCAACAAAATCGATACGGGAAAAAGTGAATCAGCCAATCATGTCAACATATAAAGCGGGTAGGGTTGTGGACATTGGAAATGGGGATTTAAAAATTGTAACGACTGAACATCAACGCCTTGGTGCAGCCTCATGAAACATTGCACGTAGGACAAAGCAAGCCTTGCACACGGCAGGATAGAATTGGAATACTACTTTCAAAAAAGTGTTGCCGTGGCGTAGTGGTAAAGCGCGCGGACTCAAAACATTAGGCTTGTCAGTTCGATTCTATATGTGTCACAATAAAAACCCCATTGGTGAGGAAGGCAACGGGAAACTACCTCATAAAATCTAGTTCCCTCAAAACACCCTGAGTCCTTTCTCTGCTTCCTGCTACGCTCGAAATCGAGTATGCAACGCAGTTTACTTTCAAAAAGGCAACATTGCATAAGAATGGAATCCTGACGAGCATTGCAATATTAAACAACAGACGAGCGACGTAATGATGAAAAATCTTCATCTCCACTGTTGTGCTGCTTATCGCTTCGTGCACAACTGCGAACTCGTAAGGAAGGGGCTGTGGGCTCTCACCCTGTACGTTTCACAATAAAGGAGCCATCGGTAAAATATGCAGTCAACAACCACGTCACATAAATCAACGTGTCAAGAAAGCCTCGGGGCCTGCCTTCTGCCATTTAAACTGATAACAGATCATCAGGGCTAGCAATGGGACAAAGCCAAAAGCACCAAGGTTAGCAATGGGACAAAGTCAAAAGCACCAAGGTTAGCAATCGGACAAAGTCAAAAGTACCAAGGTTAGCAATGGGACAAAGTCAAAAGCACCAAGGTTAGCAATGCGACAAAGTCAAAAGCACCAAGGTTAGCAATGGGACAAAGTCAAAAGCACCAGGGCTAGCAATGGGACAAAGTCAAAAGCACCAAGGCTAGCAATGGGACAAAGTCAAAAGCACCAAGGTTAGCAATGGGACGAAGTCAAAAGCACCAGGGCTAGCAATGGGACAAAGTCAAAAACACCAAGGCTAGCAATGGGACAAAGTCAAAAGCACCAATGTTAGCAATGGGACAAAGTCAAAAGCACCAAGGTTAGCAATGGGATGCATTTATCAAAGCATTCAGCTATCTTTTGCATCGACCTGATGCAAGCCACCCGTACCAGGTATCCTGAGTAGAGATCCATTTGAGTTTGTATGCAGAGCAGCTGGTTTCATGCAACATGGCATTGATGATCCTTAGCGGCATTTGTAGTGCTAGCTCAGGTGAACAACTACGGAGGGGATCCTGGGGGTCCACACCCTGCCCTCCTTCTTAAAAGAGCGAAGGTGTTCGTTCATGAGTTGAGAGTGATAACTGTGTGAATGAATCAAATATAGCGAAATTTCGAAATCCCCTGAAGCGTATCTTCCGTCTCTAAATCTAAGGAATAAAATTCGAGATTATGTCCCCTTTGATTATTATCTCTATTTTCCCTTTTCTGTTGCTTGGGCCCCTGTCCTCTAGACTCCCTAGTTGCGTACCTGTAGCATGCAGCAGCAGAAGAACCTAGGAGGTGCAAAATGCTTTATTTATTAAGCAACATACATTTTCATAGCCCAGCAATGCCATATCAAGTATGTTCGCTCAGTGCATGCATACCATTCGCTGCTCTGAGATCAAACTACTAAAGCTTGCGTGCTCAGGAATCGCCTAAATGTTGCGGAAAGTTTCGCAACAGTTGCTTCGTTTGTGGTGTTAGAAGGCTTAGAGAAGAATGCAGAAGCATACAAGAAAATGAAAAGCAATTCAGCATTTCCAATTTATCAAATCTGCTAAAATTCAGCCGGAAAAACTATATAAAGAAATCATATTTGCAACGATAAAGGACAATTTTAGTTGAAGATGTAAGAACATTTTGACATTAGGCACTAGCTTATTAATATGATCGTCTTATTTGTATTCTTAAGAATTTCCAAGATATGAGTTTATGAATCGATAAGATCAGCATATTTTTCAACATGATATATTCATCAAGTCTTTCCCTCAAATGTGCTTTGAGGGAATGTGGTTGCAGAATCGGTTACGAGCCGACAAAAATAAGTCGAGATAACTTTCTGCGGTCGATATCCAGGGACACCAACGTGGAGATTTCTGCATTGTCCCCTTAGAACATGATAAACTCATGTTTACAAGCATTCTGTCTTGCCTTAGCATTCTAATAAGACTTTCAAAGCAGACATCTTATTTTGAATGAACGAAGTGATAATAAAGACGCACCAGTTACTTGAAGGAATAGAGTTGAATGTGTTTGCAGAATCGGTTACGAGCCGACAAAAATAAGTCGAGATAACTTTCTGCGGTCGATATCCAGGGACACCAACGTGGAGATTTCTGCATTGTCCCCTTAGAACATGATAAACTCATGTTTACAAGCATTCTGTCTTGCCTTAGCATTCTAATAAGACTTTCAAAGCAGACATCTTATTTTGAATGAACGAAGTGATAATAAAGACGCACCAGTTACTTGAAGGAATAGAGTTGAATGTGTTTGCAGAATCGGTTACGAGCCGACAAAAATAAGTCGAGATAACTTTCTGCGGTCGATATCCAGGGACACCGACGCGGAGATTTCTGCATTGTCCCCTTAGAACATGATAAACTCATGTTTACAAGCATTCTGTCTTGCCTTAGCATTCTAATAAGACTTTCAAAGCAGACGATAAAGGTGGTAGATGGGTTTACTCATCGTCCGGGGCAGTACCACCACTCTGCCTTCTAGTGCCTTCAGTGACTATGTCACTTTCAGCTCTAGGGTAGAGATGCCGGCGCTTGTGGTTGGTTTGTCATCATGAACAGGGTCTGCTGGAGACTGATTTGCCAGTCTGTTCCCTGGCTATACCTGAGGGTACCGTTGGAAAGGGTGCACTGCAGGCCCGCCGCCAGATAGTACAGAGGCCCAAACCCATTGGTAGCGCTTTGGGAGGCTGCCTCATCAGCTGGTGTATAATCCCGGGCTGCCTGTTATGCCAGTTCGCAACTGGAGCCACTCTTAGCTCGCAGCTCCGGGGGGCCCTTCTGAGGCCACAGGATAGCTAAGGGAGCTCTCAAGGGATTTCAGTTTACCGCTACCACTGTCATTTTGACTGTCCCAACCACCACTCACCATTCCTTCAAAATGATTAAAAACAATTTAAACAACTCAACTGCAGCAACTAACGTGGCACCTAAACCCTTTTCTATCTCATTCTGCAACATCCGTGGACTTTCTTCGAACATCAATCCAGTACATCATCATCTCCAATCCATAAACCCTTATGCACTCTTCCTCACTGAAACCAAAATCAAACCTCTTGATCCCAGTAACAGCACCGTTCTCTCTCCTCATCTCAAATGCCCAGGTTATGAGTTATTTTCCTCCTTCTTCCCTAATGGTGGGGTTTGTGCGTTTATTCGCTCTGATGTGCAGACCTTACACCTCAAACAATTCGATCTTTCTAATCCTGGCTTTCAACTCTTCTGGTTGAAAATTTCCCTTCCTCATGCCACAAAGTACATTTGCACTCTATACCGCTCTCCTAACTCAAACAATCATGAACTTCTCTTCGACCACCTTTCTAAATCAATCGAAACCATCACTTTACAATCTCCACGCTCTGAAATCATCGTTCTTGGTGATTTCAACATCCACAACTCCGACTGGCTCTCCTATTCCTCCAATGTCACCAACCCTGCTGGTCGGGAAGCTGAGGCCTTTGCCATTGTCAATGACTTGACACAGGTAATTTCAGAGCCGACACGCGTTCCTGATCGTGCAGGAGACAAAGCAAATACTCTCGATCTTTTCCTCACATCTAATCCTAGCATCTACTCTCCTCCCACCGTTAGCTCTCCTCTTGGTAACTCTGATCATTGTCTCATAACCTTACGGCATGACTTCCTCCCTCACCTGGATAGACCCTTTGCTCCGCAAAGAGTCTTCCACTACAGCAAGGCTGACTGGGACTCCCTTCGCACTTTTTACTCTTCTTACCCTTGGTCTTCAGGCTTTTCAAATGATCCTTCCTCTCTTGCTTCTTTCATCACCGATGCAATACTTCTTGGCATGGATCTTTTTATTCCTTCTTCTTACAAGCCTGGTAAAAAAAATTCCCCTAAGTGGTTCAATTCACAGTGCGCCAAAGCTGTGAATAACAAAAACCACTACTTCAAGGAATGGAAGCGACTTCAAACCCAACACTCAAGAACTTCTTTCATCCAGTCACGCAATACTTGCTCCAAAACCATCAAAAATGCCAAATCATCTTTTGTCCAACGCATCAACAACAAAATCGCTTCCTGCCAGGCTGGCTCTCGCTCCTTTTGGTCTATGGCCAAAGTTGTATCCCAAAACTTTTGCCAATCATCTTTCCCTCCACTAAAAAACAACTCTGACTCTTCTTCTACAACTCCTTCATCCAAGGCTAATCTTTTTGCGTCAATCTTTGCCTCCAACTCCAACCTGGACGACCAAGGGGTCCAACCTCATCACTTCCCCCCTTCAAAATTCACTATGTCACCCATTAAGTTCTCCACACGTAAAGTTCGCCAAACCCTTCTCCAGCTTGACACCTCCAAATCCAAAGGCCCTGATGGTATTCCAGCAATAGTTCTCAAAACCTGTGCTCCTGAACTTGCCCCTATTCTTAACAAACTATTCCAGCTTTCCTACACTCTTGGCACATTTCCCACCTCGTGGAAACAAGCCCACGTCTTTCCTATCCCAAAAAAAGGCGACAAGTCTAATCCACTCAACTATCGTCCCATTGCAATCACTTCACTCATCTCTAAAACTATGGAGACCATCATCACGAAGCAACTTCTTACCTTCCTTGAAACAAACAATCTTCTCTCTGATCACCAGTATGGCTTTCGAAAAGCCAGGTCTACTGGTGATCTTCTTGCTTATGCTGTCCATGTCTGGTCCTCTGCTCTAGAATCCAGTGGTGAGAGCAGAGTGATCTCTCTCGATATCTCCAAGGCCTTTGATTGCGTTTGGCACAAGGGTCTCCTCGCTAAACTGCCGATGTTTGGTCTCCATCACACTCTCATTAATTGGATTGGTAGTTTCCTCTCCGATAGGTCAATTGCCGTCAGAGTGGACGGCTTCCTCTCCAATCTGCACTCTATCAATGCTGGTGTACCCCAGGGCTCTGTCATCTCTCCTGTACTCTTCATCCTCTTCATCAATGACCTGCTCACCTCCACGTCTTCTAGCATTCACTCCTTTGCTGATGATACCTTCCTAAGTTCCTCATTTTCATTCAATCCAAATGACCATGCTTCCACCGATATCCAACTCCATAGAAACATTTCAGCCTCGCTTCTCTCCAATGATCTGACAGTTATTGAGAAGTGGGGTAAAGACAACCTAGTTTCGTTCAACCAAAGCAAGACGAAACAGGCTGTCATTTCACGCAAACGTAATCAAAACTTTCCAGCTGTCTTCATGAATGGTGATGAACTGGACGCTTCAGCTTCTTTCACACAACTTGGTCTTTCTCTTTCATCTAATCTCACTTGGAAAACTCACATCCATTCCCTTGCTAAACATGCATCTCAAAAGCTCGGTTTCCTCGCCAGAGCCCGTGGGTTTTTCTCATCTTCTAACCTTCTATCTATATACAAGTCCCAAATCCGTCCTTCTTTAGAGTACTGCTCCCACGTCTGGGGTGGTGCTCCAAAATCTACTCTCTGTCTTCTCGACAAAGTCCAGTCCAAAGCCATTCGTCTCATCAATAATCCTAACCTCACCAACTCGCTCCAACCTCTTTCCCATCGTCGTTTAGTTGGAGATCTTTCCATCTTTTACAGATACTTTAACGGACATTGTTCTCAGGAGATCAGGGATATTATTCCAGTTCCTCTGAGGCGTGTCAGGACCACCAGAAGCTCAACTCATTCACACCCTTTCCAAGTTTCACTGCCTAATCCACGAACTCTATCTCACAAATCATCATTCATCCCAAGAACATGCAACTTATGGAACGTCTTGCCCTCTTCTTGCTTTCCTGAGTCCTACAACTTGCCATCTTTCAAATCTAAGATAAATAAACTTGATCTTATCTCTCTATCCTCTTAGCTGCTCGCTTTCTTCTTTCTTCCTTTGTTGGGGCTTTGTATAGGTCACCATGGCCTTTCCTCAACATAACCCACTAAAAAAAAAAAAAAAAAAAAAAAAAAAAAGATGTCTTATTTTGAATGAACGAAGTGATAATAAAGACGCACCAGTTACTTGAAGGAATAGAGTTGAATGTGTTTGCAGAATCGGTTACGAGCCGACAAAAATAAGTCGAGATAACTTTCTGCGGTCGATATCCAGGGACACCGACGCGGAGATTTCTGCATTGTCCCCTTAGAACATGATAAACTCATGTTTACAAGCATTCTGTCTTGCCTTAGCATTCTAATAAGACTTTCAAAGCAGACATCTTACTTTGAATGAACGAAGTGATAATAAAGATCACCAGTTACTTGAAGGAATAGAGTTGAATGTGTTTGCAGATTCTTTCAAGACTGCTGCTACTTCTTGCGCGTATCCATAGCAAAGGAAACTTGCGATGGAGAATTTGATACAAAGCTGCACTCAATCAAAACCAAACACCAATATACAAACAAGCAATGTAACGAGCAAATTATCAACGTTTGATATTGAAGAACTATAGATTGAGTTTGCAAATGATGATAATGATAAAAACTATCCCTCCTTCAAAGCTAAGATGAGTAAACTTGATCTGATCTCCCTCTCCTCTTAGCCTTCCGCTTTCTTCTATTGTTAGAGTTTTGTATAGGTCACCATGGTTTTTCCTCAACATAACTCACTAAGAAAAAGGAAAGAAATAATAACAAGTAACAATGTAATATAAGAAATGACAATGTTGATAATAATGATGAAAATATAAGCAATAATGTTGATAAAAACAGTGATCAATCATAATAATGATGCTTTTTTTAAATTTTTTTATCGGAATATTTTGTATTATACAATGGCAAACCTCTCTGAAGAGGTAGCTTGCCATCGGTTCCTTGCATGGCAAAAAAGACCAAAAAAAAAACTTTAAGACGCAAGAAATGTTTTCAAGTTTAAGGTTTATAGTTAGAAGCACCCTAGTCTTCATCTCTACGAAGAAGTAGGAAGTCCTCGTTGTAATCTTTATCATCTTACTGCTTCTTTCATTGAATTCCTGGTCATTCTATATATTTAGAATTTACGAATGGTGGTGAAAGATTTTTCAATTACACCAAGCGCGCCAATATCAATATTTATGAACTCTGCTTGCTCATTCTATTTAGTGAGTTATGCTGGGGAAAGGAAATGGCGACTTATAGAAAGCCCTAGCAAAGAAAGAAAAAAAGAGAGAAAGAAAGAAAGAAGAAAGTGAGGGACATAAGATCAAGTTTGTAAATCATACTTAAGCTTAAACTATTTCAAACCATTTGTGCATTTGCTGCTTTTGCCATTCATCTTTGCCAGGATTATCCCAAAGCCCATCGGAAAGTAAGAAATGTATAGAAAATAATTCGAAATAAAATGCAAAAGGTGTGGACATAAGGTCATAATAGGAAGTAGCACACCTTACAAACTGGAGAAGTGATGCAATGGACAGGAGCAAGGAATCATTTCTCAAAGTGTGGGGTCCTTAAGCTTAAGAGAGTTCTACAGCCCAAAATACGAATAATCAGAAATATCAATCTGATGTTGAGGATAGGTTCCATTTCGCAAGATTTTAATTTGTAGGTAAAGTGCTATTGATTTACCTTGCCTTAACATTGGGTATGTTTTTTAGGACATGACTCTGAACAGATGACCTGGTTCCATTATTACATTGGCATGCGTGCTGGCATCTTTCCTAAGGTTTCCGATTTCTCAATTGGATTACAGTTTTAATGCAGTTCTTCAAGACTGTGTCGCACTGAGCGAACTTTGCAGATGGGGGAAAGAAATTTAACCCAAATTTGCTATTGGGAAGGAATAAATTGCGGAGAGTGCCAGAAGTTGGAATGCGAATCCATTAACAAATTTTTATAAAATGATGTCATCAAGATAGCAAAGTAAAGTTGTGTATGGCACTGTCGAGTTGTAAAGTTGAGTATAAGGAATTTTTCGAAAGCATATACTAACTGTAGAGCAATAGTTTACTTGAACGATAAAGTGGAAATGGATCCATCAAAGTCAGAATGTCCTGAACTAGACTTGATAGCTCAGTTTTGTGCAACCGGCGTGTCGATTGGATGTTGAAGAAAAGAACAAAGTAACGGCAAAGGCTTTTTCACTTTTGAAGGGGCTGCGATGAAACTTTTTAATAGGTTCAATCTGGTAGTGAGTTGCTTTCAGGACAGATTTCTTGACACCAAAAGGGACGCATTTGCCTAAATGGCAATGATGATGATTATATACCCTATATGAATAATCATGTTATTATTATTATTGTTATTATTTTGATAGAAGTAGCAAAAGTGCGTAATCACGCTTTAATTTCCAAACCATTTAATATCTTGCTCTGAGATGCATATTTATCAAACATTATAACGATGGCAGTAATTGTAACCATGCTAATAATGGAAATAATGGGAACCTTCATCTGAATCCAAATGCAACTATAATTAAAACGCTCTCAAAAAATGGGTGGTTTGAAAATTTTTAGGCTGGTTGGAAAATTTTTACGCTGGTTTGGGGTTTACAAGATAAATGGAAAGCAATAGATTACAATGGATATGCATATATATTTACATCCATACCACTATACTTATTTGCATATTAAATTAATTGAATTCGTATGGAGGGAGCAGAATATATTGTGCAGAAAACTTTCGGCCGTATGATTGATTGCTGGCGATGCACGATCAATCGGATATTTCTGTTTTATCCACCGCTAAATTACTTTTGGTTTTTTGTGACAGCAAATAAATCTTTGCACTCCATGAATTGCCACTAAACCGTCATTGGCACTTCGTCGAGTTGATCAGGTGATTATATTTTATAAAGGCTTTATAAGACAATATAAAGCACAAATTATGCAGTCAGCCAGTCAAGAAGCAATGCTCATATCACTATGGTGAAGTGAGATTTAATTGGAGAATCCTCTGCCAGTAGATGGCGTGATGAACAATGAGTTCAACCCTTCTAATTAAAGACGGCTTCTTCCGAAAGAAAAGGAACAAAGAGAGCTATCATTTCCAAGTGCCCTATAAAGGAAAAAAGCATAATGCACACTTTAGACAGCTAGCTTCTTGCTGCAAGTTAATCAGGTAGGTATACCATATATTGCATGATAGTTTTCTGGTGTACTGCAAGGAGTTGATCTAGCGCCAACAATTGTTGCAAAGGATCCTGCCATATACAGCACGATTCCAATTGTGCACACATTAATGGCGTTGAATTAAATCTGATTATCTGTTTGGATTTCTTGCAAATGCAGCAGGATCACATTCAGGCGTGTATGCGTTTGGAAAGATGCATC
This sequence comes from Pseudorhiza aurosa, assembly GCA_964026355.1. NCBI lineage: Eukaryota > Metazoa > Cnidaria > Scyphozoa > Rhizostomeae > Lychnorhizidae > Pseudorhiza > Pseudorhiza aurosa. Next base: position 11,337,120 of record OZ032115.1, read on the forward strand.
AGTGCACTCTGTTTGAATGCATGCCTCGGGTCAAGGGACAAAGGTCGCAGTATGCTAATCGGAGTTGAACAGAATTTCTTTCCTCGTCCCGACGTCTGAAATCAATTTCATTGTTCTTGTACATCCTACGACATCCAGGCAATACAGAGTTAAGTTGCTGCGAGCAAGTCCATATCACATTGGGGTATGGGAGATGGAAGCAACAGTCATAAATGCAGTATTTTTAACATGGTCTGAGGATCTACGGAGAATCCAAACCAGTATCACCTTGCATTTTCAATTACGCCTCTAAAAGCTTGGCAAATAATCGTCTGGCATGTTAACAGATATCGTCAATCTGACTTACCGATTTCACTTCGCAGGACGTCTGGAAAAAAAAGATATGCAAGTGGTATTGATATTCGTGTGTGTTTTTGCATTGCTACAAGGTGACTTTTTTCATTGGACTTTGAATGTATACAGGCAGGATATTTTTCGTAAAAGTCTAAAAAAGGCCCTAACCTTGTGCTCTATTGCAGATTCTTACTAAATCTACCATGAAAATTCTAAATCAAAGATGGGCCACTTGCCAACTTGACCGGAAGTGTACTTGCATGATGACGTCACGATTACGCAAAATTGCACACGCTTCGTCCATTTTGTCGCTATTGGAATGCTTTTCATTATTAGTATAGGCATTTATGTAACCAAAACGAGAAGCTCCATCGATTGATATACATTTTGCTGGACTAAAAGGATTTTTTCCATTTTTAGCTATGGCGTCATCAAAACTTTGATTATGCTTTGGATAAGGAAGGGTAAGATTAGTGAGTTATGTTGGGGAAAGGCCATGGTGGCCTAGACAAAGCCCCGATAAAGGAAGAGAGAAGAAAGCGAAAGGCTAAGAGGAGAGAGAGATCAGATCAAGTTTATTGATCTTGGATTTGAAAGATGGCAAGCTGTAAGATTCATGAAAGCAAGAGGAGGGCAAGACGTTCCATAAGTTGCATATTCTAGGGATGAATGATGATTTGTGGGATAACGTTTGCGGAGCAGGCAGAGGAATTTGGAAATGGTGTGAATGAATTGAGCTTCTGGTGGTCCTGACAAGTCTTAGAGGAACAGGAATAATATCCCTGATCTCTTGAGAGCAATGCCCATGGAAGTATCTGTAAAAGAAGGACAGGTCTCCAACTAGCCGATGATGGGAAAGAGGTTGGAGAGATTTGGTGAGGTTAGGATATATGTTGATGTCTTCAATGTTTAGTCTTCAAGCACCTGATTGATGTAAGTTGTCCAATTTCCGAGAGCAAAGTTAGATGGTTCTGAAGGTTGCCATAAGACTGGTGCAACGTATGCTGTGGCCGATGAACTGGCAGTGGCTAGGTTCGAAAGCTCCGGGAATGATTTTGCGATGCGTCTTGAAGCGGAAAAATATTTTTTTGATTTTTCTGCTTCAATTTCAGTGACATACACTAGTGAAATAAGGAAGGTTGCATGCGAGGGCAAAAAGCTGGAGATAAATTGCAAAAACAGAAATGCTTACATTGACGTCAAATACGCTCTTTATGGTCGAAAATCAAAAAGCATTTGCTATAAATTCTATCACGGTCTTTGGAACAAGAACTGCAAGTCTTCAAAGTCCCTATCAGAAGTAAAAAGAAGATGTCAAGGAAAGCAATCATGTGTAGTGGAAGCAAAGAATTCCGTGTTTGGAGATCCTTGCTTCTTGACAGCGAAATACCTGACAATCACAGCCGTTTGTAGAGGTACATTCAACTTCTAAATAAAAAACTTCCAGGATCTAATACAGAAGATTCTTAACTTTTTGTCTAATTTCTGTAAGAAAAAATCTCAACGAGTTAATTGACAAAAAAAGTGAATATTCCAAACTTTACCAATCTCAACCCCTCCTTTCCTTTTGTAGTTAAATCACTTTTCGGTCAACAGAAATGCTCTAAATTGTGATGTCACAAATTTTGAGGATTTAATGCTGGTAATGGCTAGCAAAGCTCACAGCTTTTCCAGTTTTAGAGAAAAATTTAAGATCGATAAGTTTGATAGTATAATAGATAGTTACACCATATTCTATAACAGGCAAATTTTCTACAAACATTTGTGCATCTTTCGGAAACGCAACTCTGCAGGTTATTTTTCATAGAGTTCCAAAAGGAACAAAATGTGATAAGGGTTTCTCTATGGACTCCATAGCGCTCTTCTCGGCAGAAAAACTACTCATTGACTTACCTTGACTTTCAGTTGACGGTCGTTATTCGGAATGGTCAGAATACGGAGAATGCTCTGTTTCGTGTGGAGGAGGAACAATGTCACGTTCGAGGTCATGCAACCAACCCGCACCAGCTCACGGTGGCAAAGATTGCACAGAACTTGGTCCAGCTCAACAATCCATGTCATGCAATGAACAGCCATGTCCAGGTAAATTCTTTTTCCGTCTGCAAATTTACTGGAGTCTTCTCTAACTCCATATTGAAGTCTAAAGTCATGGTGGGGCACCAGCGCCTACCAATTGTCATTGAAACATCACAAACTCTCCTGTCTTCGAAATGGACGCCATGAAGATGATGGCATGCCTATTTTTTTATCATCAGTATATAGTTACAGAAATGAAACCTATAATCAATTTAAATTTCCAGTTACTGCAACTTTGTATGGATTGAACAGCGTATGAAATGATAAATACATGGTTCATTCACTTCTAGCATTGAATTTAACCTTTATGCTGGGAAAAATCAGAGTTGATTAGCTACTAGAAGTAATTTGCGCGGGCATCATAATTTGCTATCCTAATGCATTCCAGATACAAATAGAAAATGTAAGTGTCCAATGCTCTTATCAAAATGCAAATGATGATGATAGTGAACCATGCAACTTAATTCTAAGTGAGGTACAATCTGTGGCAGGCATCTCAAAATAGAAAAGCTTCCAGTCGGTTCGAAAGAAAAGTGCTTCTTGATCTTGGAATGGGAGCGCAATTATAATGGCAAAGACGTAGAACAAATGCAAGCAACTTGCAGCTTGTCGTTACACGCGTAGTCTGCTGAATAGAAAGTCAAAACCAAACCGCATCAGAAGGTATTCAGATAGGGAGCTGTTCAGCTACATATCACCTCCCTGTAAATAATCAATTTAGTAACTCAAGTAGAAAGCAATTGAGTTAGTTGTGGATTCAATAAGAAAGTTACTCTGTCAGAATACAGTGCAGCTTGCAACATGCTTCTTTCTAAGCCTGTCGCTTGGTAAGCAACAACGGTAGTAAACTCTTTGCAAAATAGACAAAGGTGCAAAGATACTGTGGATAAAAATGAAGCATTTGGTGACATATGATGTTATGATACATTATAGAAAACGATCTTACGAATCAATATGCATTTGTAGCACCCATTAAAAAGAGAAGACCAATGACTTGCATGCCTTAAATTTCAGTTGACGGTCGCTATTCGGAATGGTCAGAATTCGAAGAATGCTCTGCTTCATGTGGAGGAGGAACAATGTCACGTTCGAGGTCATGCAACCAACCCGCACCAGCTCACGGTGGCAAAGATTGCACAGAACATGGTCCAGCTCAACAATCCATGTCATGCAATGAACAGCCATGTCCAGGTAAATTCTTTTTCCGTCTGCAAATTTACTGGAGTCTTCTCTAACTCCATCTTGAAGCCTTATGTCATATTATGCACCAACGCCTGCCAATTGCCATTGAAACATCACAAACTCTCGTGTCTTCAAAATGGCCGCAGTGAAGATGATGGCACGCCTATTTGTTTCATATCAGTTTTTATTTACTGGCATGAAACCTACAATCAATTTACATTTCAAGTTGCTGCAATCATATATGGATGGAACTGCATGTGAAGTAATCAATACATAGTTCATTCACTTCTACCATTGAATGTAACCTTGATGCTGGATTGAAAACAGTGCTAAGAAGGGATAAGAGTGGTGGCATTGACGCTGTCAATCGTTCTCATACTACATTCTGGATACAACCAAATATCTGAAGTGCTACTTCCTTTTGCAAAATTTCACTTAATGATGATAGTGAACAAATCGAACATCTTCTAAGCAATGAACAAACTGATGCAGACACCTCAGAATAGAATAGGTTTCTTCGAAATAAGAAAGGCTAGTGCTTGTTGATCTTTAGTAATAGAACGCAACAGCAATGCAAGTCATGTAGAAAAAATGCAGCCAGCTTTCAGCTTATTGCTGCACCTCTCATCTGATGAATAGAAAGTCAAAACCAAACCACATCAGCAGGTATTCCGCAGGGGAGCTAGTCAGCTACATATCACTTCCAGTTGTAAATAATCAATTTGGTATCTCAAGTAGAAAGCAATTTAGTTAGTTGTGGATTCAATAAGAAAGTTACTATGTCAGAATACAGTGCAGCTTGCAACATGCTTATTTTCTAAGCTTCTCCTTTGGTAAGCAACAACGGTAGTAAACTCTTTGCAAAATAGACAAAGGCGCAAGCATACAGTGGATAACAATGAAGTATTTAGTGACATTTGATATTACGATACAGTATAGAAAAAGATCTTACGAATCAATATGCATTTGTAGCACCCAACGAAGGGAAAAAACCAATGACTTACATACATTGACTTTCAGTTGACGGTCGCTATTCGGAATGGTCAGAATACGGAGAATGCTCTGTTTTGTGTGGAGGAGGAACAATGTCACGTTCGAGGTCATGCAACCAACCCGCACCAGCTCACGGTGGCAAAGATTGCACAGAACTTGGTCCAGCTCAACAATCCATGTCATGCAATGAACAGCCATGTCCAGGTAAATTCTTTTTCCGTCTGCAAATTTACTGGAGTCTTCTCTAACTCCATATTGAAGTCTAAAGTCATGGTGGGGCACCAGCGCCTACCAATTGTCATTGAAACATCACAAACTCTCCTGTCTTCGAAATGGACGCCATGAAGATGATGGCATGCCTATTTTTTTATCATCAGTATATAGTTACAGAAATGAAACCTATAATCAATTTAAATTTCCAGTTACTGCAACTTTGTATGGATTGAACAGCGTATGAAATGATAAATACATGGTTCATTCACTTCTAGCATTGAATTTAACCTTTATGCTGGGAAAAATCAGAGTTGATTAGCTACTAGAAGTAATTTGCGCGGGCATCATAATTTGCTATCCTAATGCATTCCAGATACAAATAGAAAATGTAAGTGTCCAATGCTCTTATCAAAATGCAAATGATGATGATAGTGAACCATGCAACTTAATTCTAAGTGAGGTACAATCTGTGGCAGGCATCTCAAAATAGAAAAGCTTCCAGTCGATTCGAAAGAAAAGTGCTTCTTGATCTTGGAATGGGAGCGCAATTATAATGGCAAAGACGTAGAACAAATGCAAGCAACTTGCAGCTTGTCGTTACACGCGTAGTCTGCTGAATAGAAAGTCAAAACCAAACCGCATCAGAAGGTATTCAGATAGGGAGCTGTTCAGCTACATATCACCTCCCTGTAAATAATCAATTTAGTAACTCAAGTAGAAAGCAATTGAGTTAGTTGTGGATTCAATAAGAAAGTTACTATGTCAGAATACAGTGCAGCTTGCAACATGCTTCTTTCTAAGCCTGTCGCTTGGTAAGCAACAACGGTAGTAAACTCTTTGCAAAATAGACAAAGGTGCAAAGATACTGTGGATAAAAATGAAGCATTTGGTGACATATGATGTTATGATACATTATAAAAAACGATCTTACGAATCAATATGCATTTGTAGCACCCAACGAAGGGAAAAAACCAATGACTTGCATGCCTTGACTTTCAGTTGACGGTCGCTATTCGGAATGGTCAGAATACGGAGAATGCTGTTTCGTGTGGAGGAGGAACAATGTCACGTTCGAGGTCATGCAGCCAACCCGAACCAGCTCACGGTGGCAAAAATTGCACAGAACTTGGTCCAGCTCAACAATCCATGTCATGCAACATACAGCCATGTCCGGGTAAATTCTTTTTCTGTCTTTAAATTTACTGGAGTCTTCTCTAACTCCATCTTGAAGTATTAAGTCATGTTATGGCACCTATTGCCATTGAAACATCGCACATTCTCGTGTCTTCAAAATGGATGCATGCCTTCCTACATATATTCAGTTTGTATCTGCAGTTTTTTATACCAACTTGAAACTTCACCACGTCAGAAGCTTTTCAGATATGAGGCCACTAGGCTAGTGGACAATTCACTTGGTATGCAACCCAGCTGACAAGTTTTCATTCCTAGTATTAATGACATATTATATTATAATCTTTTTGCCTTTTCTAAATATCCTTTTATTGAAGGTATGACACTCTCATTTCAGTACCAATTTCATCAGAAATAACAAAAACAGTTTGCGAAGGTTCAACAAACACAATTCAGTGTGGCAGTGGCGCTACAATCATCACGGAAGCACTTTATGGCCGTAAAAACGAAGACACGTGCACGGCTTGGCATGGAATTTTTTGGAGCACAACGTGTGAAGCTAAGACTGCTCTCCTTAAAGTTGAGTCGCTGTGCAATGGTAAGCCGTCCTGCTCTGTGAAAGCTGCTAACGAGGTTTTTGGGGACCCATGTTGGTTGACAAAAAAGTACCTCCAAATCAGTTATAGATGCAAAGGTGGCATGATTGCTCGACCAAAAATACCCCCACAAAAATTGCAGTGATGCTTTCAGCGAGTCTGAGTTCACTTTCGCAATGGTTGCTTGCGTAACTTTCTCAAATTATTACTAAGCATTGCACTTGAACATGTAACCCAGGTACCCATACAGAACATTACTAAGTTAGATATAGAGTTAATGGCACCAAGGATTTTTCAATTCTCATCATTATTTCACTCATTCAAATCGTTGTCTTTTCAACTTGGAATCCCATTTTTCGCTCCCAGCTTCCTGAGATTAACGGGAACATTTTGGCTGGTTTATATTGATAGAAAACAGAAATGTAATATGACGAAAGCATGTTTCCGGAATTCAAGAGGTGTCTTGAGAATTGCACCAACGCTATCCAAATCAGCTTAGGACTTATCGTAACGATAGGCGCAGCCTCACTTCCACGGGGCCTAAGGGTGAAAGTATTTGACTTACGAGCTGAATCCTACATTTTCAAGCGCAAATACAAGGAAAAAACCAAGATAATTGAGACACAGAGTTACACCGTATTTATAGCAATAAAGCGAACTATTTAACAACTGCGTGGCTTCGTCAAACTAACTGACGTAGTGGCAAAATACAGCGGTACAACAAGTACATAACTACTAAAATCATTATCATCAAATCTAAAAAATAAAAGCAATGGTAACATTCAGTATTCAGTTGGATACAGAACGGCAAACGTTAGTCGACTACTTGACCTTAACCTCAAAATAAATGCAGACAGTGATTAATTAATGAAACTTAACTCATAGTCAACGCCTTACTTCTAAAGCTTGTTACCTGCAAGTGTCTATCTCGAAATCTCCATGACAAGTTAAAAATTAACAACAGACAAAGCGGAAAATATAATCTCCTTCTTGCACATAATTGATACAACATAATTTGTAGGCAACTCCTAAATATTTGAAGAATATTTACTTCCGCAGAACTCTCTATAATCCCGCACATTTCTGTATATTTCTGCACTCTATGATACTTCCCGGTGCTTCAGTACACTTCTGTATACTTTCGTACATTTTCGTACATTTCCGTACACCTCCGTGCAACTCCTGCGTACTTATGACACTACTGTATACGTCGAAACATCTTTAATACTTAATACACTAGCTCTTTTAGTGCTTGTATGTAAGCTCCCTTCTACTTTTTCATACTTCCCTATCATATCTCCTAGTTCAGTGTGTCTCTTCACACAACTTTGAATACTGCTTACACACCTTACCTCCTTATAATACTCCCGAATGGCACTGCATATTGCAAGGTAATTCTGCATGCATGGATAATTCAGTTTCATGAACAACATGCTGGAAATCACAAACGCACACTTGGAAGCATGCTAAGATTGAAATGCTACATTGCCATATCAAAGCCTAATCCACACCAAGCGCGTTGCGTCACGTTGGGTTATGACGCTGACCATATAAGGAGAGCGCAGTCTGACATCTTGCGTGCGCATAGCGCTTGTTCACGCAAAGCGTCAAAGGGGGTCAAAGTTGAAAAATTCAACTTTGCCGTGATGTGGCGCTTCAGAACAATGAAAAACTAGCTACGGCAAGACGAAAAAAAATGGATGCGAAATGTTTGAACAAGGAGAAACTGATAGAATCTGTGAGAAGCTATCCCAATCCCACACACATCTCTTGCGTTTTGTTTTACAATATGATAAGCTAACAACTAATTTTATAGCGCAAGAGCGAAAATCATGTCTTGATGTGAAGAAGCCATTTTCTCAATTTGATGCAACGCGACGCTTTCGGTGTGAATTGAGCAAAAAGTCACACGACGCAGCGAGACGCATACTGACGCGGCGCGACAAAACGCTTCAAGAGACGAGGCTAAGACGTCGTATATTCTTCTTGTTTTCGTCCCGATGAACCGTGCCTATTAGACTGCCTAAAAACTAATAGCTGTTTTACGGCGGTAAAATTTGCCCAAAAATTGTCTTAACAATAGATACGACAGTATATATTTATATATATATGTACAATACATTACCGTAATAGTAGGCCTTAAATATGCGATTGGATTGGTTATATGTTATAAAATGAAACAATGCTAAGTTGCAAACAAAAGGGTAACTGTGGCTTGTCAAAGCTCAGTGACGAATGCGGGCTGTGCTTGGTTGTTGTACTTCATATTCTGCCTTGAATCGTATGTTCTTGTTGTTTTCGTTGTCGTCGTCGTCATTTGAACGGACTGCACAGAAGCAAAACGGCCGTTAGCAAAATCGGGCGAGTGGAAAGTCAACAAGACGGTTCGGAAAAAGGTGCTTTTGGAAACGACACTTTGAAAATTCAATCAGGGGCCAAATTTACATTACTGTCAGACATTGTCAGGAGAATAAGTAGCACCTGAATTGGCTTCAGTTTATTTTCTACGTTGGGGGAAGGCCGTGGTACCCTAAAGCCCCAAAAAAGGAAGAAAGACTATAGGCGAGGGAAATACGATCGATTTTATTGACTTTGGACTTGGAAGAGGGCAAGTGGAAGGATTCTGGAAAGGAATATTAACGCAAAACGCTGAATAGGTTTCAATTTTATGGAATGAATGATCGCTTTTGGGAACGAATTCGTGGATCGGTCAGTGAATGTGTGAGTCGAGCTTCTGGGGGGTTCTGCCACGTCTCAGGGGGTCAGACATGATTCCCTTGACGTCCCGAGAGCGTTGTCTCTGAATGATCATCTAGAGAAGATTGAAAGCTCTGCAGCCAAGCAGCGATGAAAAAGAGGTTGAGAGATTTGGTGAGGTCGTGGATTTTGATGACTAATAGGCTATCGACAGCAGCTAAAGGCACTACAAACTCTTACCAGAAAACAGACAACGTTAACCAAGCATATAAGACTTCATAACATCAATGCAATCGGCTAATTTCTATTCGCGAGTTGGTATTACTCCACTTTCTCTAGTAAATGTGCAAAATGCACACAGGTCTTCCTAGTTGACATCAAGAATAATGCCCCTGTTAACTTCTATCAATAAACTCAGTCACAAAAAAGAAATAAAAAACCACTTAGGATCCCTTTTCTTTTGTGAGAATCGATAGCAATTACTACGTAGGCCGAGTTCCGTTGCGCAGAATACAAAAATTGGTTTAGCTCCCAATGCAGTCAGATTTTGCTATATTTCTACGGTCAAAATTTTTCTGCTTAATCTCTTCCCGGTAATGACAAGGTAGTCGCCTGGGATATTGTCGTATAGGCTGTGAGTCAATAGAGTTAATTTTGTGTTCCGCAACAACAGAGGTGTGGTCTAAACTGTCAGTAAAAACGTCAGGATATATAGCAAGAGAATGCTAAGCAAGGTATATTTGCCCGATTCAGATACGTCTTGGTCAATAGCATTAGTGAGTTCATGGATAGTTTGCTTACAAAGTTTGGGTTTCCTATAACTACAGTATAAACTGTGGTTACTTCTTGAGTGTTGCCGACGCATGATACTTGGTCACTGACTGGACTGAACTCAGCAATACACTGGCCTCCACGTGGTTCGACAGCCTCACTAGATATACTCATGATTATCGATACGGTGCATGGTCCATGACGAAAAACATAATGGAATCTGTCTTCTGTTCTTCTTTATTTTTGATACAGACACTTTCTGTCAGCAACCTGGGCAAATTAACGCATTCTTCAACAAAAGAAGAATCAGGTTGCCCTCACTTCCCAACGAAAGGTTTGTACCGAAAAAAATTTAAAATGCAGAATATCTTCATACCTTGTATCGTCGTGCATCCTCTGGTCTTTCTTCCCATGGGATTCTCCTTCCTTCCTCCCTTCCCTCGCTTTTTCCAACGTGTGTATACCACTTCTGCTCTCCGACTTCCCTGGGTCCATCACCGTGAGCTGCTCCATTGCTCCTGAAACTGTTTGGGTTGCTACCTCCTCGACCGTTGGCAGACCGGCCTTGGCTCTCCTTTGAAGCGATCTCATCGAACTTTTGGAAGAACACCTACGATTGCATAATCATATCATACATAGCTCTACGGACATGTGCAGTGCTCCAGACTACAACTAACATGTGCAACAGACCCTATTCGATTCATGACGACATATTTGAAAAAATTGCAGTAGTCTACCAATACTTTGAATTCTTTCGGAACAGACTATGTACGTGCACTAAGTTTATTGTGGACAGCTTGATATCTAGAGATATATTAATGCATAACCATGATTTCACTTCCTCAAAAAGTCAAAAATCCTTCCCTCGCCACTCTTGGAGAATATAGCAGCACTCGTCTTCATTTCTATAGCATTTGGGCAGCCAAGCCGTACAAGCACAGTGAATACTACCGTCAGGGGCTGGCCATCTGCTGGCTCAGTGCGTTTGACCCCACACAAGTGATGTATGCTAAGCAGGGAAATAGCATGCACCATTTGCGAAGTCTTTGGTACAACTCCACCAGGTATAAAAGACATACACATAATTAACTTTCATTAGCTTCACCGAACTATTCATTCAGAAAAGCCAACTGTCAATGAACAGACAGGTGAATAATTATAACTTTATGACAATAATAATAGCAAGGACGAAATCGCTGGGACATATGAAATACGTCAGTTATTCCCCTAATTGTGGTCTAGTCTTTAAAAGATATTGGAATTACAATGAAGACAGAGCATGCACCAAAGACAGCGCTATTAGGAACAGCCCGGATATTGAGATTGGTACTTAGCTGCTGAGTACTTGTAGTAAAGGAGAAAGTAATGTGATACCACTGATGACCAGCAGTTATCCGCAATCACATTTTAAATCCAAAGCATTTAAGATCTTACTCTGAGATCGACATTCACCGAACAATAATAAAAATGTTAATGATAACGCAAGGTGAGCAATCCGCCACATGGCTATAGATGCGGTTTTTATTTATTCGCAAAAAAGGAGATTCCTCCGTGTTCAAACGACTCATCTTGATATAGATATAGCATGCTATTCATAACAAATATTTTAGCAATCTTGGTGTGGCCTTTCAAGCACTCACTGCATCATACCGTCATAGCATCAACTGTACTTCACATGACTAAATAAAGGCGTTTTGAACGACTAGAAGCCGTTCCATTTCAATACGGCTTTCGTTTTTCCAGATAAACAGCGAATTAGACATGACACTTCCACACAATATTTGACCGGTATTGGACAGCAGACCACCACATACCTCACTTGTGTCGCTTTTGGTCGATTTGAATGATGCTTTGTCAGACCTTGAATTCATCCTCCTGTCTGGGATAACATCAGCTGCAACTGAAACTTCTCCACCATTCGCCGACGTAGTTTGTCTTGTCGTCTCGGCGTCCTCAGCACTAGCAGACACTCTTAAATCGCCTATTAGTGAAGTTGCTTTCATAGAAAGGCGTTTCTGAATGCGGGATGATCCTGAACCAGGTCCTTGAAGACGAAACAATGTCAATGGAAATAATTTGCTCCCTTCAAAGGACATTTTGCAAAGATGATTAGTTCTAGTCAAGATTGGTCAGGATGCCTGATGATACATGCTTGCAATGATGAAAATGATTGCTGTGATTGCAATATGACAGTACTGATCATGGATATGATGATCATCATATGGTTGTGATGATGATGATTGATGACTGCTGATGACTGCTGATGACTGCTGATGATTGCTGATGATTGATGATGATGATGATGGCGATGATGTCGATGATTGTGATGATCATGATGGATGATAATTATTATTCCTACAATTATCATTATTATCTTGTTAATGACGATAATGATGGCAATGATTTCAATTTGTTTCGAATCTTGAATTTCCATATGAAGGGCAATGTATAACATACAGAAGAATAATTTCGAGTTTCATGGAGATTAGAGCACTTACCGAAATACAGTGGGGGCTTCAAAATACGAAGCTGTTGAATTCTATTTTTCGCTTTGTCTCCATCGTCGTAAAGTACAAAGTATCTGTCCCCGTCTTTACTGTCAACTTTCCCTGGCAGCATGGCAGAAAGCCCTGTCCAGTGCGCAATAACCTTGGAGCCAATTTCAATCTCGCTCGGATTTGGATCCATGTCAAACACGACACAGTCATTGTCAGACCTGAATTAGATATGATTGCGCAATCTCAGGAGGATTACATAACTTGGATATGAATAAATAAATGAATATGGAATCATTTTCAAAAGATTGATGAAGTTGGCTAACTTATAAAAAAATTGCGTTATAATGCTCAATGCCGAGCATAGCAGAAAGCAGAGTTCCGGTTTTGGGATTTTTTCTAGGGAAGATGACGTTTCCCGTTACCTACTTCATCTATGGCATTTTGATTTTGAAACGGACACAAACCGTACGGTCTCTGTAGATTGACAACAGAAACTTTCAGACTCATAAATGCAATTTGGCGTCTTTTTTTAATACCGCAATAAAGATGTGGCCCAGAAAATGCGTTGCACCTGAAGGAAGTTAGATATAAATATATCTAATGATAGTACGCCACAGTGCTCTAAAGCAACTTGCCTCAGAGGCCTATGGTTGTGACCTTGAATCACTCCTTCAACAACTAGCAAGTTTTGCTTGTCAAAGAAATGACCTGGCTGATAAGCAAAAAGCTTCCAGTCATTTGTTGGACCTAAGCTGCTAACTCAAGCAGCGCTGCATGATAGTAGTTAGGCCGGCTGCTTGTGATTCAGTCAGTTTTAATCGCAAGCACCGGTTCGTTTCTTCACACCAACTACTCGACTGAGATATCTCCATCTTACGCTTGTTTGCTTCAAACTTAAAAAGTTCGTTGCATGGAAGCACCTGGACCAATGCAATATGAAACGAACTGCGGATGTAACTCTAATGGTTTTCCCCCATTCGAAGAAAAGCCAACTGGGTCAAACAATCCAACAACACAACGCAAGCAATACCTGTCGTGAGCAATGGTGTCGCCATTTTCGAATTTTATATATACTTTCTCAGACAGTGCTGTGACTTGACCACGGTAATAGTCACCATTGAATGACTTTGCCCACACATTGGATCCAATGCGGATGTACCCTAGGGTAAAAAATTAAGAGAGCAAAGTTGAGTCCTGTACTAGAAACGCGTGCTATCGTTAGAGAGGTACTTCCTGAGCAACGGCATTGCGAGGTAGGGGGTGCACGTGCCTTCCCTAGCCGCACCTTACCCCCAACCTGTACGTGAAGTACCCATTTACTTCTACGTTCTACGTACAAACCCTGGGATAAAGCTTCTAAAAGATAGAACTGAATCCAATAATTGGTTTGAGCCAGAGGAAGCACCTTGCAAGAGGTATCTTACGAGGAGCGTCGATGCGTGGTTGGATGATCCATCCCTTTCCTTGTCGCAATCTACCGTCGGTTCTATACAAGTTACCTATTTAATGCCAGGTAGATTGAGTTAAAGAGCATCAATAGAGGCGGCCAAGCGTATTCCACAACCCATGACCTTCAGCATAGGAAACGCGCGCTCTTACCATATTGCCAAACCTTGCAAAAACATTGCATACCTATAGTTGACCTCTGTGCGTATCTTTCACTCCTCGACCTGCAAGGTTAAACAAAGAGATTAAACAACCAATAATCTTTGCGCGGGAGTCCAGATAAATAGGATGACCATCAGCGAAATAAATGAGATACCTAAATGAAGATGAAACGGAATTAGATGTGAAAAAATAAACAAGTTTGAGGTCGAGCAGCAAAAAATCGCTAGAAGTACCAAAAGGAGAGAGCGAGACCTTCCGAGACAGTGCTGTTGTACTTGTCGACTCCTTACAAAGACCATTAGAAATAGCTTAAATTATGACGTGTTTATTGTTGATTGAGCTGAGCAATGCGTTTAATTTTACAGACATTCATGATAATGCTTTAAGGCTCCTCCAGTGAAAATTTGTTATTCTAAAAAACAGGCGTGATCAAGTATCCAATGGCTTGGTCTATGAATCGAGGAAGGAGTATGCAAACCTTTTCACTTGAAGAGACTTCCTTGCATTAACACTGTCGTCTTTATTGGCTTGGTGATAAGTTCGACCACTAAATTGAGAACACAAATGAAAGTCAAGGTTCTACTTGATAAAAATTTAAACAAAGAGCTCCTTTGCTACACATCATATTAGTACATTTAGCAAATTGGAAAAGACGAAATGCCTGTAGCGCACTGAAGTTCACTGAATTGAACGCCGTATTTGCTAGAGACGGTTCAGCATCTAGGCCACATAGTTACGGATCCTATAACTAGTCATTCTAACTCAAACTGAGATGCATCTTTCAGTATCTTGCATCTCCCTGGACTCAACACCACTGACATCTTACTGATAACAGTACTTGTAGTGTCGAAATGGTTTACCCTGTAAAAACACTTCCTACATTATTATCATCATTATCATCGTCATCCAGACTGGGAATAACAGACTCGTTCAGACGGAACTGCTCGACAGCCATCTACCTGAGTGAGAGAGAGAGGGAGAGAGGCCCTGAGAGAGATCGAGAGAGACCCTGAGAGAGATCGAGAGAGACCCTGGGAGGGATCGAGAGAGATTCTGAGAGAGATCGAGAGAGACTCTGAGAGAGAGAGGGGCAACTGTGATCTCGGCAAAACCAGCCGAAACACGATGGTGCTTTTTTTTGGAGTCAGAAGGAATATCATAACCCTGCCCCTGGCCTTAAGCGCCAGGAAGGTACATTCAAATCAAGATAAAAGGCCAGTGCACCTATTTGTAAGCTAAGTTCCTAAGCGTCCCAAACACGATTTGATCACAAAGCAAAAACACATACCTGTATCTAAATCTTGACCCAAATCGTAAGAAACTTGATCTTCGTTTCACTGGCTCCGGAGCTTTCGTCATCCTAATTTGAAAGTGATATATATTTAATGTATATCTAACAAAATGCTTTCAACTTTAACGGGCTGGCCTAGATTCTAGGTAGGCATTTTTGCAGCAATGTACAATCAATAGAGCAGCATATAAAATTTTAGGGAAGTCTCGATTGGCTTCGCTTCCTCTCCTCATCTTTTTCCATTCGAGCAAGAATTTTAAACAACAATTTTTTGCCCAATAACAAGAAGTGGCATTCGTTAAATTCGTCAATTGTAACACAGATTTCGGTTGCATTTGTTATGTGGAAGGTTGTCACTTCCAGGTCCCAAACAAATGGCTTCAAGGAATCGGAATTGGTAGACAAGACTTACTTACACGACACTCAATGTTTTCAGGAAGAAACATGGACCAGCCTTTACCCAAAGAATGTTTAATGTAGTTTCCACGGCTGAAGACTTGTATTATGAAACAAAGGGCAAGAGGCCATACCACAATCATCACCACCACCATAATCATCATCATCATCATCATCATCAACATCATCAACATCATCATCATCATCATCATCATCATCATCATCATCATCATCATCATAACCACCACCATCATCATCACCATCATCATCATCACCATCATCATCACCATCATCATCATCATCATCATCATCATCATCATCATCATCATCATCATCATCATCATCATCATCATCATCATCATCATCATCATCACCATCATCACCATTATCATCATCATCATCATAACCACCACCATCATCATCACCATCATCATCACCATCATCATCATCATCATCATCATCATCATCATCATCATCATCATCATCATCATCATCATCATCATCATCATCATCATCATTATTATTATTATTTGTCTTAATTCGTCTTATAAGTACGTACAAATCCAAAACAATACTTTTACTAAAAAAGACGCAGAGCTCTTATGGAGGAACCTCCTAAGGAGATGTAATAACGAGAAGGAGGTCCCCCTTAAGCTGTAGCGCAAGGGATTTTTGAAAATTTGCATTAAAAGTAAATTATTAAGTCTTAAATGCAGCTTCCGTTGCAATTATATTGCATTCAATAATTTAATTTTCTTAAGGGACTTTTAGAAGAAAAATTTTGATGAAGAAGTTCTTATTGCAGTAAGCAATTCATTCCATATTTTTCCCTCGAATATCGAGTATTGATTACCTTTGGTGCCACCCCTAATTGGGTGCTACACATGTTTCATTATTTTGCAGGTAAAGTCTGCACAGCTAGCTAAATTGAAATTGCAAAGAATTGGGTGGGGAATCACCTGAAGAAAGAATGATACTCGACAGCACACTTCCATAGATGCTTGCTCGCTCTTGAACTAGTGAGGGAGAATCTTTGCTCCTCCGTTTCGCTCTGTTTTTGAAAACAAAAATTGCTTTTAACGTAATTCAGTGCTAGTAAGATAAACAAATCTACACATTTGCGACAGACGGTGAGGGTTCGGGTTAGTTTATCTGAGGTCAATGCTGCTCCTGTAAATCTGCTTAGAAAAGAAGCTTCGTGGCACTTCTTCAAACTTTAACTGAATACATCTTGAAGGATAAAAAATAGCTGAGCGTTAAATTTTTCGTCTACAGTTGGCAAGGTGTCGTGGCTTGCGTCCTCGTGAAGGCAAAGCTTCCATTTCAAGTTGATTATGCGAAAACGACATTGGTCTAACCCATTCAAAAGGAGGATCGGGCCGCATTACCGATATCAATAGCCTAACAGAGTCCTAAGATCAACTTTTGAGTCATTGGAAGAAAAATCAAAATTTCATTTCACATCACATATTCAATATTCCTAATACACAAAAGAAAACTATCAGGAATAAAAAAGCCTTGAATGTGATTCACGCATGGGAATATCTTAAGACGGAAAATATCTTTATAAGAAATTCTGCTGCTCCTCCGGGGAGGGTTTTTTCCTCCTGCTCTACTGTCACTCTGTAGATCAGTATAAGTCGTTTCTTATGAAACGAATTCGTACTAATAGCTCAAGAATCCCAGTGGCTTTATCATCTCAAGAAGGCAAGACGTTCCATAAATTGCATGTTCTAGGGATGAATTCTAGCGTGTTTAAGAATCATAGTAAATGACTGCCGCAAGACATCTCAGAAAAAACTTATAGCAAACATACCTCGGCCGCCAAAACAAAATGCTTCTTATGAAATGAGATGTTCGATATCTTTGGCCTAAAATATGTTAACATGTAATGTCAGTGATTGGTTTCTTGAGACGACTTTATACTCAAGTGAGACAGTCAAAACATGAAATGGCAACAAAGAAGATGGTCTCCTCTGTCACAAATACCAGCCCTTAAACAGGCGTTACTAATCGAAATGAAGTGATAAATCTTTGCATATACCCTTCAAAAGCATAAGTAGAAGGACATCTTAATTGGTGAAAGGCGATTTAACTGACTCGTACTTTGATAAACTTCAGTAAACAATAGCATGCAAATTTCATACCATGGAAAACCGGTGACCCTTTGTCCATCTCTGTACAAAATTACCCCCTTTGCACAAAGCCCCAATTGGCATTCTTTTTCTTGAGAGTCCTATACGGCATAAAAGATATCTTGGTCTCAGGGCAATCAATTGGTAAGATTCCTGCCCATGGACCCAACATTTACGGACTAAATCCAAATTTTCGGCAACCTGACATACTGTCCAGTAGCACATTTCCATCTCATACAAATAATGCTAAAAATTCACTACAGGGCTTAAAATCATAACAAAATCATCAACGATTAACCTCTTTGCCGTTGAATCCTTCTTTTTCGAGACCTTTGAATCACAGGCATGTGCAGTGGGCATGCACTGCTATGCAATGGAGTGGCAAGGCATCCCAATGCCCTCTTCTAGCCTAAGGGTGAATTTTTAGCAAATGCTAATATCCTCTTGCTCCCCTACCGTGGAATATGGTGAAGACGGCGGACCAGGCAGATGAAGCAGAGAGCTCAAAGGCGGGAGAGGCGGGTGTAGGCGCCAGTGCCCCACGATTCCCTGCATGATCAGTCTCTTTAGACAGAGGCTGGAGGAAGGAAACCTCGAAACAAAGCCGTCGTTTGTAGAGTAGCACCCCTTCGACTATTAGCTCTGGATTTCTCATCATAAAAGACTGTAGACAGCTGCAGTCGAAAATAATGCCACCAGACCTCCCATGGCCCATAGCCTAGTATACAGGTACTAAATCACGAGCGGATCCTGTCCTTTTTATGATTGAAAATAGGGCCAATCCAGTGCTCGTGTTGAATTTCTTCCTCACATTTCAATAAAGAGTGAGCAAATAGCAGAAGGAGGGAATTCTAAGAATCGTCTCACCTGAACCGTGTGAAGATCAATCCCGTAGCTGTCCAGATCCTTTGCGATGCTCAAGAAGCTATGTTCACAGTCAGCTGGATTTAAGCCCCTGGAAATCCAACATGATTTATTATACACACATTCCAAACACTGAGGGAAATGTTTTGAAAAAAGGAAGTACGTCGTCAAGTCTGTGAGATCCAGCATCAGAACAAGACTAAGAAGCGAAATCCGAAAGCTGACAAATGAGGAACTGCTCAATGCGCATGTAGTCGTGGCCTGAGCTTTCTGCAACCCAACTGTTATTCCTTCGTTGGGGCTTTGTATAGGCCACCGTGGCCTTTCCTCAACATAATTTACTGAAAAACTCTTCTTTTTAATAAATTATGTTGAGGAAAGGCTATAGTGGCCTATACAAAGCCCCAACGAAGGAGAACTAGCACAGTAAAGCAGCAATGATAGAATAGTACATGATATTCAGTTTCATGGCTCTGTCGGGTTCACATTTTCGTAATCGATTTTTAACATTTCACTCTGTGCGTATCTAAACAAAAGAGCTGGGAATTTCTAGGCAAGACTTGATACGAGCCTTCTGCCTCATAGGAGATATCAAACAGCATTAGCTAACAAACTCAGTTCAAAGAACTTTTTACTACCTACACATTACCAGATTTGACCAGAATCAGAGTGAAGTTTAGAAATTTCATTATCGACAGAGCAGTTGAATAATCAGTTAAACTATCTCCCTTCATCACTCGGACACAATATCTTGACAAGGCACTAGAACGAGCACATATGGGGAGATTCGATTGTTTAACTGTTCCACCAGAGGCATAATTGTCAGGAGGACTTAAAAAGACGTCAATGTGGATTCTTGGGAGTCTCTTTCCCTCCCTTCGGAAATAACTAATCTGCTGAGAAACTGTTCACCCATCACGTAAAAAATCTCTAGAGAAATAATCAAAAATGATCTACCACAATTCATGCAAAGCAGGATTATGGGGCAAAGGTTAATCCTTTGACTATGGCCTACTTCCAAAATATGCTAAGTATGCCAATTTTAGCGAAATGAGAGTCGGTGAAAATATCGCTACTGTGTACTTTGTACTGCTGGAGCTTGTAACATCAAACTAGATTTTTCTTAATGTACAGAACCATTATTGTCCGAGCAAAGAAAGAATCGATTCGACTTTTCAATGTAAAACGTCAACGAATCCATTATGAAAGCAAACAAAGAACCTAACGCATAAGTCGCAGAAACTACTTACAATAGCTGGTGGTGTTTCCTCTCTATGCTTGCTTCTAGCTGTAGTGTCTGAAACAATATGACGAATGACTTGATTACAAATACACCATTTCTTCCAGCTCACATAAATTCAGACAGCTCACTGGTGAAGCATGAAAAATCTAATAAACCAGTGGATTAGTCAGTAATGTGTTTGCCGTGGCTAAGTTTTCTCTTCGAATAAAAAATTTTGGCTTGAGCAAGCCCAAGCCTAAATCATATTGAATAATCAGGTAAATTATCTTCTTTTGTCTAGTATTGGAATATAAGAATAACACTGCAAAGCCCAATGCTATGGAAGAAAAGAAAATTGTGCCTCCTTTTTGTGTACTTAGGAAATGCAGAAGGTACAGACAAACTTGGGAAATTTGGCAGGATTGATAAAGCATTGATGGAATATTCTGGTAATGTCATGGAAAACATTGATAAATTCCTCGCAAAATATTTACCTGGTCAGGAATGAATCTAAATTCAGAAACATAGTTGCCAATGTGAACAGCGCGGTCAAAGTCACCAAGCTCAGCTGGACAGAAAGCGATTTGAAAAGAAATTCAAGGCATCCAGGTTTGTTTAAGCATCACAAAATCAATCAACAAAAAAAATTATTTGTCAATCATAAATCCAATTTTTGTTTGAAAAAAAAACTCAACAGAATCGTTCAGCCTATCAACAAAATTTAAAGGAAGCTACTGTGAAATACTTTCACTGTAGAATTTACTTCAGTTCTGTAAAAAAATTGGAAACGGACTTTAAGAAGAGTAGAACTGAATAGATTTGTGGGAAAAAGTTGAAAAGTATTTACATTGAACAGAGTAAGCACCAAGCTCAACCATTTGCTGGAATGTTGGTTTTAACCTATAGAAAACGGCATAGCAAATACAGTAAGATTGAAAAAATATGCCCTATTCAGATGGCTTCAATAAAACAGAAAATCAGGGGTAAATTTTGTCAAGAAATGTTGAAGAATTTAAGGGGAAGCATGGAACATATTCAAAATCAGCACATTGTGACTAGATGCAACCCCACTTGAAGCACAGTTTAAATTCACAAAAGATTTTATTTTAGTAACTTGTGTTGAGCAAAGGTCATGGCGACCTATACAAAGCCCCAACAATGGAAGAAAGCTAAAATAGAAAGGCTAGGAGGAGAGGGAGATCAGATCAAGTATAAAAATGTATTCAAAGGGAAGTTCAAGTATGGATAGCTTGAAGAACCAACAATAAATTACAGTGCAAAAGATGCATCAAAGCATTAGATAGAACCTTTTATCAAGTTGAAATCATTGAAAAAAACTCTGGGCATTCTAAGACAGCATATTCTATGTGTACTCTAAAGCAACACTACAAGTAAGAAGACTGACATGGATTCAAAAAGGAACACAAATGTAATTGGGTTCAGCGCAAGTAACAGACCCCAAATAACTTAACATCACAGAGGACCAAGCAAAAATGATGGCACAAACTCCTAATGTTTTGGAAACATGATTCACTGCAATGTCTAAACAACTAGGTGTAAAGTGTTAATGATAAACATTTGAATAATAACAATCAAACACTTGGAAATGGGCAAAAAAGCAGGTTTTGATTGGAGGCACTTGAGGAACAAGCATTTACCAATAAATGAAAGTGATGGTGGCTATTAAATCAAATTATGAGAGTTTCTCTTGCTATCTAAATAAAGATTTGTTTTTAGAAGTACTGATGATGTTTCTACTCACTTTCCTCTGATAATGTCTTGCTTTATCTGCATGAAGTAGTGATATCTGTAAAAAAGGGCACACGTTAAAACTTAATTCTCTTCAGAAATGTGAGCCAACTTGGGGTGACAGAAATATAAAAAGGTGAAAAAATTGATAATAAATGGATCAAAGGGAAAGGCAGACCAAGAATGAGATGGTTGATGTAAAGAAAGAAATGCATCTGAAGGGAATTGACGGATGTGACGCAATGGGCTGAGTAAGATGGCGACAAGCAGTTCAAAAAAATGGAAAAATGAAGGACAGTGGTGCAATCTAACCTTGATATATTGGGAAAATTTTACTGTTGTTAAGAAACGTGAACTTTGATTGATTTTCATTCTTAAGACTGGAATTACTTTGGCTTTATTGAAGATTTACGTAAAGAAATTCAAGAATACTTTGGACAGAAAATGTTGAGGACAAGTGTTTTTATTTGCTTTTACAAACATAATTTTGCGAACATTCAATACTTATCCAAACTGTGGAAATCAGCTTATTAAATGCTAATAAAAAGATACAGGATATATCTACAATAAAAGGTATCTAATTAATCAGAAAGAAGGTGATACCTGGTTAATTCTTCATGCAGTTCATGTGGTTCTGCTGCGTAGAATTTCACACGAAAATGCAAAGTATATGGCGGCCCAACTGAAAAGCATGAAATATTCTGTCAGCTAACTCAACAAGGAAGCATCTTTCCTACCTTTTCTATATATACATAAAATCTGAATTATTGAAGAGTTCTATCTATTTTCACTTCATTCACTTTATCAATAGGTAAGGCACTTACTTTTGACTTGCTTCTTGACCTTTTTGGTGGGATCTAGCCAGTGCTATGACAAGAATATTGGACAGGATTATTCAGTTTATAGAAGTTTGCCAACAGCCGTCAACCCTATTTGGAATGTAAAACTTAATCTAGATACTTATAGAAGGTCAGTAAAATTGAATGAATTCCTCTACCTTTCATCTTCAAGATAATTGAACAAACAAACTTACTCATTTTTCTATTCACAACAGACAAATCATGAATAAGCTATAAATTTTTGCAAATTAGAATTATTGACTTATCGTTAACATTGCCGCTGTCATCATAGTCATCACCATTGTTTCATTCTTTTTCATCATTATCATAACTAAAGTCATTATCATATCAACCTCATCAGAATAATCATTATCACAATCATCATCATCATCACTGCCATGATCATTATCATCGTGATCATGACAATCACCACAATGACCATCATCATCATAAGCATCACCATAATAATAAAAATCATCATCATCATAATTATTATTTTTATATAGCGCCAAAATCTATTAGAAATAAATTCTTTAGCACTGTACAATACAGTACGCTGTACAAAAGAGAAAAGTTCCACAAACTGATTATAGTTCAAAAGCAATAGAAAATAACACTGTTTTTAATCTAAATTCAAAACATCAATGCTCTGCGAATCACAAATGTTGTAAGGTAAGCGATTCCATAATGTAGCAGCTGCGACTGGAAATGCTCTGTCTCCGTATGCTTTGTATTTTGTTCTCGGAATGTTCAACTTCAATGATGCATTTCACCTAAGGGAATATCTTCCTTGTGCTTGCATAGAAAACATACTCATCACTATCGTCATCAGTCATGATCATGATGAGCAATTAATCATGATCAGCAATCAGTCATGATCAGCAATTAAAATCATCACCACCATCATCCTCATCATCATATTCATGATCATCACAATGATCATCATCATCAATACCATCACCATCATCACAATGATCATCAATCAATCAATCACAATCACAATCATCATCATCATCATTTTCATGACCATCACAATGATGATGATAATCAACACCATCATCATCACAATGATCACCAATCACAATCATAATCATCAACCACAATCATTGTAATCAGCATCATCATAATTATCATTAGTTCCATTATCATAATTATTATTTAGAGAGCATTTAATATCATATATTTACCATAAATATTTACCAAATCATCAATAAACTTACAGGCACTTGCTTTGTGTCCATGAACTGTAAGCCAAAATAATCTTTTTCAACCAAATCAAGGTTCATCAATACTTTTTTCACCAGCTCTTGCCCCAGTGCTTTTTTCTATAGAGAGATGAAAATGAGGGTTACTCTTGCATACTAAGATATTATCTTCCCTCTTATGACAAATTCATTGACCAGGTACTAACAAAATTGCACCTTGAAATTGCATAAGACATAGCTTACATAAAATTTATGCTGCAATTATGGTGAGCAGCGAGTTGTGCTTTGAAATTTTTTAACCTTCTAGGAAAGTCCATACATGTTAACAGCCAAAATTCTTACAATAGTCTGACCAACTATGAGAATTATACTGCAAAAACAAAACTGATATGTCAACAACAAAGCCAACAACAACATCAGGATGAAAAAATGTGGCTAAACACATTGAGGAGAAAACAAAAGGATGAAGTTATAGAATTGATGAGTCTGACAAAAAAGACATATTGTAAGCTCACATACACTTATTTTGTTTGAGTTTCTGTGAACGTAACCTCCATGCAGTGATGGTTTTGAAGATCAAAATAATCAGACTTTCATAAGTTTGGAGCATTGATTTGATGACGAACAAGGATTGGGAGACAAAAATTCAGCATTTCCGTTATTAGGAGCAGATAATATAGACTGCAAGAAGTTGCTTGCACGTAATAATTACCACAGCAATAGCCCAGTAGCATTGTGCTTCTTTGGTAAGAGTTCCATTTGATGCTGGAGTCATACTAAAGATTTAAAATAAAACACAAAAATGCTGCCCTACTTAGCATTTGACAGTTTTCATAAAACTTTTAGAGTTGAACTCCCAGCGCTATCAGTGAATTAACCACTAAAATTCTTCTAAATGTGTTTGTGCGATTGTGTGGCTAAATATAATGAGTTGGAATTTTCTGCTGCTACATGCAAGAATCTATTATCTATGAAATCAAATTCATATGGTGAAATGGCAGGAAAGCAGATATGATATGGGCAACATAAGAAGGATAGAGCTACCAATATTGAAGAGAGTGAGAAATACAACTGCTAATCTACGCTAATTGCTGAAGAAAATCAAAAATCAATTCTATCATTCTCCCTATGGTTGTTTAAAACTCTCAAGAACTTCTGGGTATAAAAGTCCCTATATTTGTACTTTGGTGAACTCAGACATTTGTATTAGTTCAATGAATTGTTACACAAACTATTCTTAACTTTCTTTTTATGGAATATAATGTTAGCAGTTAGCATATTAATAAATCTTATTTTACTTTTGTTACAGAACAACACCCATTGATAATAACGATAATTTTGCTGAAGTTTTTATCCTGTAAAAATATAAGTGTATTATTATCATATTACTATCATAATCATTATTATCATCATGTACAAAGAGAGACAATTGTGGTGGCATCTCCAATTTTACAGCCTGGGCAGGAATGGTGATGACCCACCAGTTGCCAATCCAAGATCAATAAACTTGATCTGATCTCTCTCTCCTCTTAGCCTTTTGCTTTCTTCTTTCTTCCTTTGTTGGGGCATTGTATAGGCCACCATGGCCTTTCCCCAACATAACTTACTAAAAATAAATACTGCAGTATATCACTCAAAAATAAGCTAATACAGTCTGATGGAATGAGAGGCAGTAAAACTTAGCATCAGGCTCACACCAGGACTGGTCAGGAAGCATTCAGCATACTAGCTACCTGAGGAACTCTGGCCTCTGACTTTTAAGAGTGGACCCTCTATGGATGTCTATTGGCTCACAAAGGAGCTTATCCATTCATCAACAGGTTTCTCCCCCCACCGTCCTCACTTCTTGACAGTAGCTGACAACCCAACCAAGAACAAGTAGCACAGGGCTAAATAGTAACTGGTAGCAAGCCAAGAGACTGGTGAATTTATATAATTAATAAAATCATAACAAAACGAAAATCTTAAAAGAATAAGCGATTCAACAATCAGATTAAGTTTGTTATCAACGTTGGTGCTGAATCCGGGAGACATAGATTTTAGGGAAACCTCCCACCTCCAAAACTCCAAAGAAAGTGAATACTCTTCTGGATATAAAACACATTCGAGCATTTCATTCTAGTTATGTCTACGTCATTGCTAGTTACTCCCTAGTATTATTCTGCATTGCAGGATGAAAAAAAAACATTTCCTCAAAATAAAAGTAATCCAACAATCAATAACAACTTTCACATGCGACTAATTGTTCCCTATTTACGATGCCTGTGCTAGTTTTAAAGCAGATTTCAAAAACTTCAGCCTTATAATCCTATCAATGTGTCGAAAATAATGGGAACGGTGGACAGACATCGTAAAAGGGCCTAGACATGGTTCAATTACATCACAATTAACAATGCTAACAGAACACCACCGTGTAACAAAAACAAACTTAAAATGCTACCAAAACACACCTCTACGTCGACGGTCAAATCATTGCCATCAAGCAAGGCGATTTTGCAACGAATGCATCCCTTTTTGACGGGCCTTGCATCCACTGCATCAGTTGTTCTGGTGATGGTGGGACGTTGCCTTTTCCTGAAGGACTTGCGAATTCTCTCGCTGACGCGCCGCACAACCGACATCTTTTCTGTTCTCCTCGATCCTTTCAAATTAAATTCATAACAGTTCGGAAAAAATAATTTGTGCCTGTCTCTTTAGGCTGTATCTGGGTAGCTTCCGTGAGAGCAATCTGCAGAGCAATCCTTAATTCAGAAGGGGTTAGTCCAATCTGACTGTACGACGTTGTAATACAATACGCTTGGGATCGGCCTAAAGCCACAGCCACCAGCCTGGGCTTCTCTCATTTACTGGGTTATCACTGAGTACGTACTCTTGGCGACTTCTTATTGAATAACTGTTGAGCAACCCTCAAATCAGGTTTGTTTTACCAAAAATAAATCTCGGTTTCTTTACGGGGAGACCTCACATCAGCGAAGATTTTGTAAAAGCTTCCTCCTAAAGTGGATGATTTGATCTAGAAACGTTTGGTTTTTACAGCGCCCCTTTCAAAAAGCCAGTTGCTTCGCCAGCTCTATCATTTACCATTCATGTGGATGTGCGAACAAAAAAGCTATGCTGCAAGAGACAATTAAATCAGTTTCAGCATGCCGAATAGCGATTTCAACCAAACGAACTGATCTGACCGCAAACTTGGCAACATCGTACACTTCCTTGCTTCAGACACCCCTCGCCTCGCCTCGCCTCACCCTCCCAGGAACTTCTGCTAGCATTTCTGGCGATAATACACTGAAGCGCAATATCCATTAGGTTAACCACTGGGAACCACAAATAGTAAGCCGCTATTAAGATTGTCAAGTCGTCAAAAGCTATCGCTGAATAATTGACATCACAAAAAATGACTTCTTAGCGCAGTAATGCATCTGTTTATCTCTTCCGTGACGTTGGGCAAAGGCCATGGTGGCCCATAAATGCCCTAACATAGGAAAACAGAAGGTGACAGTGTGAGAAGGACGACAGGCTAATTGGAGCGAGAAGATCAAATTTGTTCCTTATAACATTGAACAGGGCAAGTTGAGCATTCGGGAAAGGAATGAGAAGGCAGGAAGTTTCATAAATTATTCATGTTCTTTTGATGAATTATGACTTTATGGGATATCGTTCATCATAGCTGGCTGCATCATTTTAGGGATGCTGAGTGAAAATTCACTGCAATTCAAAAACTAAAAACACATTTAAGCTTCTTATAACAGGGTACCCTTTTGCAGATAACCATTTCTAGGGAGATTTCCGCAAGATGTAGCCTGCAATTCGAAAAATGCACAGCTAGAATGACCATCGCTGTTCGGTTTAAACAAAGCTCTGACTTTTACAAATTGAAAAGAAGAATTTTCGGCTTGCCGTGAGGAAGGGAACTGAAATGATTATTAAATTTTGCCTGAATTCGGGACTCCTTTGGCTGGTTGTTTGTTTGAATTCAGCAAGGGAGTATTTCCTAGCATTTTAGGTGTAAAGAAATATTGAAATGCTTTTTCCATAATTCATTAATGCAAGGACAACTGAAAAACTTTAATTGCACCAATAACAGGGGGAAAGACATAATGTAATATGGTCCTAACTGTAAATGGTGTGAACAAGTTTATTCAAAATTTGTCCCACATTAGGCGTTCGATAAATCTAAACAGAAAGAAGAAAACTTGGCAATTTTCAACTAAACTTGCAGAATTAATGATTTGATGAAACAGAAACACAAATGGGTTGGGGCACTGCTAGCATTTCAATTAGATCGCTCCCACCCTCCAAGAAATGTTTAAACTCTTCCAAGGTTCGCCAAAGATTTATGGTCTAACTTACTTTGACGGACAGAGGCTATCGGTGAAGACGCTGAGGCTAAAGACCACTATGGCATTCGGCTTCAAGGCACTTATAGGATGAACTATTTAATCAGTACCAACAGACATTCTTCGGATTCTTTAAGTCAACCAATCAATGGCAATTATTGTTCGCGATGTCTGACAACAATCTGAAGCTGAAAAAGCTCAACTCAATTACGTGCAGCTTGAAAGCCAGGCTTCCTTCAAGTGGGTGAGGCCTGTGCAAATGTGTGCACTCATGCATGAATGAATAAGGGAAGTGGTATGTTTAAGAATCCAACTGCTACGTCATATCGTTGCTCAATCCTCTTCAGAGAGCAGTCAAAAGGATTTCCACCACATCTCTTCAATAACGACGTTCCGTTCTGAAAGAGCCGCACTCTCATATACTTAGCTTGACTATAAAAGATAAATATTTCGACAAGACGGGTGCATTTGTAAAAACCTGAAATTCTATTGGTTAACAATGCTCCGGACTATTGATTCAATTCAACATTTCGTCGAGCGGTTTTCGCCGCAGCGACACTAAAATATGTCGCTGTTAACTGTCATTCAAATTTCTGTCTTACTAATTTAGCTAAGTGACTACCAACCAAGCCTCAAAGCTACAGTAGAAATGATCATAGTTTACAATAAAAACTCATAATGACAATTCATTTTACACATAATGACAATACATTTTGGGGATTTTGGGGCACACATTACCCTCAAAGAACTTTTAGTTCTACAAGAGCCAGGGTACGTTGTAGCTTCCAAATAAATTTGGATGAAAAAATAAATTGAAAAAACAGGAAAGTAATATTTTTAGCTCCTATCTAAATATAGTAATGGTAAAGTACATGTTAAGCTCCCTCTGGCTGGTTTTTTATAACCTTAGTTATTGCATCTAGCATCACATCAAACCCAAATTGTACCTCTCCTTGCAGTAGTGCATTCTCAATTAAATTTAATGTCGTTGTGCATAAATTTTTCTAATGATTTTGTGACAATTCGACTGTTTTCAATTAAATCTTCATACAAGTCTTTCATGGCTACCGAATCAAACGGATCGTACTTCCAATATGGAAGTCCTATGTGCAAATTTCTACAGCGATTGGCCTCGTATAGCCTAAGAAACTCATCGTCGTCAATTTCACCATCATCGTGCATCAGAAATTAGCATTTTGTCCTCAATGTTTACGAAAATCAAATATGGCGCCAACTCTGAGTCGTCTTCAACAATCGTAATAAGAATTTCACTCGCAAATCAAGACGGCTCAGCTCTGCTAGTACCCAAGTCTCCATGAGTTGTCTTCGCTCAGCGCGTCGTGAATCGTAAACTCTCTACTGGCTTTTTTACGTTGCGCAGGAGATGGGGTGAATGTTTTCCAAATATCATCTGCAATTGTTTTTAGTGGAGATTCGCCTTGACTGATTTCTACCTACCGTGTATATAATGTGTGGTTTTCCTTCGCAAGTTCCCAAAGGAAACCAGACGATTTGTAGAGGACATAAGATGACTGGATAAATGGAAGACCGTGTTTTTAGAAATTTCCGGCTGTTGAGCGACGAAATTTTCATTTCATTTTTTTCATTCTATTTCTTTTAAGGAGGGTTGCCCTTCAACAGAAGTTGATTTTCAAGGGGCCCCCCAAAAGTATATTAATCGCAATCTATACTGTTTAAGTGAAAACTATAAAATTAAGATACAATTCATAAAACCTTAATTACAATATTTAAAACCTATATATAGCAATGATAAAGATACGAAAGAAAAGGAAGTGGAAAGAAGAAAGATTTTCTTTCTAGATAAATTTAGATAGATTTCTTGAAGCAATACAGAGAGGTCGCCTACTTTGACTCGGCTGATAGGCTATTCCAAGTTTTGCACCTCTATAAGAGAAACATATCTGGTCATTTGCACACCTTTTCGTCGGCAACTTCAGGTCAGTCCCTGTTTGGCGCAGGCTATGTGATGAGCAGATAGAATTTCGTGTAAAGAGATCGCTCATATATCGTTGAGCAAGACCATTCAAGGATTTGAAGACCATTGTCATTGACTCCCTAGATACTAGTTCGTCTGTGGTCTTCAATCCCAGCTCACGAATGAGAGGTCTGCCTGGGGTATCGAAACTGCTATTCGTTATTAGCCTAGCGACACGGTTTTGAAGTGTTTGCAACTGATTAATTTTAGTTAAACCAGCATAGCCCCAGACAGAACAGCAATATCGAAAATGTGGCTCAATCATACCCGTGTAAAGAGTATGCAGAGTTTCTTTTGGGAGAAAAGACTTGGCATGTCTTAAAAAGCCTACTGCCCTTGAGACCTTTCTAGAAACTGCCTTTATTTGCAGTTGCCAACCCAAGGACCAGTCGATTTGCACTCCAAAGTACTTTGTCTTCTTGACTACTCAAGGTCATTGTCGTGAATTTTCAATTTCAAGTCTCTATCTTGACTACCAAGAGTTTTGTGTTTCGGCTTGGTACAAATAAGCATAGCATGGGTTTTTGCAACGTTCAGGGAAAGCCAGTTGCCTTGTGGGTAAGTGTCCAGCTCCTTAAAATCGCTTAGCAATGGAATCGATGTAAGGTTGCCAACCAAGAAGTCAAACACCTTCCCAAATGATTTGAAGAGCACTCATCAATGGATTGAATTGAAGAGCACTATTTTCTATTCGCCTCCCCCCCCCCGGGCTACTTTACTGGTGATTGGTGGCACTCGTCTCCTCTTCCTCGTCTTAGGTGTCATGATAGCTCAATGGTAAGATTCTTGCGCATTGATCCTATGGTCAGTGGTTCGAGTCCCACCTCAGCTAAACTTTCACATAGAGTCAGGAGAGTCGCCAGCTTTCTGTAATTCCAGGCGTAGGAATCACGAGGTGTGGTCACATCGAGAGGAAGGACCTGGACACTGCTCGATAAGCAAAAAGCTACTCAGTCTCCAAATTTCTACCTTTGACATCTAGTTAAATCATGTGTATCTCCACTTACGGTTGCATTTGACGTTTTGAAAGATGAGCTGCATTCGAAAATCCCTCCTCGATTGCCTTTCTTGCCTCAATTACACAATTTGAGCTTAGATTTCAGTAAAAAAAATTGATTCCACAGTCTATATTCGTATATTTCAAAAAATTCATTATATTCTGATAAATATAATTGGCTCCTTTTAGAAGCACCTGCATGATTACATTCACCCCAACCTAATAAAAAAATTCTTAAGACTTGGTACATTCTTGGACTATAATCTAAATATTTTTACCCATTTTATTAAGAGCGACGAGGGCCGCCTGGTATCCAGGGGCACCCATCACCCCACCCCCTGGGTGAGCCCCACTCCCACAAAGATACAGGCCTTCAATGGGGCTTTGGTAGTTTGACATTGATGCAACAGGGCGCATAAAGTACAGTTGATCTAAAGATATTGCACCGTGAAATATATTACCTCCTGTCAATCCAAAAATCCTCTCCAGGTCTGGAGGTGAGAGTATATCCCTACCGACTACTGACTCCTTAAACCCGGGTGCATAATCCTCTATAACATCAAAAACTTTATCCGCAAACCGCTCCCTTGTCTCATCATCCCACTGTCCACCTTTCAGCTCGTATGGCGTGTACTGGGTAAACAAGGATATTACGTGTTTTCCAGCTGGTGCTAAGGTCGGGTCCACCGACGACGGTATGCACATTTCAATGATTGGTTCGCTCGAGTATTGCCCTCTCTGTGCATCAATGTATGCATCGTGAACTTCCTCGGTGCTTTCACTGTTTAGATGGATAGTGCATCGATGGTGAGGCGAAGGGGTGCCGTCCTCATGGTTTGGCGCAACTTTGAAATTAGGGAGACGGTCAACCGCAACGTTGATTTTGGTGACAGGAGACGAATAATTTACTTGTGCAACACTCTTAACGAAATCTTCCGGTAAACAGCTTTCGTCGACGAGATTCAAGAACGTGACTTCTGGCGTGGCATTGGACAGAACAATATTGCTTTTGATGAATCTGCCATCAGCTAAGACGACTCCTTTGGTTTCATTGTCGGACACCACAATCTCTCTTACGTCTGCCTCAGTTTCGATCATGGCACCATGTGATGTGGCAGCCTTGGCAATGGCCCCTGAAACTGCCCCCATGCCACCTTCAGGATAGCCCCAAGCCCCAATCACCCCGTTCGCCTGTCCAATCAAATGATGAAGGAACACATAGCTGCTTCCTGGGGTGTGAGGGCTTACCATGGCACCGATAACAGCGTCTGTTGCCAGAGATGCCTTCAGAGGTTCAGATTCAAACCAACTGTCTAGGAACTTTGAGGCTGGTGTGGTCATGAGTTCATAGAAGGATAAGGAATCTCTTCCCAGACTTTTCATCAGTCTCACAAGTGGTAAAATATTTTTGAATTGTTTGATTTTGCTGAAAAGTGAGCTTTGATTAAACTTGTACAAATCTGGAGGAGGCTCATCTAAAAGAGGCGTAACAGCAACAACCAGCTTCTCAATGAACTCCTCATACTTTGGGTACGCCATTGCATCCTTCTCAGAAAACTGGCCAATTTGCTTCTTATTTTCTTCCATGTCCGCACCAAGAAGCAAAAACTTGGGGCTATCAGGGTCATCGCCTGGATTACGTAAGGGCACAAACGAAAATGGATCCCTAGAGTATACTCTTAAACCATGCTCTTTCAGCTGTAGGTCCTTGATAATCTTTGGACGTAGCAAACTCAGCACGTAAGAGCATCTTGAAAACTTAAAGCCTGGTACTATTTGCTCTGTAACTGCAGCTCCACCGATGACATGTCGTTTCTCTAAAACAACAACATCCAGTCCTGCCTTAGCAAGGTATGCTGCAGAAGTAAGGCCATTGTGCCCACCACCAATAACAATTGCATCAAATTTTTTATCAGTTATTGGCAGCCTGTCTGATGCTTCAGTGCTGTAAGCAGCTTTTGTAAGGTAACTCTTGAAACACTGCACATAAAGTGGTGCTCTTTTCGGTAGTCTCATCATTGTTGAAATGGTCAGGCCTGAAAATCAATGAAAACAAATGAAAAAAAGCAAGGAATTTTGAGCAGTTAGTGCTGAATGCAAAAAGTGGTGACAAATTGTGTGGACAAGGCACACTAGATCAAACTTCCATCTGTATGAACTACTTGGATCTCAGAACGGCAAACACTGTGAAAAGTACAGGTTGGCCCCTAGAAGCTGTTAGCTTTGAACTTTGATTCCAGTTTAACTCAAACTTAGTTGGAATTTCTGATGGAACCCTACTTCAACTCTACTGGAACTAAACTTCAATTCAACAAGCAGCGCATCTAACGAGCTATAAAAAAGGAAACATTATTAATGTGTTAACTTCAATGTCACATGACAAATCAACAAAGACAACAGGACCCGGAAAGGAAACAACATTACAGTACCATAAACAAGCACATGACACAGACAAGCTACATAGCAAATTAGAGGAACACAGTTATACAATAATAATTACAAATCAATCAAATCAACTCTCTGTCTTCTCGACAAAGTCCAGTCCAAAGCCATTTGTCTCATCAACAATCCCAGCCTCACCAAATCCCTCCAACTTACAGATACTTTCACAGGCATTGCTCTCAAGAGATCAGGAATATCATTCCTGTTCCTCTGAGGCATGTCAGAATACCAGAAGCTCAACTCACTCAATCCCTTAAGTTTCACTACCCAGTCCATGAATGCAATCCACTTATGGCACATATAGCCTTCTTCTTGCTCTCCTGAATCTTACAACCTGCCACCTTTCAAATCTAAGATCAATAAACTTGATTGGATCTCTCTCTCCCCTTTTAGCCTTTTTCTCTCTTCTTTCTTCCTTTTTTGGGGCATTGTATAGGCCACCGTGGCCTCTCCTCAACATAATTCACTAATATACCTTGCAACTTGAAAATGCCTTAGCCTATGAAATACAGAAGCATGTAAAATAGACAAAAAAATGCCTGAAATCGCCCAGGAACGCGCCCAGCCCCCGAAAAAGCGAAAGGCCGGCCAGGCCACCCAGACAGCCACCGTAAGATCCCCGTTAAAAAGAATTTGTAGATGGGCAATGGAAGGGTTTCCCATTTGATGTATAGAAGGTCGTAATACCACAGTCAATCACTGCACTAGGAGCAAGAAAAAGAGAGAAAACGCCGAAAGGTTACTTGTGAGTCTAGATTAAGGTTTCGGATAAAAGAGGATAGTTGTCGAATCCTCACGACTACCCAATGAAGCGAAGTTCCGGGTGCGACTTCAACCAATGGCCTATTATCTTGAAGACCATTTCACATGCCAATCGAAAAATTTGAATGAATTTAAACAATCAACCATTTTTTTATAACTACTTAGCATTCCTAGTGTATCTACCTGCTCAAGCAATTGATACACGATAATGCCCAAGGCAGTTGAGGTGAGCAGCAGCGCTTGTCTTAACTTGATTCGAAAGTTAAGTACGTCCTTCCATCGCTCCGGCAATATCTGCATTGAGAAAGAGGTCGTTCATTGCAACGAGATCACAGGAAGTAAGTGAAGCCAAGACAGAGGAAGGCAGGGAGTGAAGATGTCAGACATCAAATCAGAGCAATCAACGCTCGTGAGCTCCCAGAGTGAATCCTTGGAGAAGTCATATCTGAGCAAGAATGGAGGCCAAACCCTACGTAGAAGCCTTGGTTGTACCCAACTTTTCGCCTACGTTGTTGGAATTCTCATTGGCTCGGGGATCTACATTTCGCCTGGGTTGGTGGCGAAATATTCAAGCAACATGGCTATGGCTCTTATGATCTGGGCAGCATCTGGCATCATATGTCTCTTTGGCTCTCTGTGTTTTTGCGAACTTGCGGTGACTTTGAAAAAGACAGGTGGTCACTACATATTCATCAAAGAGACGTATGGTGATCTGGCTGGCTTTTGCATGGTATGGGCGACAATTTTAGTGATCTGCCCGGCTGGTTTAGCAGTTGTTGCAGTTGCAATCGGAGAGCATGTAGTTGGCTCTTTTGCAAACATATCCACGCCCAATGGTGTGTGGATGGTAAAGATTATATCAGTTGTGTGTATTTTTGTATCGTTCCTTATCAACATTGTCAGTACCTCTTTTACTAGCAAGACACAGGCTTTCTTTGCTGTCATTCAAATTCTTGGCATAATGTTCTTTGTCTGTATTGGAATATGGAAAGTTTCGACAGGTTCGATAAACAACTATGTTGTGATGTTTGCAGTGAATGATACTCACGAGGGAAGTGCAAGTTTTGCTGGAGTGAGTGTTGCATTTTACAGTGCATTGTGGTCCTATGATGGATGGGGTGTAATTTCCACTGTGACAGAAGAGCTGCATAATGGGGAGAAAGACTTGTGGCTGGCACTTGTAACTGGTATTCCCTTTGTCATAGCATGCTACATCCTGATAAATTTGGCATTTATGTCTGTATTGTCACATACTGAGATGGCAAGCTCCCCAGTTGTTGCAACAACTTTTGTGGCAAAATGCTTTGGTCCAAAGGTTGCACTGATTGTGCCCATTCTGGTTGCGTTGAGTTGCTTTGGATGCTTAAATGCAACTATGTTCTTTCTGTCCAGAAGCATGTTATCTGCTGCAAGAGAGGGACATCTCCCAGAACCACTGGCCTACATTCACAGTG
The DNA here is from genome assembly GCA_964026355.1 of Pseudorhiza aurosa. Lineage (NCBI taxonomy): Eukaryota > Metazoa > Cnidaria > Scyphozoa > Rhizostomeae > Lychnorhizidae > Pseudorhiza > Pseudorhiza aurosa. The sequence continues at coordinate 11,372,907 of OZ032115.1, forward strand.
GTAGACGCACGCCAATACCAGCACTGTTGGTCTTGTTTCTCCTAGGATCAATTTGGGTATTGGCCCTGGGATCTGGAACTATAATTCTCATCACATATTTTTCCGTTGCCGTCTGGATAACATATGGTGCTGCCCTGTTTGCCACCATTGTTCTTAGAATAAGAAGACCAAATCTACCAAGGCCATTCAAAGTTTGGATTGTTAACCCTATTTTCATGACCTTTGTCTCCTTATATTTGATTATAGCTCCGTTTTTCAAAACCCCCATCGAATGCTGCATTTGCCTTGGCACCCTACTATTGTCCATCCCAGTGTATTATCTTTTTATATATAACATATCAAGTATAAGCTCTGTTTTTTGCAGATTCAAAGAGCGAATCTATAAATTCATACTCTGCTATTTCAACCTTACTGTGTGTGTATATGAAGAGATTAGGGCAGAGCCCCCAGTTATCATACAAAATACTTATGTTTAGCTTCAACGTCCCCTGTGTTTTTATAAGCAGGCTATAGCCATTGCAGTGCTTAGTCTGCTGGCTGCTTTTCTATGTAGATAGAGAATTTCAGGTTCCCTTGCTTTGGATATAGAAAACATTTTCCAATATTTTCCCTATTGGCCCACAGGGAATTGCACTGTTTTGCTTTGTTGGTCTGTGCCAATGACATACAGGTTTTTACTGAGTTGTGAAATTTTTTGTGATCATGGGTTTGGTATCTTCGTAATTTGTTTAAGAAGGTCTTTTTTCATATAACTGCCTTGATGACGACATAAACATGAACGTCTACCACTCGTTACATCAATTCCATTAATATGTCCCTAAAAATAGTCAAATGACCTTCCCCGCACGGTAAACTAGCATCTAGGTTGACGATCATCTCCATTCCTTTGCCTTTTGGTCACACACAAGTCCAGGTACAGTGAATACTACACCTTACCTTTTGCCAAACAGAAACAATCGCTCCTATGTCGAAAATGGAGAGAGATTGTGATGAGCTCGTCAAAGTGCCCCAACGGCCACGAGGCAATGGAAGTGACCTGACCTGACCTGACCTGATCCATACGGATTGCACGTTCCATTAATAGTTTTCGACTGAAATCAAAAGCCCCTCTTGTTGAATCTAATTAGTAACCTAAACGAGGCTAATCCTGCTCACCTATATTCTTGTTGCTGTTCTTATACAACGCTGTTCAACTTAATTCACGAGGGGGGCTGTGTCTCTCTCTCCGCTAATTTAACCATTCATAGCCTTCCTCCTTAAACAATCGATAGTATATACAATCTCGTAGTGTTACTTAAGTTATATTTTGTAGTTTTTAATGTAGTAAATTGACTTGTATTCAAAAAAGTTCGATGAATTTCTGAAAAAGATTAGTCTAGCATAGGGTTCTCCTGCAGCTCTTGTCTACCTGTCAGTCATCTATTGCTCAATCGTATCACAAAAGCGTGCAATCAATGGAGCGTCTTGCCTTCTTCCTTTCCCGAATCCTAGAACTTGTCCTCATTCAATTCTAAGATCAACAAACCTGGCCCAATCTCCCTCTCCTCTTCGCCTTTCATCTTTCTCTCTCTTCCATTGTTGGGGCTATGCATGGACCACCATGGCCTTTCCTCAACGTACAGTAACTCGCCAAAAGAGGTCTCAAGACGAGGGCTCCTAGAACTGAAAATTAACCGCCCTCCTGGACTGTAAAGTGAACTCTTCCCTAATGCATTCTGGTCAATATTCCCCCGATTCATATGCAGGCACTTGGAGGGTACAAGACAATGTTCAGAATGAAGCACAAGGCAATTTTCGAATCCTCAAAACCAAATAGGAAACCGTCCCTAGAGATTTTGAGACATGGTTAGTTACCTGGCAGCTTCATGGATGGGACCTTGGAAGTCATGAATATGTACTGTACACAGGTTTTGTAACCTTGCTTTCATGTGCTGTCTGCTGATACTTTGGGACGATTCTTCATTCGCCTTTTAGGGACGGAGTAAAATAACGACTGCAAAATCAATATTTCTATTGATTAAAAAGCATCTTTCTCACATATTTTCCTGGCAGTCTAATGCAACAAAGTCGTTCGATGCTCCCAGCTGTAGACAAAAAGATATTTTCCCCCATTGTGGGGTATAACAGAGGTATTTGCGCAGCTGGCCCACATTCACCCATTTCTAAACTGCCATAGATATTATTAAGTTCTCTTAAAGAATATTTCCGCTTCAGTTTAACATTAAGGAGGGAATGGTATACAGCGTTCTAGTAAATTGTACGGAAATTGTTCTCGAAGGAATCCAACTCTGTCAACTTTCGAAGATTTTTTAGCACAAGTGGAATGGAGCCCTCGGGTGCCTTGGGTCCAGGCCCTTGCAGGGCTAAATGCATTCCTGGTGTCATTAGTGTGTATCAAACCTTGAAAAAATAGAACAGCCATTGAATGATACGTCTGTAAACAATCACACCACAGAACTTTGCCGTGAATTTCTTACAGACTTGTAAATGTTCCATGTTGTATCATTATATATACAAGTCTTTCTTGCATTCAAATTATATGCAGCTGAACTTCCCCAAAATTCTGTCGACGAAGCTTTCTTTAAAATGCAACATAGATTGACTATTGACTATTTGTCTACTCTTCTACCTACTCTAAAAAACATGCTAACGTTCGATCGAGATTAACGAAATCTCCTCGACAATACAAATCAGCTTTTCAGGTAAATTGTCCAAATGCATTTCTCTCCAGAATAAACTCAGCTTTCTATAATAAATTCTGCAAAATCTTTGTGCACGAATCTTTTAAGGTATGTCCAACTTCTGTGCAAAAATTTGGAAATTTCCCTAACGTTACCAACGCCTCACCTCCCTTTCGTAGATGATGTGTGTTTTAAAGGGCTCTGATCAGCAGGCATGCTTTACTAGCATCATATCTCGAGGCATGTGGATTTTAATGTCATTAATAGCTAACATGGCTTGCTTGGAGTTTCAAAGGACAGATTGGCATTTAAATGTTTGCTAACATAACAGCAAATGTTTCTTATTCATTCAACCAAAGCCAAAGTCTTAAACCAGCATTTCACAAGTTTCCGAGATAAAAGTGACCGGTTTCTTACACAGAGTTTCTTAGGAAAAACTGACCGCACGTGAGGAATGCAATACTTTTCAAATACACACTTTTTCATAAGAAACTTATAAGTTCTTCAGCATTTTACATTTTCAGATTGCGACGAGAGTTGAGTACTCTGGGTTTGTTTGATTTTTTAAACTTTGGGTAGTAGAAAATTGTTAAAATTAAGAAAATTCACTACCGATGCCATTTTTGCGAATTCCGAGAATGAATAGATAAAGATCGTTGCTATATCTGACTTATGAACAATTCGCAAAAAGCAAGTCAAAATTGTCATAGTTAAGCTCGATAGCTTTGACGTCACCAATTTGAAAATTCCTATAACTTTTTCCAGTCAGTGCTGAAGTTTCTCCCAGCCGAGTACTGGGCTCCTTATAAGCTTTTTTGTCTTACAGAAGAAGTGTGTATAGACAACCACTGTTGGCTGCTTTGGTGATAAACACACTGCTACAATGAATTATAACCAATAGTTTGTCCTTTTCTCTAAAATAGGAGCGTGAAATTTTCATAATATCGACCAAAATAGAGGTTCTCTGTCAAATGGGACAATGTGTTATCCGCTTGGAGTTTCTCATCTCAAAACTAATATCCAAAATGAATTGTTTATGTACCGGGATAACAGTGTTTGGAATGCAAAACCAAAGGCACTTGAAACTCTCAATCGGCAAAGCGTGTGGCATGCAAGCCAAGCATTACGAGTATTTGGCATTGCTTAGGCAACCAGCCTTACCAGAAAATCAGCGATCAGTTGTCTCCGTTCCAAGGCCATGATTAACTAAGTGATCTTTTCAGCTGTACAAAATACTTTCTACAAACAAGTCCTGTATTTATGATTCCCATAAATTGTTCGCAATGTTAACCAAACTACCACTGTGTAGCGGTCGAATGACTCGAAGTCACAACGCCGGTGTTGTTCGTTCCAGCCCTGCATGTCTCCCAATAACAGCACTACAAGTGAAGGAGGCAACGGGAAACCACTTCATCAAAGTCCACTTCCCTGGAAATAACTTGGTGTCATTCCAAGGTTTCTATTTCAATCGAAATCGAGTATGCTATGCTCTTTTCCAGAAAACCAGGGCGACCGCAGTTTATGCAACAACACGGGGTTTGCTAAAACAGCAAAAATGTAAACACCACACCTAAGAAACCAGCAAGAGAGGTAGTCCCATGGCTCGGAGGAAAGCACTAAGCATCGCTGAACTCGTCTACGAACTAACAAAGTCATAGGCATCTCTACAAGACATGGACTCTGAAGAGAACTGCTGCTCTACGTGCACGCCAGATCATGATAAATCACCTAGAGCATTCGCCAGTGGCATGTACATGTGACTGCCCTTATCCATGTGATGATAATCTTGGTTGCTTATCAGGAAATTCGCGTTGGGAGTATTATTGTTGTTGTTGTTGTTACCGTTGTGGTATGCCGTGACGTCAAGTGATCCATCTTGCTCTGATTTAACAACTGTATTAATGTCCTCGTTTGAAAATCTGTACGGAGAATGGACACAGTTCATGTTATTCATCGAAACGGATTGGAGTCCCGTCATTGTGTGTGACGTTTTCAGGCCCTCCTTAGAGTCATTCGAATCCTGGTATTTCAGCATCTTTTGTTCGAAGTTCTCCCTGTAATATGAAACAAAGTCATTCAATTCACGGCATGAAGTACGAAAACTAAGAATTTAAAACTTTTCGTGCTGAAGCATTTTGGTCTCAACACAAACAATTGAGAGAGAGGCCACATCACGAAGCCACTTCTCCGACTCGAATTCCTTTGCGAAATGAAAGTCGGAGCACTGCATTATTTTCCTGATGCGCTCAAAATTAATTTTCAATGAAGCACGGGCCTTGCCTTGGATGAAATCGTTCTCCTACTTTCTCGAACGTAAGGTCAGCACAAAATGCAGCTTAAGCCACGTGAAGGCGTTGGATTACAGTCGATGCTTTCAAAGCTTGGTTGTGGTTCGTACCTCCGGGTGAAGTAATGGAATATCACGATATAAATACACATTTGCCTAAAAAATTCATTTCGTAAACGATTGCCCAATTCATTACTGCGTCGCATACTCGACTTCGAGCGTAGCAGAAACCAGAGACAGGGCTCTGAGTCTTTTTCTAGGGAAGTGGAATTCATGAAGTGGTTTCCCACTATCTCCCTCACCAATGGCGTTTTAAAAGTGATACATGGACAATTCAATACAAGAAATTGCATTCTTAGGACCGCAGTAGTTTTCAAGATTTTCAAATAATGCCATTGAGTTGGTTTTTAGTGTCTACAAAGTCTCTCAGGTTGGTATGCGGAATCCAGCAGTGATAAACCATGGACTTCAAGTGAGCAATGACACTTTGGCGTTTCAGAAGTTCTCCAAGAGTCAAGTCAAAATCTATTTCAGTTATTTATCCAGAATTTCTAATTTGTGATGTGAAGCAAAGTCTTTCAGGGGCGAAATAGACAAACCTTTCACGTGTGTATGCTTATTCTAGCGGTAAGCAATGGAATGTAAGCATTTAAGAAGCTCCTACAGTTCAAAAATTTCTAGCGAAATGTCTTTTAGAGAGAAGTGAAAGCCTGCGATTTGTTCCGTAGGGCTACGACTTCAAGGTCTTTTTAAGCTAACAATCGCCATAATCGAGATGGTTTGTAGCAAATGACTTAACCTTATCTAAATAAATGCGTCTCGTTTGACAATAACTGTGACCTCAGCCTCATTTCCATTCTAGAAAGCCTCTTTGTCCAGCCCTCTAAATCAGATGGCTGTATCATCTGCCAAGTTATAATCCACCAGTGGCCACGAGAGGCTTTCATATGTCATGCACAAATACAAGTTGATCCGCAAGAATCTGGCCCTTGATCCCCGATAAGAGATTTTATCTCATCGTGGGCTTCAAGTCAATCTTATGGCTGAAAAACTGCAAACGGATCGCAATCGAGTGGTGCCAAATAAATGACCATTTTCTTTTTAGGGCCGGAAAAGTTAATCCGAGAGCAAAGGGCGGCTTGCAGGGACGCCAAAAGGCTTAATAACCCCAAGCCTTGCTTTATCTCAAGGCATATTAGCATGTCAAATAAAATTACAGAATTTCGACCAAGAGCATTTGGTTGCTCGATGAAATCAGCGAGGTCATTGATGGACAACGCAAAGATGAGATACGGTCAACTCTGTCCAATTCGAACTCTCTGGGGGATCGTAAAAATGTTCGAATTACAAGAAGTTCGAGTTACAGAGAATCCAATTATGGAGGTCTTTGTCAGGAGATTTTCAAGGGCCCTGAAAATTAAGTTCGAATTAGCAATAGCTCGAATTACACGACTTCGAATTAGGCGGATTAGGCGAATTAGGCGGAGTTGACTGTATGAGTAGAATAGATAGGTAGTACCCACGAATGACTAGTATCAACACTACGTAGCCTATTGCATGGCATCTGACGCATAGCCACATTCATGCACAGTTTTGTGAGTTTAATCAAAACTTTGGAATTCCCCTTTCGTTTGTCAAAGCTCTGATCAATTTACAAAACCTGTCATGTGTTTGGCTTAAGAAAGAGGGCATGGCAAGATTTGTTAATGACGTCTTTAAAAGGCTGATCTCATTAAGTAAAAGGCAACCTTCTCGCCTTACATGGCCATATTATAATCAATACTTCGAAAGTGCATGCTACACTAGCTTAGCAAATACGATGATAACAGTGGCGCATATGCTGCCACATCATCATCTCAAACAGCCCTGCAATGGACTTTGAGTATAAAATTTCCTAAGAGGTATGTTAACGATGTGTGCGAATTATGGTATGAAGACGGCAGGTGTAACAGAGGAACGCGAGAATGATTAGACATTGTGGAAGAAAATGGTCTATAATGATAGGATGGGAAAGAAGCCAACGAAATAAGTGAGGTATTAGAATCACATAGAACACAGCACTTCAGTAAGCGTACAAGACTATATGTAAGGGTAATAGAAAACAGCACAACGAGAAACAATGGCGCAAAGCGAGTGACCAACTTTTGCTTAGGCCACTAAATGGGACAATTAATGTCATTTCCGAAGTCAATGCGAGTGTATTTTCAACAAGAAGATGATGATGAAGAAGAGGAATTTGCAGAAAGGAGAGCATACATGTATCTGGAACTTGGAATTCCATGAATCAACTATTACTATGTTTCCAGAATCAATCCTTTTTTGGTTCCATCGCTTTCTTGGTTTCTTAGTGAATTGCACAATTCGACAACTTTTAGTCTATTAGAAGTATCCTCCCCCAGGAGCTTTTTCTGCATTCAAAAGCACTCAGCTCATCTGAATGAGGAGTATCTTAATAAACGATAAATCGTGAATAAGTAAATGAATAATGAATTCTTCTTTAAGGTTTGCGTGCCTAATAGCTCGAAACCAATTAATGCCAACCATTTTGATACAATATCATCAACAAAGAGAACAGAATAAAACGAATAACACAAATCTAAATAAAACCTAAATTTGCAACAAAACTCTTACATAATCTACAGTTGCATGTGAAACTCCAAGCCTTAATTTCCTCTTTAAAATGCCTTAAAAATTGGGACTTCTTTATGTGCAGTGGTAAGTTTCGCCACAGATATGAAACTTATATTTTCTAATGCATAGGCTGTAATCCTAGGTTTGCATCCATAGATATTTTCCGTAACTCGTAAGTTGTAATTTGTCTCTCCTTCTACGAACATTTGATTCATAATGGAGGGATTTAGATTCATCCTTGTTCTAAAATTTTCGGTTACAAGAAACTGTAGATTTTGTTAATGAATAGAGACTGAATCATCTGTAGCTTATAGTTCACCGCAACTAGCGGTCAGATCTTGATGAGCTATTCTTAATGCCCCTTCATGAATGTAGTTAATCTTTGCATTGATACCCCTATCGTGAAACATCCATATCAATGAACCATAGCTAGAACTGAGACATTACTAAGGGTCATCTTCTGCACGCTTCATCAAAATGGTTCCAAACAATACCCTACTTAGGGCTTCAAGCATTTTAAAGATAACTCAAAGCAAACAAGAAACCAATGGTCAAACAGAGCCGATAGTGCAATGATAGTTGAATTTGGCGTGCCAACAAATTTGCTTGAAGCTTTTACATATGCTTACTAGTTTACGCTGTATCCAGAAAGACCCAGAATCAGTATGATGATAATCACCATTCATCTCAAGAAATTGCAATTTATGTCTTGCCTTCTTCTTGCTTTCCTGAATCTTACAACCTGCCATCTTTCAAATCTAAGAATCAATAAACTTTATCTGATCTCTCTCTCCTCTTAGCCTTTACCTCCCTTCTTTCTTCCTTTGTTGGGGCTTTGCATAGGCCATCCTGGTCTTTTCTCAACATGACTCACTAGAAACTAAACCGTACTGTCACTACCCCACCTCCCCTTCCAGTTGTTTCTCCATGAACCTAACTATTGCTAAGCTAAGGATGATCACTTGCTATCATACGCTGTGATTTCAATGTGACACTTGAGAACGCAGAAGAGAACTAAAACCCATCGCTTATGAGCAAGTGCCTTTAAGGGTCTGCTCTGCGTATACTTAACGACCAAGCAAACATGCCAAAAATTAAAAACCCTCAGTCAAAGAAACAAGCTAGAAGAATGATTAACTGAAGTAAATTCTTAACCAAATAGACACTTGCTTGATAGAAGAGAGAGATATATTGCTCTATCCAATTTCCTTGTGCTGTAGATTTTAAATAATGATCGATCATGTTTCGTATCATGTGTGGCATTTAACCCCGCGTAAAACAAGACTTGCTATCCCTGGCCGTCGAAACGCGTGTCAACCTTGACATGGCATATCTTCCTCACTTGTGAACACATTGGCTTATGGTGGCCAAGATAATCAATGATATGGGTTATCTTGTTCTTTCCAATAGAGGTAAACTGGTTTCGAAATCGTTTAGTGTTGGCAGGAAATCACGGAGTAAAAGGTTAACTTGGGTTTGTGTGATCCACCGTTTAAAGCCATCACAGTTGACTGTTGACAAAGTTAAGATCTTGTTTGACAAAACTGGGTTGTGCGAGTAATCGCAGTTGAATACTGAATATTCCCAGGCCCCGCCTTCTCACCCTATTTCCTACTGAAACACTGATGGATGTCCAAATTCGAATCATCATTAAGTCACTTGATATGATTCTTGCAGGGCTACTCTGAATCATTCAGTCGAGTGCCAGTCAAGAGTATCGTTGCATCATCATCGCTTCTAATGGCGGATTTCCACGAGACGCATCGTTCAGAGAATTCGCCGCGAAATTGAACTAAGCATGCGCTGTTTGAGTAATTTGCGTTCACAGTGAGCGCTTGAAAAAGTAGAAACAAATTCTACTTTTTTTCGCGGCGAAAAGTTTCGCATGTCGCTTTAAACCATTCAGGGGTGCAGGAAGCAGTGCACATGTCTCTTGCTTTCCGTGATTGTGTTGCAGGATCGTTTAGGCGAAAGAGGCGCCAAAATTCGCTTCAACGTGGAAATGAAAAAAAAGCATTCACCGAGTAAATTTTCGCCTCGTGTTCGCGGTGACTTCGCTGAACAATTCGTCTCGTGGAAATCCGCCTTAAGGATTATTGCAAGGTTCCCTATGCATCGATCAGACGCGTAAGGTCCACCATGAACTCTGTCTCTTTCACTCAACGAACAGGCGTAGCTTTTCCTCCATTCATAGAATAAACTCGTAGTGTCATTCAACCTAGAGGGGACTATGCAGAAACATCCACGTTGAGCATCGACCGCCGAAAGTGATCTAAAATCATTTTCGTCCGCTCGTAACCGATCCTGCAACCGCTTTCAATCAAAGCACATTTGCAGGAAAGAGTCGATGAAAAAAAATTAACCCGAATAGTGCCAGTATGGCTGTACAAGCCGATAACTGAGTTTGGGTGTGGCGCTGTCAGAAATTGGGAAGGCCATTCCGAGATGGACGGTCTGCATAGCTTGACATTAGGAATGCTAATTACACGATTGAGAAAGTAAACGAATCCACTACCCAGCAATGAGTTTGACATATGAACTAAACTCAAGAGGCCCCCAGTGTTTGCATACACAATTTGAATGAACATCATGGATCATTTTTGGAGGGATAAATTATTAGATAGACTCCACATAAGATTAGTCTTAACTGTCGCACGAAGATGAATCTTTGCATAAAAACGAGTTCAGAGTGCATGAGTAATTCTAACATGAAGATGTGTCATTACGGATGCACTAGTACATACAGAAGGACTTTTCGGAAGAGCTCCTCTTTCCTATTATAAAAATTGCATGGCAACGGGAAAATAGCAACATCCAGTGCCTTTTGACTTTTGAAGAAGGTTTCTGGCACTTCACAGAGAACGGTTTATGAAGAATTTTATATGGTTGGTTCATATACCAATAGAAAAAAGTAAAGAAATTGAGTTAAGATGAAAGATATTAATGATATATTTTCTAGTGAGTTAAATTAGGGAAAGGCCGTGGCTCGCCTATACAAGCCCAACGAGGAAAGAAAGAAGAAAGTGAAAGGCTAAGAGGAGAGAGAGGTCAGATCAAGTTTATTGATTTTGAATTTGAGGTGGCAAGTTATAGGATTGAGTGAGTTATGTTGAGGAAAGGCCACGGTGGCCTACAAATTTCCAACAATGGAAGAAAGAAGAGAGTGAAAGGCTAAGGGGAGAGAAAGATAAGATCCGTTTATTGATCTTAGATCTAAAAGATGGCAAGTTATAGGATTCGGGAAAGGAAGATGAAGGCAAGGCATTCCATAAATTTCACCTTCCGGGAATGAATGATGATTTGTTGGATTGTGTTCGTGGATTAGGAAATGACACTTGGAAAGGGTGTGATTGGGTGGAGCTTCGGGTGTATCTGACTCGCCTCAGAGGAACAGGAATGATATCCCTGATCTTCTGGGAGCAATGCCCGTGAAAGTATATGTAAAAGATAGAAAGATGTCCAACTAAACGACGATGGGAAAGAGGTTGGAGAGATTTGGGGAGGTTAGGATTGTTGATGATGATGATGATGATGATGATGATGATGATGATGATGATGATGAATGGCTTTTGACTGGACTTTGTCGAGAAGACAGAGAGTGGATTTTGGAGCCCCAACCCAGACGTGAGAGCAGTACTCTAAAGAACGACGGAGTTGGGACTTGTATATATTTGGTAGATTTTGCAAGAACCTAGGGGGTGGAAGCTGAATCACACTCTTGTTTTGAATCTCTCTTAGCAATGAATAATTCGGTGTCTCCTCGTCAGATAATCTGCAGTTGTTATTCAGTTGAAATTTTCAAAACTAAGCGACACCTGAGTCAAAGTCTCATGAAAGATATCGTTATTGAAAGAAATGAGTTCAAGTTTCATGCAAGATATCGTTATTGAAAGAAGTGAAAACTATAATCTAAGAAGCGGGAGTGCCCTGCAGTTGCAAAACGCCCGACAAACAGCATACGGAATCGAGTCTGTATCATTTCTAGGGCAACAGCTTTGGCATGCATTGCCAGAAAATCTGAAACAATCAGAAAATCTCGCAATATTCGAAAAAAAAATAAAGAATTTGAAAGACCTATACTGCACCTGTAGAGTTTGCAAAGCATGTATAGCAGATTAAGGGGATATGTAGTTGATTTTAAGGATTTTGTCTACTATGCAATTGGTAAATAGCTGATACAGTTAGCTTTAATTAGCTTTATTGGGCGATCTCTTCTTGTTGCCAACAATAATCATATCATTTATTAATTGTACTATTATTATTTTATTCCTTCTCAAGACAATGGCAGCCCCATCACCAGGAAATGCAAGGAACAGCATTGTGAAGAGAGGAAGGGACGAAGGGGAGAAGGAACAAAGGGGAGAAGAGAGGAAGGGAAGAAGGGAAGAAGGGAAGAAGGGAAGAAGGACGAAGGGAAGAAGGGAGGAGGGGAAGAAGGGAGGAAGGGGAGGAAAGGAGATAACTGGAGAGAATCTTTGAGCAGTAAGGTGACCCAGAAAGCACCAATGGGTACGAGAAATTGTTCAGTTAAAGAATCCAAACAGTCCACCAACTCAGAATAGCAGATCCACAACTAAACATTGAACATCTGTTTGAGACCGGCAAAAGGAATATCCCAGACTGTCTGAGTGATGCTCAAGTGCCATGGGTAGAAGAATAGAGAAAGAAGAATGGAGAAGAGTAGAGGTAGCATTCGTTCTACATCCAACAGAATCAGGTGGTAATGAAGTAAGCAGCGCAGCTTTCAAGAATCTTAGGCACCATCAAATATCAGATTCATTGGGCTCCAGAAAAGGGAGCAGAAAACGGTTCTTATCTGATAAGCTGGCTTCATTTCAGTGTACAAAATTAGCTTCGTTCTTGTAATCTAGGTCAAAAAAGACCCATCCATACAAGGTGCTGGCATGTTGCAGCAGAGTTCCGATAAATCGGTGATAAGACGAAGAATATCTGACAAATAAAGACCTGAATTTCATTCTTCTCCCTTCTTCACTGACGCTAACAAAAAATTATTGTTGACCGTGTGACTTGCTGTGAACACAATACCACCGAGATACCGAAGGTAGGGATGCTCCAGATGGTTCGCAAAGTAGGATATGGCGTACAAAAAGTGAAATGATTTTTGAAACCAAATGAACTTTGCACAAGTGACAAAACATCTCATCACGTTGGTCAACATCTCATCATGTATCAACACTCATATTGTCCTCTTGGTCGGTTTGTGTTGAATCTGCTTGAATTCTTGTCACTACTTCTCCTCTGGGAGCAAGGCAGTTGCGTACGTATCTGTTGGGTAACCACAACTAGATTGTGTTGAAAAATCTGAAACTGATGAAACAGAGACTTGTTGGAAAAGTCGCTCATGGCAATTTGAAGACAGAAACTTACAAACCATTAATCTGTGTTGGTGAAGCTTTTGCTGGCTATTGACAATCTCCGTAACGCATCATTTCACCTTTAAGTCTGCGGCAACACCCGAGGCCAGTAGAAATTTTGAAAGGAAGGTTTGGAAGGAGCTAATTTCGGCCTGTGTAGTTGCTTAGGTGCGCCCTGATCCAGACCCAAACCCGTAACGAAGAGGTTGTGGGCTCAAATCCTGCCAGATTCTCACCATATGCACTGTGAAAGTGAGGAATGCGATGGGAAACAGCCTATCAAAATTCCATTACCAAGAAAAGCTTGGAATCTCATTTGCAGTTTCAGCTACGCCCGCAGCAGTGTATGCTATGATTGTGAAGGAAGGTATCTCCTGATTTTATTCCATAGCGGGTCTTTTGTGATCCTCGGCGCAACTTTGGCATCTTAATTTGTCTGATTGTAGGAAATATTTTCTTAACCAAGATGAATTTGCTTAAGAGCTGGTTGTTCCTTCAAACCAGTGCTGATATTCCCCGTTAAATTACATCTAGAGCCACCGCTGAAATGGTTGCCAATAAATAGAAGTGCAATTTTACCGATGTTTGGACAAAGAACAACCATTATTCACAGCAAGCCATCTAATGCCAATCCAGTATGAGGTGGACTACGAACGCGGTTTGATCGTCAGGCAAACAATAGCCCGAATGCATTTGAAAATCATTAGCATACAACGATAGCGGCTAATCGCACAATATCCTAAATGCAAAGGGCTCGGGAGACGAAGCAACGAAACACGACTGGTTTCATGTCATGTCCAAATTCTATTACTTGCACTGTGTTAGAAATGGTTGCGAGGATCCTGCCTCATATCCAAAAAGACTTAACTCCTCCAGGATTCAGACTGGTAGAAGTCGCAAACCTCGATTGTAAACGTAAAATATTAAATGTAATGTAAAATGTTAGGTGTCTGGTACAATGAATGATTTCTTGAGAGTTAACGAGTTCGACGCAATTTAACAAACAAAGTTTAAAATTCGACTTCGGTTTTTTAAGCATTTCCCATTAAAAGCTCGAAGCATGAGTAAGTTTGAGTTCTTAGATCTCCTGTGACAGATTCAAACTCATCTTTATCTGGTGGTTTTGAGTCGGGGTCTTATCGTAAGGAACACGTTTATGGCAGCTTTCGTTCGTTGAAACATCAACCCCCGCATGAACATTCATTATGTGAGAAAAGAAACATGAAGCAAAACCCAACTAGAAACAAGAAGAGGAATGTGTATTTTTACGATCAGGACACTCATCGAGAAAAATATGTGTGGTACCAGCAAGTCCAAAGATAAGTAAGGTTGAAACCCGTACTAGAATGAAACGTTTGAAGTCTCCTTGCTAGAGTATACTACCCTGAGCCATGGCATTCCTTTGCTGTGGCTCTAACCCCAAACCTTTGTATTACACCAGATGCTCATTGCTGCTGGGCAGACAGAGAGAGGGCGAAGAAAAACGGACTCGGGGCATGTGTAGTTGCAAATCTTTCCATTATTCAAGGATGCTATCACGGGCATTGCTCTCAGGATATCAGAGATATCATTACTGCTTTCCTCTTACCTAAAAGCCCATATGAAGGAAAGACTCGATGAAGAAGAAGAAGACTGCTCTCCTGAGACATCGAGACCACCAAAGCTTGGCTCGTTCACACCCTTTCGAAGTTTCACTGCCTAATCCACGAACTTTGTCCCACAAATCATCATTCATCCGAAGAACATGCAATTTATAGAACGTCTTGCCTTCTTCTTGCTTTCCCAAATCCTACAACAAGCCACCTTTCCCATCTAAGATCAATAAACTTGCTCTGATCTCCACCTCCTCTTAGCTTTTCGCTTTCTTCTTTCTTCCTTTGTTGGGGATTTGTATAGACCACCATGGCCTTCCCCAACATAATTCACTACTGAACACTGCAGCCACTAGTGCAGAATTTAACTTTTTAATCATTATATTCTAACTGAGATCAGTGGTTCAGTTGTTCATTCTTCCAGTGCAGTTTTTGCTTGAATTCTAGAGGAATGTATTTGACAATAATCCAATGAATTGTTGACAAACCAGTTTTCCCTAATTCTCTCATAACAGACGTAAGCATTGAAATAGTCATGGAGGCTGGGAGCCAATGGCAGCTTCCGATGTGATTCTGTCGCAGAGATCTGATGAAAACGTAACCGGACGATTAGTCATGTTGATTTGGTAAGCGCTACTAAGAAACTGTGAAAAGCAAACCTTCACTTGGCATATTCAAGATGGCAAATGTGGGGCATATGTTTAGATGGTAATTCTTTTTTCAAGTCAAATGTTACGAGCGATAACTTAGGCATTCGTGCTTGGACCGGGTGTTCTAAATATAAACTCAAACCTTGCCCCACTTTCAGTCAATATATAACCCATACCGTGTGAAGATGGTAGGCCCATCCAATACACCACGAAAGTACTTAAAATCTGCGAGATTTTGCCTGAAATTTGAATAAAACATTCAACTTAATATGCATGTGATGTGAATGAGAGTGCTAAAGGCTTTAAGTCTCGAATTTTGAACTTAGCAGAAACTGAAGACAGGGCTCCAAATTAAGTATTGGATTTCTAAGTAGGCCGTTGCCCGATGCTTTAATCACCGCCAGTTATTTTGTAGATTTTTATCCAGATTGAATATTTGCAAAAGAAATCTTGAAATCGAAAACCCCTTTTTCTGTTTACTTTTAAAAACACGCGACTCCCTGGAGGAACAGCACATGCGATGTTTGTATATTCCTAAAATTGTTTATCGCGTATACATTTTTGTATTGATTTTTGTACTTTACTTTAGCTGAGGGATTACGTGTATAAAGGATTGATGATAATAACAATTATAGAATGAAGTTTCATAGACACTCAGGAACACCTGCTTGTGAAACGAATTTGAGGAAATTTTGCACGTCAGTATGGGGCAATACCTTTCCTTCCTAAACATAATTTTCCTGCTGAAAACGTATTCATATCAACCCAAATTGCGGATCCAGAAAGGCCGTACGAAAGTAAATATTTGACCTATTTACTTCAACAAATCTGTAAGACTACTCCATACAACTTAACACACATCTTGTTAAACATTCAGAGGATCTTCCGTCAGAACTTCATTTGCCTGATGAAGCAAACAATGACTACAACACCAAAAACGAGTTCGAGGAAGCAATTAGAGTTAAACGTGTCTGATAGCAATAAGCGTTTCGTCTTGATAAGATTTCCATGCTGTTGTTCAAATTGCTTGGATTTGCAATTCTGGCGGCGGAAAAACTCGCCAGGGGAAAAAGGTCCAAGCAAGGACAGATATTTTTTCGTAAATCGCTGCCAAAAAGATTGATTCTTCTAAACTCAAAAAAATTGCAAAACTGAAGAATCTATGGTAGATGATATCATGATGCAAGGTTTGGTCCTTTTTTAACAAAATGCTTGTTTCAAAACAGCCATACGTCTTATCCCTTGACAAGCATCCAAGCGAAGGAGAGGCCACATTGGCATCTCGAAGTCCACGCGAATCAGTGACAACATTTGCACCATTACAGCAGAACTCGAAAAGCACTCCTCAATAATTTCTTCTTCTTCATAAAAAGTCGATTAATTTGTGGCAAGACCATTTCACCTTTTCCAAATTTCGCTACCTAATCTACGAACTCTGTCCCAAAAATCATCACTCGTTTCGAGAACTAGCAAATTATAGAACGTCCTGCTTCTTTCTTCCTTTCCTGGATCATAGAACACACCCCACTTTGAATTTAAAATCATATCTACACTTTCTCTGATTTCCCTCTCTACTTAGTCATTCGCCTTCTTTCTACCATAATAGGGGCATTGTACAGGCCACCAGGATCTTTACCGAGAAGAATTCACTTTGAACAATAAAATTTCCTTTTCTCCCCTTAATATGTCAAAAAAATAATCACGACTTCCTTTGAACAAGCACAAATCAGTGCCATAAAGACTTTTGCTCGTCCAATTATTCATAGCATATGATTGTAAGCTCAGTGGCCTTGCCGCCTCGTGTGATTTTCGGTCATACTCTCAAAGTTGGCCTACTTGAAATTTGTGTCATATCAGAATTATTTTAGGGAGAGAGCCACAGATCTGTACAATAAATAAAAATTTATTTCGGGAGCAGAATCTTCAGGAGGTGGTTTCCTATGGCCTATCTCGCCTGTAGTGTTTCTGTGCTGAGCCATGCATGATTTGAGCCCACAGTCCTTTGGAAACGAATTCCCGCACGTTCTGCTCCTTCTAAGCATTGCAAAAAACACTTCTAGCTCAACATATTGAGCTTGCGTCAAATTTCATGGAAGTTTTCACTATACTGTGGCATCATATATTCCCATAGATCTAATCGTACGCAGATCTGAAAAATTCAAACGAAAGCGTCTCCAGATCTCTCTTGGCCACGACACTCCTGATCGATGTCATAAAAGGCCCGTAGTAATACAGCAAAATCTAACACACTCTGAGAACTTTTCTCTTTTCTATCATATCCATACACAGACAAAAAATTTCTTATGTACTGTTTCCAAAGCATCATGAAAAAGTACAACAAGCAGATCGTAGTGGACTTTCATCCAAAGACAGGAAAATTATAGAAGAATATATTTGATCTTCACAGCTCATTTTGAGACTTAGCTGACTGAATACAAAAAGTTCTTCGGCAACGCAATAACATCCAAGCAGAAAAACTGCTTCTAACTTTCGTACCATTAATCGCACCTATAGCTTTTATGTTGATCTGGAATAATTTCTACAACTTTGCTAGTGAATATCTGAAAACTCTCTTTCTTTACTCTTTCGAATGAATGGTTTTGTGAAAAGCATATGATTTCGCAGACATCTTCACTTGATGTAACTCAAAGTTTGGCACCACATTTTGGGAGCAAAAAAAGTTATTACACAGGATTGAAGAGAAATCAACCTACAGGAAACAATTGAAACAAGCGCATTTGTTAGCTCATAACTTATTTGTGCCATATTAAAGCAAGTGCATTTACCCATTTGACATTATGGAATTGGTTCAAACAAATTAAATTGCGCACACAGATACCATGTTGGTGATTTACAAATGGCACTATTACAATCCTAGTCAAACCAAGCACATAAGTCAAAAAAGAACTCTATTCATCAAGATATATACTGGGCTAGGAAATTAGCGATAAAATCGATTTTCTCAACAGCAAGCAGCTACGTTTTCATTAAGACAACTTCACCCGAAAAATGTTGCATTCACATTTTGAGTCCGCTTCTTTGCCATTTCACGAAGAGTTCAGTTGTCATATTCCAAGTTTCAGACTCAAATTTTCAAAACTGTTGCATTCTGAAATTTCTGAACCCTAATATTCTAATGAGTACTATGTGGTGATTTTTCGGTCTTAAGGCACTGCTCTGCCATGCTTCATGTCAGCACTTCATGAAAAATTTAAAACGTGTGAATAAGCATCAAATTTTTCGTCAATCTTATCTTACATTTGCAGGTCCACAACAACGCCTTAAGCTGCCTTGATTATGACACGAGTTAACGAAAAATGATCATAAATGCATGCATTTATGTATGGCAATGCACATATGGCTGTGTATGTATGTTAATGTATGTATGGCTATGTATGTATGGCTATGTATGTATGGGCTATGTATGTATGGCTATGCATGCATGTATGCATATATGTATGTATGGCTATGTATGTGTATGTATGTATGCTATTACGTACGTATGTATGGCCATGTGTTTATATATTGCTATGTACGTATGGCTATTTGTGTATAGCCATATTTTATGCAGGTAAGTATGGATGTATGGCTATGTGTATATGTGTGGCTATGGACTGTATGTATGTAGCATTTATCACGTTGGGGTTTAGATTAAGCCTGCAACACCATAGTTAGGTCCAAAGATGCTCGAAACATTTCAATTTGGGCTGTGTTAAGGATTTACGATTTGGTTAGCAGGCTAGTGGGGTTTATAAAAACTGACTTCGTCAAAAAGGGTCTTCAAACATTTGACAAATGTGAGTATGAAGCCATTCAAAATGGTAGCTTTGCATTTTCAATTTGGTATCCCTTTGAACATCAGCGTATATCTAATATTTCAAATAACGATTGAAAATTAGAAAAAATTGAATTCAAACTGTTTTGACTGATGCATTCAGACGACTAAATTCAATTTTGGTTTGCTTTTTCCTCCAAGTTTGATATTCGTATTATCACAGCTCCAGCTTTCAATGTTTTAGTAACTCCCTCAATCCCTCAATCCCTCAAAGGGTGATTTGCTGAACACTATCGATTCCAATCAGCCAAGCAGTAATTATCACATGCCCCTTTTTGTCCTACAAATTTCTCGGGTGCTGTTTCCTTCGCAAGCCAATTTGTCTTTATCAGATCTCTCAAATATCAATATTTTGAAGGAAATGTGGAATTTTATATCTGAGATGAAGATGTTCAAAATTCCTGCCCATTTAGTCTCTTGAGATTCCAACCTTCTACTGGATATCCCCATTCGCATGTCCTCCCCATAAAAAATCCTGTTTCCTCCCAGACACAACCTGTTTGCTCTGACATGAATCGGGATCTAATCATTGTAATCTGAATATTTGAGGCTGTCTTAAGGAATACCTCCAACATGTTTGAATTTCTGCAGAATAAGCAGCGAATGTGGTTGGCAAACATTTTCACGGAGATTGATTCTGTCGTCAGAGTTTGTGGAGAAAAGAACCGGAAGACCATGGCGTAGAGGATAAACTCAGAGCGTGTTCTTGCTACTTCGTTTCTTCGGCAATACTAATGCTTAAGTAAAGACGTTTAAGACAAGTAGCTGATGTTCAAGAGACCCTGAAGCTATCTACTCACTAGTGCTCCTCATTTCTTAGGCTGAGTTTCTTAGGCTGAGTTTCTTAGGCTGAGTTTCTTAGGCTGAGTTTCTTAGGCTGAGTTTCCAAGGCTAAATCTTGACATGGACATGCATCATTGTCACGGATGCGCAGGAGGAAAAGCGGAACAAACTGGTCACTGGAAACTAATTTGAAGCTTAGGTCAAGGCCGAAATGATGTACACATCAAGATGTGACTTAAGAAACCAAAAGCGGAGCAGAATTGCAAATAGCGTTCTTAGTTTCATGTAGTTTGATAGATTTCCGCTGCCTGTTTGGGCAATGAGGAAGTTGACTACTTTGAAACTCAGGAAAATATATTTATGATAGGCCAATATTGACCATAATGGCTTCAGTACTTACAGGGATATTGCCAACGTGTGCCAAAGTTGAATACGTAATTTATCAAACGTAGGCACTGTGCAGTGTAACTAACTATAGCTTCAAAAATTGTGGTTTGGGCTGATGCTAGAATTTGCTCACTCACAAGCAGATAAGTACCAAAACAAATTCTATATGGTGCACAAAACTGCATCAATCCAAAGAAAGGCTAATCCTCTAATAAGGTAATCGCTTGAAAGCAGCAATAGTGGATCCTTCCGTCTTTCATTAAGAAAAGTAAAATGTTCAGACGCGTATTTGAAGTGCTTTTCGAGCGGTGACAGTTAAGAAGTTTTAGAGGAGCAAATCCTTGTTGTCTTTCGTGACGTATATTACCCACGAGTAAGGAAGAGGATCTTGAATAGGTGCTGTACACTACAATTGTGTGATATTCATCAATGAGTTAAGTGCGTCTTATACCTTGTGAAATATAAGATCATGAAACAGCTCATACCTATCCTTTGCCTCGGCTGCACGGTCCCTCTGTCTCCTGTTCTTAAACCAGTTACTGACTTGAGTTGTGGAAAGACCGGTACCATCGGCGAGATCCTTCTTCTCGCGCGGAGATGGGTATGGGTTGCGAGCATACCATTCTCTCAATATAGCTCTCGATTTCTCTTTAAAACAGTAGCTTGTTTCCTCGCCATCCCAGATGGTTCTTGGTAGAGGGAACTTCCTCCGCACACGATACTTTCCTACCGCACCGAGAGGTCGACCCCGCACCTTCTCCGCTTCGATGTAGTGTGCTTTCAGCCAGAGATTCTGCAGCTTCCCGTGCGACTGCAGACTGAAGTTATGATTCTCAATGATGCTGTACAGCTCTTGGAAATTCCCGTGATGGAAGGCGACGACTGCCTTGGCTTTTAGTACGCTCTCGTTGTTGCTGATTTCGTCACAATTGGGCAAGCTCCAAAGGAAGCGTGCTAAGCGGTCGACGCTGCCTCCTTGCTGTAGCACCTCACAGACGCAAGCGATCTGCTCTGGCGTGAAGCCGACCGTCGAGAATCCGGGACCGTCCAGGAAGGCGCTCATGACTCGTGAAATCGAACCGACTTAGCTGTAATGCTATAACATGGAACTGAATTGCTAAGACGGATCTACGCGAATTTCGTTACTCAATAAGAGAACCTGACAGAAGGTCTCAGGAAAGCTTAACAACATTCCACAACACAAAAGTCAGTGGTTTGTAGGTAAGCCATGGCATTCACACCTCTGTAATCAAAAGAGAACAGTTAAATTAGTCGAAGCTCAAAATAAACAATGTATGTGCTGAAGAAGTTACAACCTCTGCCTTGCGGGGCCTGCAGGCAATTTGATACATCGTGGACAACCCTAAGAATGTGTTTCCAAGGCAATCAGACGCTAGAATTACAAAGGTGCCCACTTTGGAGATCTGTTGATACACGAGTGTCTAGAATTTAATTAATCATGTAATTACCGTGTTTCAATTTGCCAGAAGAGGAACTCGCACTGTTTACAATGAAAAATCTGCATTCTAGTGAGCACAAAAAATATACGAACCGACCTGACTGTCTCATTTCACACTCACTGGAAAGCATAGAAATGACTATTGCAAATCGTCTTCCACAAGCATGTGGAAATGGAAACTTTGGATATTGGAACGTAACGGATGCCTACAGTCAAGCATTTTCAATTCTAGAGAAAATCTATACAGATGAAGCAGATGTACTACAGATGGAAATGCTTTTGCGTTAATCGCAAATCATGCAGAAGTAAAAATAGATGTACCGAGAGACTGGATGATGAGCAATATTCTGGTTCCTCTCTTCGGTATCGCTATGCTGGGTCGCATACCCGATTTCGATCGCAGCAGAAGCCAGAGATAGGGCTCTGAGTTTTTTCTAGGGAAATTGAATTAATGAGGCGGTTTCCCGTTGCTTTTCTCACCAATGGCTTTTTAAGAGTGACACATGGGGGAATCGAACTGACAGCCCCTTTGTTGTGAGTCCGCATGCTTAACCATTATGCCACGGCACCACTTGGTATCGCCATACCTCTTGATAAATGACTGGAATCACAGATGGCTAGTAGCCACCCTGCTCAACCCAAGTGAACAATAATCATTTCGTGTTATGTCGTTTCTTAGCGAATTTCCAGTCCTTACATTTGTGTTTCTGTAGCCTTTATATATATTTTTGATACAAGTCTGTTTCAAAAAGTGAGTCAGGTGAGGCACTCAAACCTAAAGCTATTCACTACTCCCGCATAGCCGAACATACGGAAATTCAAAACTGTTTCTCCTGACACACATTTTTAAACTGGCTTCAAGTTAATCGTTAAATGCCACAGGTTTCTCATGTAGTTCCATGCTCCCTTGACACCTTTGCATTCTATGTTGTAATTGTTCCATGAGCATATAAAAACCCAAGTGAAGAAAAAACTTAATGTATTGAGCTTCTAACCCTTAGGTATGTTACTCAGAGTCTACGCGAATAAGCTCGCCTTTCACCAATCAAACGATGGGGTCAAGTTTCAATGATCAGTGTATGTTACATACGACCATACACTTAACCGTTCTACGTCACAATCCAGCATTAGTGGAAGGGGTCAGGCAGTGATGTACCCACCATCAAGTCAATGGCAATAATTCAAAAGGCATTCAGTAATTGGCGAGGCCAGAAGCATCTCCGCCTGGATCTCATTACGATCGAAACTAATAGTGCTTTTACTAGAGCACTTATCCTTGTCCGGTCTGAAATGTATCATCACTGATTTAGCTGTAACTGACAATCTTCTTCTTTCTGCTCTCGTCCCACTTTGGAGGGAGGTGCCAGTGGTGATCTTTCTGGGGATTTTTCTGTCTTCGTGAAGTGGGTGCTGCTTTTTTTTATCACTTTTAGTAAATATGTTGAGGAAAGGCCGTGGTGGCCTATACAAAACCCCAACCAATGAAAAAGGAAGAAAGGGGAAGGCTAAGAGGAGAGAGAGATCAGATCAAGTTTATTCATCTTGGATTTGAAAGATGGCAAGTTGTAAGATTCAGGAAAGCAAGAAGAAAGTAAGCTTTGAAGTGGACATCAAAGCGGTTCGTTTTGTGCAACATCTTGTGTCGAATCCATTGCTAGGCTAGGGCTAAGGCCAAGGCAGTTGTGACGATCGCACTTCAAGCAGGAAAAACGATTGACTAATAACCTGACGTAACGCTGTTTAAACCCACGCTTTGTATCATCGAAATGACGTGAGCCGCGTCTCCCTTAATCCCGATGTTAACCCCATGACATGGGTAACGTATATGCTTTTATTCAGTCTATTCAGAGCCTGATGTAACAATTCGCTACGTCGTTTGAATTGACCTTTTCCGTGGCAGGGTCGGCTTCCAGTGGCCTCGCGGAAGGCCAGTACCCGGGAGACTCTCTCTCGTGATCATACATTCGCTGACATGAGCAGACTCACTTGCAGACCGATCCCAGAGGTTTTAAGGAATTTCTCGATGATCAATTTAGGTTGCTCATAAGCGCCCATGGATCACTCATGGTTCCGCAGGAAAGTCCTTGCTCTATTCAGCCTAAAATTGATCGGAACAACGCCTTAACTTTTCACCTTTACTGCTATTCACAACCACGCTTTAAAAATAACTCGGTAAAGCTTACCAATCGATTCAGGATATGACTGTATTAAACAGGCTTTCGTGTGTAAGACATGCTCCGTACCATGCTGCATCTGACGAATCAAAAGAATCTACTGGGCCGTGTACTCTGAATAATGTCAGGGCAGTGCGAGACACCATCTCATCATTTGAGACCTTGGTTTGTCTTTTGTCAAGGGCCAATTGAACAGAACGTGCGCACTTCAACTTGAAATGTCAGACTGTCCCATGAACACTTTTAAATTACCCGTGCAAAGTACAGGTTTAGAGTACGCACTCATGCGCAGTCTGAGAAATCGGTCCACTGCTTAATAAATAGATTAACATGAACTCACACATACACCAGGGGAAAGCGAAATCAGAATTAAGTCACGTTAAACAGGCACCCTCCCTTTCAGTTTAAAAGCAAAAGCTTCTTTCTTGTAAAAACTTTTAATAGGATTTATTCGTTTTTCGTTCATTTCAAGCAAATTTTTACCTTAAAAATTACCTGCAATAGAGCTTTGTGTAGTTTTTATGTATAACTCACCTTTCCGTTTGCTTTTTCAATTTATTGTAAGTAATTAAGAGGAGGGCCCCTTGAAAATCAGCTTCATTGCTGAAGGGTGACCCTCCTTAGATATATGAAATGAATCAATCAATCAATCAATCAATCCAACTCGAGCGGACCCCATTTAAGCCGGAAGTTAAAAGAAGCCCATCTACCATCAAGCACAATCAAATAATATCAAGTGGAATCATGTTGCATCGAAAAATAAGATCGAATCTGTTGTCCTAAATCCAGCAGAAATAATGGCGAGTTTACTGCCTGGCGTTCGAATGAAAGTGTCCACGGAGAGAAATGAACTATTAGAAAGACCGCTGAAAAACAAATTCGAGATGAAAAGGTAACAGTACGATTGTGTCACGTGTCCCCCTGTAAATGAAAGCGAAGTTTGAGTTGGCTCAAACCATTAATTATTGAGGAGTGTGCAAGCGTCTTACTTCTGAGATATTCTAACACCTTTGGTGAAACAGACTTCGCAATACCGTCCCGCTCCCACCGGCGTTAGGTTATTTGGCTGGTGGACCACCCCAAACCCCATGGTCAATTGAGGAATGACTTCCCTCCCGGTTCGGAGACTATTACGGAACGAAGACTATGCACCACACTGGCGTTAGATATCCCTTCATCGTGCACTGTAAATATTGATATATAATAATAATTATTATTACTATTACTTTATCATTTTATTACCATCCTCTTTCTGCTAAAATCATGGACCATTCTCTGACTCCCTTTTTCTTTTTTCGCTAGAAATGCCTGCAATTAGACCAGCCTAATACAAACTGCTTGTCCTTAGAGAGATTGGCATTCGTAGATTTAGTTTAAATAGATATATAATGAATTAAGTTACAAACAGTTATTACCATCTATCGAAGCAGATAAAAGCAAGATAAGCATCGAAATTCAACGAAAGAATTTTATATCTGTCACCCTAAGAAAAGCATACTTAAAAATCCCGCTATGTTAACTATGGAGACAAAATATACAACAGAATCATCATCTAAAAGCTCTAGAAAGGCAACAAAACTTTAAAAGGCAGGAGGCAAACAACTAAAAAATATATAGTGAAGTTTAAAACAGGGAAGCGTTTGGAAAGTTGATTGCATGTTAGTTTTATCCAAATATGTGCGTGCAAGACTGACCTCCAGAAAATCAGGAATATCGCCGTCTAAAAATCACAATCTGATCAACATCTGTTATTACGAGAGACCGCTGATAATCAGCAACAGGCAAGACTGGGTAGCGCAACATCGATGTCCTTCCATACCAGAACCTTAAGGAGAGCTTAAAGGTCCATTAATCACTGGCTCCTTCCAAGAGATCGGTTCGCAATCGATTCGCAAGCAGTTCGCACTGTCCACGTCTGAAAATGACACTTATTGGGCAAGGACCGTGTCGCGTTGGGCTTTGCAAACCGACCTGTACTGCCGAAAAGGAAACAATTCAACGATTCTTGTACCAAGACTCAGACGTTCCTAAAGTCAAAATCGACCACCTAGTAAAAAACTTATACAAACACTTCAGGCTTTTTCGTGCCTTTTGATTTTGAAGGGCCTTCGCTGGCTTCCTTTCCGTCGGCGGAGTCCTGCTGCGGCGAAAACGACGTTTCAGTGTGGCCGAAAACCGGTCTCTTGTCTTCGTGGGTCCTGTACGCACCGAGATTACGATTGATGTGCTTGCAAAAAATCACTATGATGATAAGCAGCAGAAGAGCCACGCCACACGCGACTGCGATTATTATTATCGAATAATCCAGCCTAGACTTCGTCGATCGTCGGGCGGGTGTCTTGTCGTATTTGGTCGGTGTCGTCGGTCGTCCCATCAAAAATGGGAGCGGCGGAGGCGTTGGTAGAGATTTCCCGCACGGGCCTAGGCTACCTTTGCCGCCGACATCTGGGCTTCCGCTGCTAAACAGCGCAAATAAATCTATGAACACTGGCTTCTTCTTCATGTTTGGCAAATATTTATACTTGAACGAAGACATGCAGCCAGCAAAGCTGTTCGGCAGACTTGCTTGAGGAGAAAGGGGCGGCTTTACGCTAGCAATCGATATCTTCACACCAGTTAGCAATTCCTCGCCAGACTCTAACGCCTGGAAAGTTTCCTCAGATTTGCCATCCAGCATTTGTACTGTAACTTTCTTCTTGTTATGGGAAATTCTCAAACTGTACAGTTTCCCGTCATCAAATCTGTACTTCCGAGATGCCGTCTCAACATCGAGAAACTTTGACGAGACGGAAGATGTTTTAAAGTTGTAGGCTACTTTCAAGCTCCCTTTGACTATAACAAGTGACAAATGACAGTTTTGTTTGTCCCCATGTATACTGAATATGAGACCATTTTTACTATCAGTTTTGAATGCGACCACGACTTCTCCTTTTTTGATTTGCACTGGTGTCTTGAAAGTATACATCAGGCTTGCATCCTTCGTGAATTTAACTGGATAAGATTCTAGAGAGGAACAGAATAAAGTATTTTAGAACATGATTCCCTGAAGAGAAAGGCAGCATTGAATTGGTTTCACGTGCGGGTGCAACTTATAATTTCATCACTATCACCATGATTTGTACCTTCTTTGCAACGAAAAGACCTACTAATAGCGCTTCTTCTCTGTTCTCTCTAGCATTTGAAGGAAAACTTCAGGGCACTGAGCAGTAATTCTTATCGAGCAGAGTCTCCTTTTTCATACACATCACTCTACCTACATGTCATCAAATGTAGACATTTGGACACCGAGAAGCTTTTTGCTTATCGAGCCGTGTCCAGGTCCTTCCTCTCGATGTGACCACACCTCGTGATTCCTACGTCTGGAATTACAGAAAGCTGGCGACTCTCCTCACTCTAAGTGAAAATTCAGCTGAGGTGGGACTTTAACCACTGACCATAGGATCAATGCACAAGAGCGGAGTCTTCATCTTTCCTCCCGATGTGACAAAACTTCGTGGTTCTTACGCCAGGAGTCACCGAAAGCTGGTAACTCTCTTCACTTAAGTCAATGTTAAGCCAAAGGAGGGACTTCACCTACTCACAATCGCTCAGTTAATTAAGTATCAAAATCACTACACCACTATTATACCATGAACATTGCTAGAAGACGCAACTACTTTGCTTCTGCTAAACGAAAGGATTTTAGATCAATGAAAATCTCCTAAACTGTTAGATATCAAGAGCAGCTTTTCAAGTCATTTTTCAAACAAACCATCGATCTCCATAACATTCTAAGAATTGCAAACAGCCAGCTCTACTATTGCTTTAAAGCAAGATTGTCAAGCTGAAATACACATTTGGAGAGAGAAAATTGAAAAAATCCAGGACACAGGAACACCAATAAAGTCCTTCGAGCAATAAAACTGCAGAAAATACGGCCATCACATAAAGAGCTGTAATCAAAAGTAGCTGTACAATCGTGCCTTCCTAACATCGCTCTCTGAAAATCAAACGAACCTTAGGCTACCGTACGAGTGAGACGCCAGGAATGTTTTCATTTCACTTTGAGGCGACTTAACAACATTCTTGCCACTGATAGAAGCTGATGTCATAAGGCCATTGAGATCTCTGGTTACTCTTCCTGTGCCACACCCGAGACCGTACTTTGTACCGTAGCTGGATGGGATTTGCACCTTGAATCAGGCTTCTCTACGCAGGGACAGGGCCTTGCCTAGCAACTACTTGCTCACTGTTCCCGCAGTACCTAATGGTCTGTACAGGCTGATATTCTTAACTCCCGGTCTCCTTCTGTTGTCATAGGAGACAGTCGACGCTCAGATCTACTTGTCCATCAAAAACGACATGTTCCAATGCAGACTATTAACCTCCAACAAACCTGACTTGAGTCGAGAAAAATTCATTCTAGCTCTTTGATACATAAAACGTACTCTTTCAATTTAATCAGCTTACAACCGAACAATTTCAATCAGATAAGCTATTTGTAAAATACTTTGCAAGCGAGCTTCAAATTTGAAAGAAAGAAAATTTAAACGCTATTATCATCATTATTACTACAAACCTAAAATTAACAGAAACTAGTGAAGCTGATTAATAAGTAAATAAATAAATATACATATATGTGCGTATAGATAGGGTTTGTTAATTTTATCTCTATAAATGAATAAATAAATATACATATATGCATATATATTCATATTTATATTTATACAAATATATAAATAAATACACACACATACACACACACACACACACACACACACATATATATATGTATATATATATATATATATATATATATATATATATATATATATATAAATATATATATATATATATCACATAGAGGGTGCTGTCAAATATATATTTATTTATATATATATGTATATTAATATATAAATATATATATATATGTGTATATATATATTTTTATCGTGGCTATGATTTTAACTGAAAGATACAAGAAAATAACATGTACTTGCTCCTTGGAAGCGCTTCTTTGGTTTACAAAGAGTCTTGTTAGTATTCTGCAGCGTATGTGACTCAATAATGCCTTGTGACAGAAATTGGTAGGCTGTATACTCGTGCTAGTTCAAAGCCGGACGAACCCTTCCTCAAAAGTATTGAAACGGTACTCGAAAAAATGTTGAACGTTTATCGCTTACCTTTGTGACAATGTTTCCCATCGAATGGTGACATTGAACAGTCGCAAGTGTAGCTTGTATACTTCTCAATACATTTGCCATAATTGCAAGGCATAAGGGAGGGTCTGTTGCATCCGATGCCACAACCCAAGTACACTCCATGGTTTTCCATATATTTGGCGGTTGACTGCATATCAATCATTAAGCCATTGATAAACTACAATGCAAACAAACACCAATCAATGCTTTGGAGGGCTGCTTCCACAAACTGTTCTGAAATTCTCATATTGATTGCGTCGACCAACGATAAAAACATATCAAAATTAATTCTCAAGAAGGCTAAATCCCGGGCCGTTTTCAATGTGGGTGGATCGGGCTGAAAACGTTCAAAACAATACCTTAGAAGCGACGCACTTACCAAACCTTGTATGCACCCAGTGAAGCCTTGAGCTTTGTCGGTCCCGCCTCCCAACCGCATCGATTCACCTTCAAGATCCAGGTAGAACATCGATGTGGGATCACGTTTGGAAGAAGCAGATATACCGTCGACTGTCAATGAGATTTCTTTCCTATTGAACTCCATGAAAACCGAGTGACTCTTGTCATCATCAAACTGTCCCTTGATATTGACATCAGCGAAGTCCGCTTTCGATCCGAGATTGATCTCTGCCCTCAACAGATTCCTGCTCTGAATTTTGATCATCACATAATCCTGCGAGACCTTTCCTTTCCCATACAGAATGACGCCTTCGGCTTGGGTTGTTTTAAAACTGAGGGAAACAGTCATTGCATCTATGGCGTTATTGTAGTCTGTGACAGATGTTGGTTTTATTTCAATGGAAGCCATTGAGTCTCGGAAAGATACAGCGTTGTCTTTGGACACTGTTGAAAAATTAAGAAGAATGAAACATTTTTACGCCTCTCCTGAAAGTATTGAAGAAGTAAGGTGGATGTTTCGAGCAGAGATTCAATTAGCAGTTGATTTCATGCAGGCCATGCCCGTCAAAGGCGAGAAGCAATGTGGAAAAGATGCGAAGCTGGCGAGAAGTATGGAAAGATGGTATGAAATCATCTCTGCTTATTATTCAACTTTAAAATACAGAAAGCTCCGTATGTCTTCATAATGTAGCTTTAAAGGCATTAATCAGGCCACCTGAAGTCTGAATAAGTAGAGGAGATGGTTTGATTTCGTATTTTAAAACCACCTTTCATAATGGGGAAAGTTGAAAACCACCGCGTAAAGTAAAATTACCCCGAATAAGAAATTAAATTTTTACCATGAATAGGCACATTTCACTCGCAACTAATTGTAACAAATTACTTATACTAGTGCTGACAAAAATTATGAGGATATTCGCAAAATAGGTACCATTACACAAGTGACGAAAGTCTGTTCTCCTTTGTACACATCTTTAACCTAATACTACTACATCGTGTCTTGGTTGTTGCGGTTTCTCAGTGGGGAAATGCAGGAAAAGTGAATATTCTAAACTAGGCGGTGTGCAATTAGCTTACCATCTCCGCGACACTTCAAAGCTCCGACGGAAAAACGGCCTTTAGATCCATGCCCCGAATTGGCATCCAAGAACTCGATGATTGTCATTGGCAGGTGCTTCTTGTTCGTCAACGCGCCTTCGTCTTTGGCTTCCTTAGCAGATCGTGCATCGCAGTTGCAGTACTTCGATTTGTCGGTGCAATTCCCATACACGCCACATAAGCAATAGTCAGTTCTGCCGTTCGAACCACCCCAGTAATAGTGGAAACGGTGGTCTGGTCCAACCCATCGAACCTGGAGAGAAACATGGTCACATTTTCTCATTCTATACAAGTCACGAGCAAAAAAATCATACAATATCAACTACCAGCATAGAGTAACGTATTTAAATACTAGATTACAGACGCAAGTAAGACCAATTGTTGCTGCTGGTGAATCTAGCAGTTCACTTCGCTCCCCATTCTCCGATTGGTCTTGCACCTAATTACTTCTCCCGTCTATGAAATCTATTAATGACCTTCTACCCAATCATCTCGCCAACGTATTCACCAAAAATTCTTTAAGGGAAAATATCAGGCTACGCAATGCAGACACTGACTTATATGCTCCGTGAGTACAAAAAGTGGACAAAAAGCTATTTCTTCCTGAGGTACTCATATGTGGAATAAATCACAGCTTAAATCTAAATGGGCGTGCTTATTGTCCGCTTTAGAAGCACCGTCAAAAATTGAAGTTTCCTCTTCATGTAATTCACACCATTTTTCTAATACTTCTGTTATCATGTTCAGATGCATATATTGCAAGTGAATGTAGCGATTTCATTTTAGACTTATGATAGTGAAAATATTCTATCAGACCCCCTGAAAACCAATCTACTTAATTGACGGGGCTACCGTGAATAAACCATTTGAAATAAAATGAAATTCGCAGGCCTTCCCGTGGTTGTACAATACATCGTTCCACTTATCCTTTGCAGCGATTAAGCTTTGAGTTTACGTAACACGAGGCCATCTAAAGGTCGGAGGTTCGAATCGGTTTACCAAACAGCTTTTTCTACATGATGATGGGAACTGAGAAGCTTTTTGCTTGTCAAGCAATGTCCAGGTCCTTCCTCTCGATGTGACCACACCGCGTGATTCCTACGCCTGGAAAAATACATAGAGCAAGGAACTCTTCTCACTCCAAGTGAAAGTTTATCCGAGGGCGGATTCGAACCAGTGACCATTGGATCAATCAATGAGCGAGGGCTTTAGCTACTTTTGCACCTTCTACCTTTTGAAAAATTAAACGAACACCTAACGCAAAGCTGCAGCCTTTTCCATTGCGTGCGCGCATCCTCCTGACCCCTTGATGAGAACATATACGTGAGATACAACAAATGGTATAGGCCTTGCCTGAGGTGGTCCTTTTGGCGATTGAAACAGGGCCGACTTGGTGCAAACGTATTTCACGTGTTGCTGGCATCCTCCACTCTCAGCTGTGATTGTCTTAAGACTTCTTGTATCGGCACTGTACGGAATGTCAATGCGTTTCAGGCCGAATGGGTTCTCAACAGCGACCTCAGAGCTTAGTTTTGTATTCACTACTGTGGTGACACCGTCTATCCCATACAAGCATTCCACTTCAGTTTTGGGAAGCGGCCCTAAGCCGTCTACGTCGATGAACGCTTTACCATTGACAGCAGCTGCTGATTCAGCTTTGCGGGCGGCACAAGATTTACTGTACAGTGCTACAAGATGAAATGAATTGTCGTGAAAACAGGTTACAAATTACTAACGCAATCTTCATTAGATTGAGCACATTGTTTAAATTGCGAACAGACTCTTGATTCGATTACATATTAGAATTGTTAAAAACCCTACTTATTTTTTTTAACGAATTATGTTCAGGAAAGACGATGGTGGCCTATACCATAATCAGCGATACGCTAGAACAGATACCGGTTTCCCAACTTTTGATGAAATCTGTAAAAAAATCTTCCTCTTTATTGTCAACTTTTCCTCATATAGGTTAATGAATTCAAATCTCCATTCGCTTTATAAAAGTTTACAAAAAAACAATAGGAAACTGGTAACAGGATGTTAACAAGGTAACCCCTTCGAAACTTCATGATTTGGCAGGGCCAGTGGGAACTACAGTGTTTCGTGTGGAACTACGATTGAAAATAAAAACTCTCGCATAAAATAAAAATGCACGAAAATGGACGGATGTTAAATGATAAAAAACATTTGACGATTCAGAAGCAAAAAAATCGGTCGTTCAGATCCACTTGAAGGGGTGATGCCACTTCATTAAGTTATGTTGGGAAAAGCCTTGTTGTCTAATACATAACCCCAACAAAGCAAGAAAGTGGACGGCTTAGAAGAGCGGTAGAGAAGATCAAGTCTATTGATTTTAGATTCGATGACTTTAAAGAATCACGAATAGAGAAAAATATATTTTTGACAATGATGCGGAAGCGGCTTCTGGGGAAGTGCTGAAGACTACCGAAAATTGCTTAACAAACACTATAAGATGATAAAAAGGTGGGATTTCTCGTAAAATAATTCAAATATTGTTATATGCTTGAATCTTCCAGTAATCAGTCGGTGGCTAGGGAATATTTTTTGATTCAATGTTACGGAAAATGATTTACTTAACCGACAGTAGCTATAAAGCAAAACATTTCTTGATAGGATCCCTTTCTCCAACCATATTATGCAAAGCATATTCTACCATGACAATACATGGCGTCAGATCTAATGAACAGTATATTCAATTTGAGCTTATATGAAACCACCGATTGAGGTCACGATGGACCGATTTCAGGAGCTCCAGTTTTACGTTCATTTAGAGTGAGAAGAAGTCCTAAGTAAAGGGCTCCAGGAACATGATGAAACCAAACGAAAAACCTAAACACTGCCGGATATGCTCAACTTGACAAGACAACTTCAACGACTTCTTTCGCAGCTGCTTTGCTGTGCAGTCCCGTTAGATATTACTTTCAAAATGTACAATTTATTTGCGAAAGATTAAACGGCAATCAAACATTCATAATGAAACTTTGAACAGAAACTTACGCTTATTGCATACGCTTCCACTGTATCCAGTGTTTGTGCAATCACATTCAAAAGTGCCTCTTGGGTAATCCTTCAAGCCATAGACCTCTTTACATTTGCCCCCATTTAAACAAGGGTTTGGTGTGCAGAACTCAATCTGTGCACACATTCCAAATGTGGGCTTCCACTTTGCACTAGGGCCATGCAAGTCAAAATCAAGAGAGGCCAGCTGCTTGCCACTAACTTCAATGCTTCTCATGCAGCCTTGGAAATCTTTGCCAAAAAAAATCTTTTCTACTGCAGCTGTGGACGGGAAGCCCTTTGGCATGTCCATGCTTGATGCATTGCCATCTACTTTCAACATCATCTTAAAAGGAGGTGTTGATGACCAAGAAAACTCCACATCGTGCCAATAGCCATCCTGTGTACCACCAACTAACGAGTACAATCTGGTCTTTCCAGAGGCACTCACGAGTCTTCCATCTTCAGCAATGCGCAATTTCAAATCTGGGAGAGCCTTTGACTCCGTTTCAAAAAGCAGTTGACTGTGCTGGCTTGTTTTAAACGAAAAACTTACCAGCATGGGACCATTGGTGTAATTGTAAGACACATATGAATTTCGTAATGGGAAATCAATCAAATTACTGAAGGACTTCAATTGGCAAGCTCCACTCTTGGCATTAACCAGGGTGACCTGGCTCCCTTGAATGACCGATTTTCCATTGTAAGTTGTTTTCCTAAAGCATCCACTGATACCCCTTTGCGATAAACTCTCCATGCTTGAAACCCCTTCTACAAACTTCATACCACCAGTTTGTACATATTCTATACTCAGCTTAACACTTTTTGGTGCAAGGGTTCTAGTAGCTTCAAACTCCACATCCTTGAGATTATCTACTTTAATGCTAATTTTTTCCTCCTTTTCATTGTGTATCAGGACAACATTATGCCATTCACTATCTGCTAAATTTTGGCCAACAAATAGTTCATGAAAGCCAGATGCTATTTCTTCGTAACTGTCATATATCTGGCCAAAGTTTGCAGCATACCTATAAACGCAAAAGTAAAATACCAACATGACGCTCTTAACAACAACATCTTCAAAGCTAAGCACAAATTCTGAGAATTCAGGCTCAGAAAGTCTATAACTAAAAATGTATATGAAAACATATGCCAAATTACATAAACGTAGCAACAAGCTTGACGTATGGGTAACTGAAAATGAGCCATTGAGTGAGATGAGTCAATTTCCAAAAAGATGAAGCGTCTCAGACCATCATCAAGCAGACCAAGAATCTCAAGAACGGAAGTTTGGTGAGCTTGGTTTGAAGGTCAGCATCAAATATAGAAGATGGGTGAATGTCACTGAAGCCCAAATTTGTCATTTGCTGTCAATGCTGACATTTCAAAATCAAATTGGGCAAGGCTTAGTGACCTACTTAATTATAGCATAAGGCAGCACCTGTTAATATAAGTATATATATTTATAAATACAGATATATATATAAATATATTTATAAATACACATATCAACGCTCTGTACTTTGTACATAGAGCACCATATGATGGTGAAGACAGTACCCTCTATGTGATAAATACATATATATATAAATATATTCATATACATGAAAAAAAAATATATACATATATACATATAAATAAATCATAGTAATAAGATTGATAAAAATTACCATCAGATTGATTTCCATGTATTTTGCTGTAGAAACAAAGACTGGCTGGATACAGAACTGTTGACTTTTTAAAATCGATTTTAGATGATACCTTTATTAGATTTTTTTAAATTTTACCTTTATGTACACATTTATTTTATTTCAGGCAAGACATTTGTAAACTGCCTAGTTATAGCGAGGTTTGCATTTGAATGTTTAATATTTTCATAAATAAGAAGTTCAAAAAATACAAGGCATTGTGAGGTAGGGTGGCTGCCCCTTATTCACTTCACTTAGCCAATTATTATCAGGTAGAAAGTCAAAAGGTATCAACAAAAGGCAGACAATAGGCAGGCCTACACTCTCATTAAAATGCCCACATCACGGCACCACTGAAAATTAAAAACCTAGCCTGCCATAATGTAAAAATGCCTTAAAATGCTCTTAGGTGATTTATGGAGTTCTTAAGAGTGGGCTGCTATCAAATACAGTCACTAGCTGATGATTGCAACCAGGGTGAAACTCAGGGTCGTGTATCTATTGAACACAAGATCAGTTTTACTTCAATTTTAAATGCTTGACTCTGAAGTATGTGAATAGATAGACATTCCCATTGCCAACCTATCTGAGATGTTTGCACCATTATCAGACATCAATATGGCAGTAACCGGAAAAGCAAGAACAAAATACAGCTTAAGTAACTAGCAAATGCATAATGAAGACTACACTGAGCCTCTGATCTTTAAAGCTCTCTTTCAGCTTAGACATCCCCCCTTACGGATTCAAAAATCTGATTCTCAATCTCAATTTTTAATTTCCTTTATTTTGCATAGCTAAGTGGTGCTGTAGTGTATTGGTTAAGTGTGAAACTTACAACACAGGGGTTGTGAGTTCAAATCCTGCATGTGTCACAATAAAAACACCATTAGTAGGGAACCACCTCATCAAGTCCACTTCCCTAGAAAAAGCTCTGAGCATTGTTTCCGGCTTCTGCTAAGCTTGAAATCAAGTATGCAACCCAGTTCTCTCCTACTTGTCAAATGTCAAATTTGCCAATCATGCTGATGAGAGTCATACTTTCATTTCCAGCTCTATCTGAACAGCTATAGAACATATATAATCACTTTTTACAACCTTGAGTTGGTTTTACTTTAAAAGCCTCTTCTTTAATAAGCCTTCTATCCATGAAACCCTTGCTCTAACTACTTGAAAATCTTGCCTTCCTCGTTGGAGCTTTATTGAGAAAGTCATGAGATTGGGCCGCCTCCAGTGGTTTGGGCATGCTTATAGCTGGGATGATAGCAATACTATTAAGGAAATGGCAAGCATGGTACTACCCAGGAGGGGAAGCAAGGGAAGATTAAGAAAACCTGAAAGGAGCAGAACGATGAGGATGTTGTAGATCTTCAGAGCTCCTGTAGGAGCAACTGCTTTAACAAATTTTAGATTTTCCAATTTTCCACTTAACTGAGCTGAAGATCATGGCAGTTGACATTAACCACATTAAAATATACCAAAAATTGAAAACACACCTCACCTTAGTCTCCCCCTAATAAGCTCCAGGGTAACATTATCTGTGCCACCTTTGGCATGCATAAGTATCCCAGTATGATCTTTTGTTCTAAATTGGACTTGAAAAGTATTGAGAGCTGAAGAAGTCAACTTCTGAGTGTAGCTAACATATCCATCTGAGAGAACAACCACATCTGTGAAAAAAATCAAGTTTTGATGAGAAGTAATGTTCCCTACAGGATATTGATTCACCAGGGGATATACTTGTGCATCTGTGAACTTCATGTGGTATGGTGTGGTGTGGTGTGGTGTGGTTTGGTGTGGTGTGCATGTATGTTCTTGAGCATCCACTGTCCAAAAGACTGGTGATAAACTCTCAAGAGTGCTTAACAGTGGAAAATGAATCTAACGTGGTACTATGTAATGTATGGTAATGAAATGCATGTACAACTAGGTATAACTATGAATAACTATGCATGGCTATGTGTAGCTATGTATGTAGGTATGTATGTATGTATGTATGTACATATGTATGTATGTATTTATGTATGTATGTATGTATGTATGTATGTATATATGTATGTATGTATGTATGTATGTATGTATGTATGTATGTATGTATGTATGCATGTATGTATGTATGTGTGTATGTATGTATGCATGTATGCATGTATGCATGTATGTATGTATGTATGTATGTATGTATGTATGTATGTATGTATATGCTCTTGTGAATTAAGAAATCTGTGCTGTTACTGGTGCCATTGACAACACTAAAATCATCAAGGGATACAGGTGGTAGATGAGTCCTGGTAGCTTACATCTTAAATCTACAATTTCTACACTTATCAAACAATGTTATACTAGTCATAAATTGTGTGTTGTTTTCTCTACCCTGAAACATTTATCCCATTTTTTCCTTTAAGGACTCAATTCCGCACTTTACTTTTATAAGTATCCAAGCTGGAACGCTCAGTACTACAGGAAAACTTCCAAACATTAGCCATACACTACAGAGAGCACATAGGAATCACCAAAAACATGTTATAAGTTCAACAATAATTCTGCCACTGTTTACAATCACTCATCTACTACTGGTCACCCTCTATCCATACGATAAGTAAATTAACCAGTGAGCAGCAAAAGTAGCATCTGGATTCAGCTTTTATCGTGAAATAAATAATTCATTGGGCCGAAAGTGTGCATTCTGACTTTCAACTATTTGCTCATTCCTTAGCTTTAGCAAAACAATACTTGAGAAACTGCAAGACCTAGATATTAAAATTGATTAAAGCTAAGTATCATATATGAACACTTAATTTACTTTTATAGCTGGATCATCAAATAATTGTTCGACGCTAAAATTTGGTCGCTGAATTGAAACAGTGGGTAGTGGAGATACTGCCCTGATAATATCTGTGGTTGGCAGGGAAAGCTTCAATAGCGACCACTGTCACAAGCCATTTCCTACATAAACAGCTGCACTGTTCAAGGCGGTCTTTCAGTGATATGCTAGCGACATCAGCATAAACAGATTCCAAAATTCCATAAAATATGAAATTACGATTTACTTATGGCTAAGTTTATTCAACTATCAGCCAAACATAACACTCGCAGCGAAGGCCTGGGCAAAATCGCTTCTTTCCTGTCACCTTCAAGAAACGTTGCCACCCAATTATTCAGATTTCAGTTAACATGATGTAAGAAACATGGCGTATGCAATTATTTACGTACCACCGTGAGCATTGTCGAAAATCCACGCTAAAGCTAGAAGAGTGGAGGCCAGTGCCCATCCCCAATCCGAGTCGCCCGCCATCTTCTGTCTCTACCCTCGAGACCCTCGATGTTTATTGTTCCACATAGACTGGGTCCCAATCCTCAGAATACTTTCCTGATTACAAATCAGATACATCATTGATTTGTCGTAGGCATCTGTAACATGGGGACAGTGCAGAAACCTCCACGTTGGTGTCCCCGGATATCGACCGCCAAAAGGGATCTCGACTCATATTTGTCGGCTCCTAACCGATTCTGCAACCACTTTCCCTAAAAGCACATTTGAGGAAAAGACTCGATGAAAACATCCGTAACATTTTCAATTACTCTAAAGCCGAGGATTTCCAAACAGAAAAATATCGGATCATCGTCTTATCTTTTCGAATCCATTCGCAACGTATAAATTTACACTCAAAAAAGTAACAAAGTAGAGTCCTATACAATGTGCGGGTAGATTGTAACGTTGTGAACGATTGGCCTAATTTACGCATCTTGGGTTCAAGGCAGGAGCGTCGAGAAAAGGGGGTAAGGGAGGGGGTAAAAGATCCAGGGCCCGCGGCTGGAAGGGGCCCGTAAAAATTCCAGCCAATTCAAATTGGTTACTACTATAGAACCTCCCATACAGAAAATATCCATCTCAATGCCTTTAAGGGTCGTGACTGCGTCTTCCTTCGAAAGTTAGTCACCTTTTAAAAATGTTTTTCGAAATCGATCCGAAGCCCCACTCTTCGGTGGCCGGTCCTACAAAACACTCCATGGTTTGAGCTGGCTATCGATGGCTCTGGTTCAAGAAACACTCATTCCCGTTTCTGGATGCCATCTTTCTGTCCACACAGAGGCGATAAGATACCTGGTATAAGGCTGGAAATAAATTACGACGAGGAATGCAACTGGCTACCCTACTTCATAGCTCATAAGGTACCTAACCAACAAGTCACCCCTCGTGCTCGTTTTCGAATTAGAAACCCAACTTTTCGTACCACGTACTAGGCACAAACCTAAAAGCTCTTGAACTGAAGCTTGTCCACTGACAAAGTGCGCTTTCCGTTCGTACATCGCAGATTTTCCCTGAAGAGGCTGGCTTTCCTGGAAAGAAAGTTGCCTGGTCACATTTGCATATTAGCAGGGCCGCAGCAACCACAAGGCACATCCGATACTTGCCCAGAGATCCGGTTAGGGCCTCATTTCTTCTGGTAGATTTTTTAAATTGTTGTAAAAATAGAGTTTAAGAAATTTTGGGACTAAGGAAAAATCCAGTGTGTTCAAATGTTCGGGGTTTTAGCTTTTCTGGGTGTTCAAATAGCGGGGGACAAATGCATTCATGTCTTTATTTACAATTTAAGGGCTCCTAGGCTATGGCAACCCTCCCATGTAAACATGAATGCAATGGTATTGTTCATACGGTGAAGTGATACTATGCAAAAAAAATAGCAAGGAAGTGATTAACAAGGTTTGACGCCCACATGCTAACCCTTCGATTGTGAACTGGCTATGAGCTACATGACGTTAGCTTGATTTCGTATTTAGCACACACTTCCGCTATCTTAATTGTACAAGAGGCTCACTTCTCTCTCTGTAACGAACCAGCTGAGGAGTCCTGTTCAACTACCATATGTAATCCGCAGCCACAAACCCCCTTCATCCTGAGTCACCAAACTTGCCACCTCAACGACATGAAACCCCGTATCCTATTTTACAACAAGTCATGCTCTAAGAAGTTTATAAGTATAAAGACTCTGAACAGCGCTGTTCATCTTTGCAACTTTGCAAGTAATTTGAGAATCAAGTTCTGTGCGTATACCACGGAATTTATGTCAGTAGTAAATATTTGGCACTTGTCCTTGTCGAGATTTATTCATTTGCAAGCAAGCAAGCAACTTTCATTTGTTAACGCACGCTGGGTGTATGGGGGCTATACGGCTGATGTGGACCTGCGATAGTACCGCGTCTGCCCTCAGGATTACTTCTCAGTACTCATTCACCATCTAAAATCCAAGAGGAACACTTGAAGACGAGAATTCTGGCCCATTGGAGGAGGGGGGGAACCAGACATTTTAGAATCGGAAATGGTAGCAGCGGTGAGAACCCTGAAAATTTGGAAAGCTGCCGGTTTCGATAAAGTACCACAGCGGAACTCATCAAAAGTGGCGTAGAAGACACAATTGACATTTTACATAAAATCTGCAATCTTGTCTGGAAAGAAGGAGAATGGCCAAAACAATGGACTCAATCACTGATAATTCCTCTAGCAAAGAAGGGGACCTCAAAAAGTGTTCGAATTACCGCACAATCAGCCTGATCAGTGACCTAAGCAAGGTCTTATTGAAAATCATCTACAACAGATTGAAAGCTAAAGCTGAAGAGATTCTAGCAGAGGAACAAGCAGGGTTAAGGAGTGGGAGGGGTACTGTTGAGCAGATAGCCAACGAAAGAATCCTGGGAGAAAAGCTTTGCAACCAATCAATTGGAAATACGTCACAACTTCATTTACTTTAAGAAAGCCTTTGACAGAGTATGGAGGATAGCGCTATGGCTAGTCATGAAGAAGCATAACATCTGTGTAGGTCTGATCAAGGTGATTGCGACTCTATATGACAACAACAGTAATGCAGTGATGTCGAACACAATTACACTTGAGTGGTCCCAGACAACAGTTGTCGTAGGCCAAGGTTGTATTTTGTCGTCGTCTTTGTTCAACGTCTTTCTTGAGGAAATCATGACGGTGACACTTGAGAATTTCTCCGGAACAGTGAAAATCGCTGGAAGAGAAGTGAAAAATCTTCGATTTGCTAACGACATCGATCTTCTCGCAGGCTCAAGGGAAGAACTTGCAGATCTGACCTCGAAGCTAGATTCAACTGCGAAGAAATATGGCACAGAAATCAGTGCCGAGAAAGGTAAGACGATGGTTACATCAAGAACCACCGCTAAAGGGTCCGACGTTAAAATCAAAGTGGGAAAAGCAAAACTTGAGGGAGTGAAGACCTTCAGCTATCTTGGCTCGACAATTAACGAAGAGATAACTTCAGAGAATGAGATCAAGAAAAGGTTGGTAGTTTCTAATAACCAACTTGCAAAGTTAAACAGAATCTGGAATTCAA
Organism: Pseudorhiza aurosa; assembly: GCA_964026355.1. Classification (NCBI taxonomy): domain Eukaryota; kingdom Metazoa; phylum Cnidaria; class Scyphozoa; order Rhizostomeae; family Lychnorhizidae; genus Pseudorhiza; species Pseudorhiza aurosa. The sequence continues at coordinate 11,414,494 of OZ032115.1, forward strand.
GCGGAATATCCACCACAGTGAAGATCAGACTAATCAGATCTCTGATAACTTCCATTGTCCTCTATGGATGTGAAACGTGGATCTACAACAAAACGTTAGAAAAGAGAATAGCCTCATTTGAACTACGCTGCTTTTGGAGCATGCTGGGAATCACGTAGAAGCAGAGAAGCACGCATGTCGAAGTAGAAAGACGAATAACGAACGAAATAGGCACGTGCGACCCCCTACTGGAGAAAGCAAGAAGAAGGAAGTTGCAGTGATTCGTTCACACTTCAAGAAGAACAGGAACACTTGCCTACGACATCATGCAAGGTAGCGTGAACGGGTCGAGAGGAAGAGGGCGGCCAAAGAGAACTTGGTTCGATGACATTAAAGAGTGGAGTGGAAGGAGCATGGTTGAATGCTCCAGAGTTTTGGAGGACCGACAACGTTGGCCTCAACTTGTGGCATCATCAAATTGCCCCAACGGCCACTGGCCATGGGAAAGATAGATAGATAGATAGATAGATAGATAGATTGATTGATAGATAGATAGATAGATAGATTGATTGATTGATAGATAGATTGATTGATAGATAGATAGATAGATAGATAGATAGATAGATAGATAGATAGATAGATAGATAGATAGATAGATAGATAGATAGATAGATAGATAGATAGATAGATAGATAGATAGATAGCTGTAGATAGATAGGCATAGATGGCCATGGATAGCTGTAGATAGATAGGCATAGATAGATAGACTCATTTACCGACTTCGGATAATTCAAGACCGCGTTGGCTGTTGGTTTGGCCTTAGTGATTCCAACGACAGGATTCGAGGTCACGCGGGTAGAGTCCATATGATTTGAAACAGTGGGTCTTAACCTCTCGGTCAAATCCCCACTTTTATTTGCCATACCGGGTGGTATTCACTTGGAAGCTTAACAAATGCAAATGAAAAGCTGTAACAATCAAGGAAAAGTCGCCGAATGGTCCTGCATCCCTAGATGCTTATACATGACCATTAGCTTCGCAATACAACGACTGACCTCAAACTGCCTCTCTCGAAAACTTCCAGTGGTCAGAGATGCTTCTCTTAAGGAAAAGTAAAACTTTAAACCACCGCAGTGTTGATGTCAGAAATGCGCAAACCCTCAATGAATTCAAAGCTGCATAAACATTAGCAAGAAATCCCTTCGTTAACTCCGTTATTTTCCGATTCTTTTTTTCTTGCTTTTATTATTGTAATTCTGATTCTACTATGAATGTAATCAGGTTATTTCGTTTGATGTTATTTTGCAAGGCAGTATATAGATCAGCACTCAGCTGTATACTCTACCCTGGTTTAAGAATATTAGCGGAAGATGATATGAACGACTTGAAAGAATTTGCAAGCGTGATATCCCTCCTCGGAACAAATGTAGTGAAGTCGAGTGGCATTACGTAATCCACCTATTTCTGACTCTTTCACCAAAGACAATATTTAGTTTCTGGTCAAGCTGTTAACATAAAATAGCGGTCACCTCGTTTTTGTCGCTAGGGTTTTCCTGACGTTTGTTTCATTCGTACTTAGTTTTAGCGCTACGTTTTACGTAAATCTTGTTTGTGTTATGACTTAGTTAATAAGACCAACGTCATTTAGAAAACGTCTAAATGCAGAGTTACTTGTGGTAGAAAAAGCAGGAGAAGTTATGTTATGCGAGGTTCTGTGAGGTCATGGGAGGTTATGTGAGGTTATGTGAGGTTATGTGAGGTCATGAAAGGTTATGTGAGGTTCAGATCATATCTGATCGCATTACTATTTCTAGTGAGTTTTGTTAGTGTCACTGGGAGTTTTTTCTACACTAAATATGAGTTTCCCACAAAGATTCCCCACACAGAAATCTCAGTGATGACGAGCAGCTGTGGCAGCGTTGATGACAACTTGCCCTACCATTTTTATCAATACTCTAATTCTTTGGTAAGAGAGAAATTAAAGCCTTAAGGACTCAAATTTGGTTGATAAACAAGTTGCTTTCGTAGATATACAGTATTGAAGTATTGTGTAAATATATTGCAGTATTGTGTAAATATATTGCAGTATTATGTAAATATAATGCAGCATGGTGCTTGAAAATATTAGTAATTTTCCAGCCAACAATCTTTGCGTCCAGCTCTTTTCCCGATTGTGCGCTTTTAAAGGAAGCTCTGTCTTCCCTTAAAAAATTTTGTGACCCCGAAAGATCCCCCTTTGGTAACACTCCAGCTTCGTGACCGGTTGGCCCCAAACAAGTTCTCTGATAGATTCACACTTTGAGTTCAAGTTATCCAGAGGAAGACGACCAGGTCAACATCAGGTGGAGAATGCAAGCGAGGAATCTTTATCCAGTTTTCAGGTAAGGGGAGTCAACTTTTTGGAATGTCCTGCTAGATCTGACAGCAACAGTGAAAAGCGTCTTCTATACTTGAAAAATTAGCTTTTTAGCTTTCAAATGCACAAGTGGATGAAATTACTTTTGCCTTTCAGAAACTATTCCAGCGTAAAAAATTGCTTAATCGCTCATGATTAGGCTACCCAGTTTAAATATGTACTTCAGTAGACTGTCTAATTTGAGATCAGATCTAGTTCATTGATCTTAGATTTGAAAAATGGTAGGTTGTAAGATTCGGGAAAGCAAGAAGAAGGCAAGAAGTTCCATGAATTGCATGTTCTTGGGATAAATGGCGATTTGCGGGATAAAGTTCGTGGATTAGGCAGTGAAGCTTGAAAAGGGTGTGAATGAGTTGAGCTTCTGGTGATCCTGAGACGCTTCAGAGGAACTGGAATAATCTCCCTGATCTCCTGAGAACAATGCCCGTGAAAGTATCTGTAAAAGATGGAAAGATCTCCAAGTAAACGGCGATGGGAAAGAGGTTGGAGCGATTTGGTGAGGTTAGGATTATTGATGAGACGAATGGCTTTGGACTGGACTTTGGCGAGAAGACGGAGAGTGGATTTTGGAGCGCCACCCAAGACGTGGGAGCAGTACTCTTAAGAAGGACGGATTTGGGACTTGTATATAGTTAGAAGGTGAGAGGATGAGAAAAACCCACGGGCTTTGGCGAGGAAACCGAGCTTTTGAGATACATGTTTAGCAAGGTTATGGATGTGAGTTTTCCAAGTGAGATTAGATGAAAGAGAAAGACCAATTTGTGTGAAAGAAGCTGAAGTGTCCAGTTCATCGCCATTCATGAGGACAGGTGGACAGTTTTGGTTGTGTTTACGTGAAATGACAGCCTGTTTCGTCTTGCATTGCTTGAACGAAACTAGGTTGTATTTACCTCATTTCTCAATAACTGTCAAATCATTGGAGAGAAGAGAGACTGTAATGTTTCTGTGGAGTGGGACATCGCTGGAAGCATGGTCACTTGGAATGAATGAAAATGAAGAACTTAGGAAGGTATCATCAACAAAGGGGTGAACGCTAGAAGACGTAGAGGAAAGCAGATAATTTATGAGGGGAATAAAAAGTTCAGGGGAGATGACAGAGCCCTGGGGTACACCAGCATTGATTGAGTGCAGATTAGAGAGGAAGCCGTCCACTTTGATTGACCTGTCAGAGAGGAAACTACCAATCCATTTAATGAGAGTGCGATGGAGATCAAAGGTCAAATGCGATCAAAGGCCTTGGAAACATCGAAAGAGATCACTCTGCTCCCACCACAGGATTCTAGAGCAGAGGACCAGACATGGACAGCATAAGCAAGAGGATTGCCAATAGGCCTGGCTTTTCTAAAGCCATACTGGTGATCAGAGAGAAGATTGTTATTTACTATCTACACTGTCCATGGACAGTTTCCTTCCGTTGTCCTTAAAAGCGCCTTGGAAAACACGCGCAGTTACAATTATCACTACAAAGACCACAAGACACTGCCAGAGATCTATGAAGCTGCTCCAAAAGTTGCCTCAACTATCAAAACCCAAAGGCCGCAGTTCACTGGCATACGCTGCACAGGATACCGTCAACCTGTGAAGAACCTAGCGGCACGGCGACCTCCAGAAGCACTTAATCACATCCACAGCGCATTGGTCAAGGAAACAGGAAACCCGGTGCAACCCCGGTCGGACAAGTGCTCGATGATCTGCCCGGATTGTACACCAATAACATCGCACGTGCTGGACTCAACAGAGACGTTTTGAAAGAGCTGGTTGGAAAGGAAGTAATCCCGGCCACCCCGGCCGAAACATGATTATGATACAACTATTTTGGTGTTGAGGACTGGCCCACGGACTCCAAGTCTGAGAAGGACCGATCAAGGACGCGGTTATTCATTCAAAAATGGCGTGGCTATCTTCAAATATGAAAAACCTTTCCTGGCGGTATAATGTTTTGTGCGCTTTAAGGCTATACGAAGGACAAGGTACAACAGTGATGAAGCAAGCTTTTTCTCTGTAAAAGTAATAGCAAGTATCACAAAACAAGCTAACGATTCAAATTCAATCTTTAAGATACATTAGTTAATGCTGTTTTCCATTTCACATACATTAATTAGTGAACAAAGCCTTTATAATATTCTACGTATTTATAATTTTTCAATTGTCAAATGCCTCCTAACTGTTGCATCAGAATCAGACCTATTGGGAAAGGTCATGTGAATGACATATTTGCTACTGTACTTCATGTGTTAACTTATCAAGATCAACGGGGACAATGCAGAAACCTCCACGTTGTTGTCCCTGGGTATTGACCGCCAAAAGTGATCTCGACTCATTTTGGTCGGCTCGTAACCGATTCTGCGTAAAAACAAGGTGAAACGAACGCCGGAGAGGACGTTGCTTGAGGTGCCATTTTGAGCCACGGTAATGTGAGGTAGGGTGGCTAGTTCGTTTCCTCGCCGTGCCTTTACGCCAGCTACCCGCTTACTGCTGCGTGGACAGATCGAACGGGGAAGGAAAGGTGCAAGAGGGTTCCTCGAACTCAGGACTTCCGCCAACCGTCTGGCATTTACGTAGTGGGCAAGTGCTAGAGCGCCGAATGCCAAGTTGTTTTATCCGCATGGTTCCATGAGCGGAATAGGAGTAGCCTATCCTCTGCATGTCGAAATGGCGAATAAGGCTGCGTTTACACTGTACCAGATCACTTTTTGATCCGATACAAAAGTTTTACGAATCAGCCATGCGTTTACACTTGATAAAGTGATCCGGTACAACTTTTTACCTGCTATAACTCCGATAAAATGTCAAAAGCAATGAAACAAAGAACTGTAACAGCGTCAGCAAAGTTGAGGAGTGCGTAGGCAGTCTGCGACAGAATATACAATCCATATAGTTAAGTATGTAACCTAGGTTAGCAGGAACTTTCATTTTTGAGACGTGTTAGCGGTTAGATTTATTTACAGCTTAATTTGCATACGCTTGAAACTTGTCATTGCGTTGACTTGCATTCTTTGATTTGTTTTGCTTCGCCTGTTTTCATATGCATTGCCTCTCAGTTGAGTCTATTAACTTGAGTATCATGAATTCCCATATTTTCGCTGTTATAATAGTGTCGACAACATATACTGAATCGCTTAAGTTTTCCCAGTAGATCATCCCAGTAGATCATAGCCTTTGTTGGGGCTTTGTATAGGCCACCATGGCCTTTTCTCAACATAACGCACTAAAAAAAAAAAAATTCAGCACCCTTCAGGTTCAGCAGCACGCCACTCTGTGACGCGCCTGCAGCAGGGAAGAAGAAAACGCTGATCGGCTACATAAAATAGCACTACACAAGCCCTGTTTTCTTCTCTGTTGGCAAACCTGATCGAGCGGTCATGCTGGGAATTCCTAGAAAGTATGAAGAACGAAAGCTTGCATCGGCCAGAGAGTAGCTTTCCTCCCAATCTTTCAAATACTTCCTTGGGTTTACTGTATGGGCGAGTGCTGGATTTTAAGATCCCAGCATAGCACTTCAACCGGTGATCAATAAATCTCCGTGCTGGAAACGGAATCTTTTTATAATTATATGATCGTAATTCTAGCGACAGTTAAGATAGATGCATGACTGCACCTGGCAAGAGGCAAAGCCAGGCAAAGGAGACAGAAGTTAGTTGATACAGGCTAGCAAGGACTGAACTGGTTGGACAGTGTGGAGAAGGAAACATGCTGCATGGTTGCTTCTAAATGGAAACGTCAAAGTCCGCGCTGACTCGATGGCACGGACTCACAGGTAAACAGTTTTCTAAATCGTGTGTGCAACAATTTTTTCATATCAAGGAGTAAAGTAATATCAACAGTAAAAAAATTAGTGCAATTTTGTTAGCTAAAAAGATGCAAATAATTCACTATCGTTGCAAATCGATGGAAAATAGAGTATACAAAGGGTCCAGCTTTGTTTTTTTTGAAAATTTGAGATATTTCACAGTTGTTAGTCCGTCAGCAGTGACATCTTTGACACCCTTCCTGGCTTTTCTCACATTCTCTTCACTCACCCCACCAATCCTGTAATGATTTTTCATATTTTTGAAGTACTTCCCTATAGTCTTGGAAGGCCTGTTGATGACGAATTGCTTAAGCTTCACTCTTTTGGCCATATTGTCATCCTCGCCTCCCCAGCCCCAAAATCCATTAGAATATCCATTGAGGCTAATGTAATGACCCTTTTTAATTGCTTGAATACCACCAAATGAAGACCCTCCGGTGCTAAAAGAGTAAAGAAGAAAATTAGAGAGAGCCTGCCAATATGACGGGACAGTAAGTTAGCTTAGTACCAAACGCTAAAATCGCGTTACCGACGGATGTATAAACGCGTGATGATCAAAAGATACTCTGAAAAAAGATAAATGTTGACAAAAACTATTCTACGTAATCATAATTAAACCAAGTTAAAGGGTATGGTCACAAAAATCTTCCACAGGAGTACCCCGGACACCCAGTTGTTAAGCTTGTTTCCCTCGCCTTTGGTCTTTATTGCCCATTCGTTCATAGGCATCCCCCGTTGCCCTACCATCGCTCAGGCATCCCTGCTCATTAGCAGGAGACATCAAATGGGAGGGGGATATTTTCTTACCTCATTTCTAGCTGGGAGGATTTTATTTTGGGTGATAACAAGGACATGGAAATGTTCAGAAAATTAATGATCGTTACCAGTCAGTTCTCAGTTAGAGAAGAAGCTATGCATGTTACAAAGGGAGTACATTAGTTTGGCAGGATATCATTCTGCATCAAATTACACACTGGTTGTCGATCCTGGGGCGACTTCAAAGATGACTTAAAGCTCAATCTTTCCAGAATAGAAACGAATTTGAACAAAAGATCATTTAATGTAAAGATACAAGTCCCTGCAATCTGAAGACCTATGATCTAAAAAATTTATGTCTTCAAAATAATTTAAAAATTGGTGACTGGAGACATTCATAGTTCAATAGTAATATAATAACTAAATAAACAATTTATTTTAAGTTAGCAGAACAAATAGCGTTTAGCTAATAACTATACAAAATATTCAGATTACAAATTACAAAATATACTAATCACAAAAACATAGATTCAATAGTAAAATATACATCTAGAAAAAGAACAATGGTCATCTTAGGATCAGAGGGCTCCTGAGAACAGAAAAGAAATGTGAAAACGTGAATTCACATTACAGATTACAACACAGAATATTAACAGGTAGCAGAAACTAGGATGACAACTTACATGTAAGTAGGAGAGTGGATCACGACTGACATCTGCATAGGTGATTGCACACATGTATACAAATTGTGATCATTTAAACTTAACAAGTCAATGTCATGAAAGATGTAGCAGTCGTAAGAATCATATTTCAAAGTTTCTTTAAACCCAATATTATAAACTGCACCCTTATTAAACTTCTCTGAACCAGCCTAAGAAAAGAAAAGAGAAAACAATACACATCAATGTTTTTGGCAAAAACGCTAAGGAAACAGAGATGATAAATCAAATAATTCACAGAACGATAATTCAAATAATTCAAATAATCAAATAATTCACTGGCTCACATTTTCGATACCAGATGAATCAACACGTTCATAACAAGGAATGCATTTCTTTACAATTTGAGTTTAAGAGCAAAAAGGGGGACCCCATATAAATTATCACAATCAGCAGGTATAGACGGCACATGCAGGCATCACTATCTGTGACATAACATCTCCTCATCCTTACACAAACAGTCTCCGTTCCAAGCTTTTGCTCCCCTAAATGAAAATCCATTTTGCCTACTATTTGTCTATTTTAAAGGCAGTTTAAGATCACTTTGAGTGCTTCTTAGAGCTTGTGAAGAGCAGTGAGGGTTGTGCGTGAACAGATTTTTTCGATATAATGGGGCAAGGCCATTTAGGGACTTATATGTCATGACAGCTACTTTATAATCTATCAATTCTCAGATAGATTCAAGTCAAAGATTTGAGAGCAGCGGTTTGCTTGGGGAATCAAATAGGCTATTAGTTATGATACTGGCAGCCCGGTTTTGCAATTTTTGCAGTTTATCTAAGTCTGTTCCACTACAGCAGCCCCAAACTGAAGGAAATTATCTTAGATGGGGCTCCACTATGCTAGTATATAGGTTTTTAAAAAGATGCTGTGGAAGAAAGTTCTTAACATGTTTTGAGAAGGCCGACCGCGAGCAAAACCTTCTTTATGACAGCTTCAACATGCTTTTTCCAAGTTAGATGCCTGTCAATTGGAATTCCCTAGTATTTGGTATATTCTATCTATATACATTAGAATTTGTGCATTTTTGCATCTTAAGATAAAATTCATCTGTCAAACCTTGGTCTTTCTGACAAATAGAAATAATGATAGAATGTGTTTTTACAATATTTAGGGAAAGTCCAAATCTTTATTTCGGGTAATATTTAGCTGGTGTAGGGCTTTTCCACGGACAGAGAGTCTCATATCATCAGCAAACATAGTAACCAGGCAATTTTTTATTGTGTTCAGTAAAATCGTTTAAGTATACAATGAACAGCAGATGGCAGAGACCTTGTGGTACTCCAGTTTCTGTTCGTACCTGGGAGTCTTTACCATTTACTCTACAATATTGCTTTCTTTCTGAAAGGTATGAATCAAACCATTGAAGCTCCCGTTTTGAACTATGTAGTGCTTAAAGCTTATGACACAAAAATGAGCGGTTGGTGGTGTCAAAGGCCTTATTGACCTCTATGAATACGACACCAACCAGTTCACTGTCATCTAGTGTCAAATACCAGTGATCTGTGTCATTTAGAAGTGAAGATACAGTTGAATGGAGGGTCCTGAGTCCGGATTTACTTGGTGATAAAAGATTATTCTTATTAAGATCACTACTTAATTGGTCAAATGTCAGTTTTTCAAATAGTTTTGAAAGAATTGGCAAGACCGAGACCGGTCTGTAGTTAGATCTTTCAGTTGCTTCACCATTTTGAGAATCAGAGTCACCCAGGCAATTTTCATGCTTCTGGAAATTTTCTGTTCATAATTGAGACATTAAAAAATTTCACAAGAGAATCACAAATATGTGGTGGTGCAAGTTTAATAAAAAAGCTAGAGATTTTGTCATTACCAAGACTTTTGCAGTTATAGGTTTACCTATTGCATTTTCAAGGTCAGTGGATGGAATTTCTTTGAAATGGAAACTTGACCAATCTGTATATCATATCTCTCTTAACTTAGGGTTAATCTCAGCGATTTTAACCTCCATAAATTACACCATGATTATAGAGGTACGCTAAGCAACGAGCCAAAGAACGTTGGGATTGAAGATGCAGAGTGCTTCCTTGGCTATTCAACTATGTGATCTTCACGCCAAATATATAGATTAGATGAGTCCATTTGTAAATTTCCCCAATCTTCCTAATGATACAATTCCTATTGTTTGGTGATCATGATACTCTACTGACCTTAACATAACTATACTTAGTGTAGTTCAGTATAGATAAATTAGTGTGTTTCTTCACATGTGTTGGCCATGGGGTAATCATTGCTGTTTGCTCCCCATGGTATTTTCCTGTCTATCTATTTAGTATTGGAAATTACCTATAAATGTGTATTACGTACAGAGGTTAGTGTGTTAGTATGTATATAAAAAGTAGAAAGCATTTTGGCAGTGTGACCCAATGAAGTTTACAAATTTGGGTAAATAGAGTATGTTTATAAATTCCTAGTAGTGTTTGTATAGTTGATTAAGCAGTATAGTAAGTTCTAATTGTGTGTGTGTGTAATTGTTTCATGTAAGTAGCCAAAAAATACAATCAAATGAAGTTAAAAAATGCTCAATGTTGAAAATCATTTATCTTAAACTTCTGTGCAGCCCAATAGTCATTTAGCAATTTAGCATAGTTAACTTATGTTAGAAAAAGTTCTCATGCATCTATCCCTGAGAACTTTGGAACAAGTTCTGAACCAGACCTTAAAGACAATCTAAATCAAGCCGACTTAACTATAGGGAAACAAAGCTACATATGTAGCTTATCACTCAGAAATACAGCTATAAAATGCAGAATTATTATCCACTTTCTGTCTACTTGACAAAGACATACTTTGCCTTCTCCATTCTTTATGATATACATGTACAGAGTGTAAATCTAAGATAAATAAACTTGATCAAAAAATAAACAAAGAGATAGTGCTCCTAAACCCACTCTCTATCTTATCGACCAAGTCCAGTCAAAAGCCATTCATCATCATCATCATCATCATCATCATCATCATCATCATCATCATCATCATTATCATTATCATCATCATCATCATCATCATCATCATCATCAACAATCCTAACCTCACCAAATCTCTCCAACCTCTTTCCCATCATCATTTAGTTGGAGATCTTTCCATCTTTTGCAGTTAGTTTTGCAGAGATTGACATTAGGAGATCAGGGATATCATTCCTGTTCCTCTGAGGGTTGTCAGGACCACCAGAAGCTTGACATACTCATATATTTGTAACTTATCCCACAAATCATCATTCATTCCAAGAACTTGCAATTCATGCAATGTCTTGCTTTCTTCTTCCTTCCCAGAACCCTACAACTTGCCCTCATGCAAACCTAAAATCTGTAAACTTGATCTAATCTCCCTTTCTTTTCAATATTTCGTATAGGCTTTGTTAGAGGCCATCAGATCCTCCCACGACGAAATAAACTAAAGAGACAAGGAGAAGCAATATGCTTCCAACCGGCAGAAGCATGCCGCGATTTCTAGATAAAACCAAACGACGCTATCAAACAGTAGTTAAATAATGATATCGAAGTTATCAAAAAAGTGGTTAAATGATAATGTAAAAGTTATAAGTTGTTAAATAATGGTCAATTTAAAAAGTACCTATAATACTATCTGAAATAACAAATCGCTTGGATGTTTACCATAACGACAGAATGTTTGGTACTGAATATAGGCTTATACCAAATCAACAAAAATAATTGAGAATTCGTTGCTCAAATGTTGTTTGACAGATGGAAGCTTAATTGATAAGCAACAAAGCTGATACCTTCCTAACGGGACTTGCAGTCCGTTGCTGTTCTTACAAGCGTCCCAAATAATTTCGCCACTTTCATGACTATATTTCAAGCAATTTATGGTAAGTTTGGCGCTTAACATTATCAAGCAGAACTTCCTCGGTCAAGCACAAAATTATAGGGGATAGACTGGGGATGTTGTGTCACAAAGACTGGGTTGCTTTTATATTTTGAAAAAAGATGGCCAGTTAGGCAAACAAGATAATAAATTACCTGCTCAGAAATAAATATCCGATAATTTCGCTTCTGCCTTTGGAGTATCCGGTGCATATGTGTAAGGAATACTTTCAACTGCTTGGGCCTTTCCCTATACGGCACTATCACAGCAACTTTTTCTCGCGCAATGCAATCAGCCGGCTTCCAAGAACCACCGTCTTGGATCCTACCTGCTTCGGAGTACGATAGCTCGTCCGCATAAAGCTCCAAGATATCAACGTTGATCTGACCCAATAAAGTCTTGGGTAATTTGGCACATAGCAGATCGTTCGGCCCAATAGACCTCTTGTGGCTGTCAAATTCCTCTCCTACGTGTTGCGGGGAAATCGTGCTTCCCTCTTGCAAATTATAATCGGTGGTAGGAGAGGTGGTCAACGGATGGCGGTAGAGTTCCTCCGCGTGATTCAATTTCAAAAATAAAGTCCAGCCACTGTCAAACAGAAAGAAGACGCCAGAAAGAAGTACGATTAAATATAAGGCGGACGATGCCAGCCTGCGTAGCCTTTGGCCGTACATCCCGTTGTGCATGGAACTTTCCACGTTCGGCGATATCAAACAATGGAGAGTTAGAGTATGAGTGCTCAATAAAATTTCCCGAGTAAACAATGCACACTTAAGAACGACGACCGATCACAAATTTCCAAGGAGAGACTCAAGGCCTCATCGAACAAAATTAGGTTGTTGCTGCTGCAGAATCCCGCCCCCCGTGGCAAAACAGACAGCTATTGGACGCACTCCCTAACGGCACCAGTTAAAACAACTGACAGAGCAACTGAAAAAGGACTGACAGCTGCTCGACAATGCCATTAAAAGCACGTCTCTTTTGAGACGAAAGTAAGGCTGGTTGGTTAACGCCCTCGTGTTCAGCGTAGTCGGGTGGGGCCAATGCAGGAACCTCCTCGTCGGTGTCCCTGGATATCGACCGCCAAAAGTGATCGCGACTCATTTTTTGTCGGCTCGTAACCGATTCTCCAACCACTTTCCCTCAAAGCACATTTGAGGGCAAGACTCGATGAAAAAAAATGCTCGGGTGTGAATCGTGGACCATAAAAGCAGCAGACAGCAAGAAAATAGACGCATTTGAATTGTGGTGCTGGAGAAGAATCCTCAGAATCCCGTGGAGAGCAAAAACGAGGAAAAAAGGAAACCCTCGACAAAGTTCACAACCTAGAACCACTCGAAGCCAAATGTGTCGATCAAGGTTGCGTTTCTTTGGATACTGCATGCGAAGGACAGCAGTTTAGAGAAGGACCTAATGGTAGGCATAACCGCCGGCTCAAGAAGCAGAGGTCGCCAGAGGAAACGCTGGATGGACTGCATACTGGTGGACGCTGGCATCAGCCTCTCAGAAGCTGCTGCCTTGGGCAGAAATCGTGATTCATTGAGACTGTTAATTCATAGAATCACCAGAAGTCGGAGACGACTTGACGGCACGTTGAGATAGGAGTGCTAAGTCAATGGCCTTTGAAATATCATGGCCTGTACAGATTTTGGTATTCAGTCACAGCATTTTGCAAATGATGTTTCAGCTTCCCTTTAAATGAAAACTTTGAGGTAGAGTTTTTCATCTCTAACGGCAAATCGTTCCAGAGTTTGTCCCCATAGCGTATTCTTCTTTTCTGTGTACATGACTACATGCATGAGATGATTGTCTTGTTTCGCCTGAATAAACTGAAGAATTCAATCAAAAGGACGTATCAAAGAAATGCAGTGCAAACTTATTTAATGACTGCATTTTTTTATGAAAGGCTATGGTGGCCTATACAAAGCCCCAACATAGGAAGAAAGAAGAAAGCGAGCAGCTAAGAGGATAGAGATATAAGATCAAGTCTATTCATCTTAGATTTGAAAGATGGCAAGTTGTAGGACTCAGGAAAGCAAGAAGAAGGCAAGACGCTCCATAAATTGCATGCTCTTGGGATGAATGATGATTTGTGAGATAGAGTTCGTGAAGTAGGCAGTGAAACTTGGAAAGGGTGTTTTTTTTTTTTAGTGGGTTATGTTGAGGAAAGGCCATGGTGACCTATACAAAGCCCCAACAAAGGAAGAAAGAAGAAAGCGAGCAGCTAAGAGGATAGAGAGATAAGATCAAGTTTATTTACATTAGATTTGAAAGATGGCAAGTTGTAGGACTCAGGAAAGCAAGAAGAGGGCAAGACGTTCCATAAGTTGCATGTTCTTGGGATGAATGATGATTTGTGAGATAGAGTTCGTGAAGTAGGCAGTGAAACTTGGAAAGGGTGTGAATGAGTGTGAATGAATAGTGTGAATGCATTACCATCTGCCATTTCTTTCAATCATTTGCTTCTTTGAAACAGGCTGCAGCAGTCTCTCCAGTCCAATCTTTTACATTGGTCATCCAAGGCCTCCTTGCTCTCCCTTGATGTCGCGTCCCCCCTCAATTGAAAATGCATGATTCCACGTGCAGGAGTACACGCACTTTTGCACAAGGAAGTGCTTTGTAAGGAAGGTCGTACTTGAGTAGGCAAACACTTAAGGAATAATTAGCACTGGATTAAAGACTGCTAAGGAATGTGAAAAATTAAATCCATCGACGAAATTGACGGAGTAGAGATCATACATATTTGAAACTGACAAATTCTTTCTATGGAAGCTCACTCGTTTTGCATAACTTAAAGTTTTTGAAGTCAATCCTTTACATGTACAAACAAAGCAGACAACACTTCTACTACTGTATAGTCAATTGCTTTCAATGATTAATTTTTCGCCGCACACCTTAGGACACCTGCGTAGCGCTATATCTCCTTGTCTCTTTGTCTATTTTAAAGAAATTGCAAGAAAAAAGTTAAGCAATCGCTAAGGAATTTTGAGTACTCAAATTTTGCCATCAGCTAAGGGATTTTCAGTACGGGCATGAGCCGAACTTTCATGTAAAATAAAACAATTGTACGTCGTCTTCTTTTTTTCCTTTTTTTCTGGATGAAACACTTCAGCTCTAGATTTGCTGTTATCAATGTGTGTCCAGTGCTTATTTCCTCAGAGTTACTTCTGAGTACTCATTTACCGACCTCGGAAGGATGGACAGCTGAGTTGATTGTTGGCTTGTGGTTAGTGGTTCCAACGACGGGACTCGAACCCACGCGAGTTGACCTCGCATGATTCGAAACACGGTGCCTTAACCACGTAATATGGCGAAACCATTGCAACTTTCGTCGGCGTGCAACCTCTATCAGCGGCTCATGTTCCGATTACGCGTGGAATTCGTTGTTTACTTAACTTCTTTATCAGTGACCCGATCATAAGTCACGGTGTGGTGCAGCCGAGGGGTTAACGTGCGGTGCTTCGAATCTCGTTGGGTCTACACAAGCGGGGTCTACACACGTGGGTTCGAATCCCATCGTCGGAACCATTAACAACAGGCCAACTGCCAACGAGATGTCCATCCTTCCGAGGTCGGTAAATGAGTACTCAGGGGTAACTCTGGGGCATAAGCATTAATGGTGTAGGCCCGCATCAGCTGGGTAGCTGCCCATATACACAGTCTACCTTTTTTTGTGTGGGTTATGTTGAGGAAGGGCCATGGTGGCCTATACAAAGCCCCAACAAAGGAAGAAAGAAGAAGGCGAGCAGCTACAAGGATATAGAGATAAGATCAAGTTTATTGATCTTAGATTTGAAAGATGGCAAGTTGTAGGACTCAGGAAAGCAAGAAGAAGGCAAGACATTCCATAAGTTGCATGTTCTTGGGATGAATGATGATTTGTGAGATAGAGTTCATGGATTAGGCAGTGAAACTTGGAAAGGGTGTGAATGAGTTGAGCTTCTGGTGGTCCTGACACGCCTCAGAGGAACTGGAATAATATCCCTGATCTCCTGAGAACAATGTCGGTGAAAGTATCTGTAAAAGATGGAAATATCTCCTACTAAACGACGATGGAAAAGAGGTTGGAGCGATTTGGTGAGGTTAGGATTATTGATGAGACGAATGGCTTTGGACTGGACTTTGTCGAGAAGACAGAGAGATAAAAATAAATAAAAAGAGAAAATGGCTAAACAAGCAATCACTAACTGTGACAGAAGACTATACACATTGAGCATCGATGTTCTCATCAATCTGCCTTTTCCATAGTGGTTTCCATTGAACATGCGAGACACTGATATCGCAAGAAAGGACATTATCAAAATGCTAAAAGATCCTGGATTCCAAATCGAAATTATTACATCCCTGCCCTCGGTAAACTTCTTGGACACAACGCTCGACCTAAAAATCGGCACTTACCGCCCCTACAGAAAACCGAACGATACCCCTCTACACATACATACATCATCCAACCATCCACAACGAATCCTAAAACAACTCCATTTGGAACTTAAAGAACACACGCAACATTACACCTACACTTTCCTGGTCCATTCTACACAACGCAAACTCATACTCCAACAATGCAAAGTCATGCCATTTATGCTTGACAGAAAAATTCGCCATCATGTCTCACCCCTCACCCGATAACCTTCTCAACAAACGGTCAGAACCAATTTCCAAATGCCGCCATTCCAACAAGTACCTCCTGACCAACTACAAGTCGAGCGACTAGACCCATTCCCCTTTGAAGTTCCATCTCACCTTCTACTGATCATTCGTTTTATCTTTTGCACGTCAGGTTTCCTCTATTATTTTTTACGCATTCCGTTAAGATTATTTAGCACATTTTTAGCTGATGATTGCATAGCATGAAACTCAGAGTTCTGAACTAGTACTGGTTTCTCTCTCGCTATTATATATATATAAATACATATATATAAATATACATATACTTATATACGCTATTATATATATATATATATATGTTTATATATTTAAATATATATGTATATATATATATATGTATCTATCTATTTAGCAGAAATGCAGAAAAGGAAAAGACCGATTCTCTGTTACTCTGAGTTTCGTGCGAAGGCACTCGTCAGACAGACTATAACTCTTATATATACATTTATTTAGCAGAAATGCAGAAAAGGAAAAGACCGATTCTCTGTTACTCTGAGTTTCGTGCGAAGGCACTCGTCAGACAGACTATAACTCTATATAAGAGTAATTCATGGAGTAATTCAAATGCATAAATAAGTGAATGAATTACCAAGAAACTGTTTAGCAAGGAATGTGTTAGATAAAAGGGGGTAAGTGGACATTAATTGCAATTTAAGTTAGTTATGAACGATCGCCATCCAATACGATCAGAGGCTAAGTTACGTTTGGCTGTTGAGTTTGTTCAATGAAGCAGCTTTGAGAAGAAGATCAACCAATCATGCAGGTATGGTATTGCGCAATCAAGAAGATAATGGTGACTGTAACTAGCACTTCTTAATGGGTTTTCTGCTGAACAAAGAAGGATTGGGACGATGCCGAACTCACGGCTTTGTAAAAACTTCCATTCTCTCCAAGAAGACTTTTATCTTTGTGGTTCTCGTTTGTTGTCGCTCAAGTGGCCAATTGTAAACTACCTATTGATAGAGGTTGTAGTTGTATATTAGTAAATATTCCAAGAGATGAAGCTTGAAAATAAAAATTGTTGCCATTCAAGTCGAGAATGTCATATCACAAACGTCATAAACCACGATTATTGTTCAAACGCCTACTAAGTTCATTGCTTAAACGCCTTCGCGTCATTCCTTCCATACCCTTTCCTCAGATTTACTTGTATTGACGCTCTTGTAAGAATCCAGAGCGGTGACTCATTTAAAGCGGGATAAGACACGACTGAAGAGGTTATGAAGAATACAATCGATTTGATCTAGCAACAGGATGAATGGCCTACTGACTGGATAGTATTCATTTCATTTTATCAATATGCTGACCGACGACGCTCCTGACAGAGCATTGTTATCATCATTATAATCTCAAGTCAATAGAAAGTCATGCTGGGGTACCTACAGCATTCGTGAATATTTCTGGCATTTACGTAACTTGATTGGACGTTGTCTTGAGCTGCTCTAATGCTGCCCTTACAGTGAATTGAGAAGAATATATTTTTCCGAAAAAACCCGTTGTCTCGTGGCTGCAGATGGCACGGAGGCCTTGTTCACATTGCCACATATTCCTATTCATCCATTTTATGAAGATGATAAAAGTCGACCAGAGGGTCTTTAAAGTTACAAATTTTAGCTGATATCAATATGATTTTCAAGGTGAACTTAATGATTAAAACTCTCAGAGAAATTACAGAAGCATTCTAAAGATTATATCTTCAATACTTTTATCTAAAAGGTATTTTTACATCCTTTTTAAGAATGAGGCATTTTGGAACCGCATATAAGAAACTTCATATTACTCTTTGGTCTAAAAAGTTGCTCATAAACCAGATCCTTTCAGAAAATATTTGCGCCTGGAGCTACAGCTTAGGAAGAAGTGGCCTAACGGAATTAGAGTGAGGGTTCTTTCAAGCAAGGCATTTTTTTAAGAATATTTCACTGGTGGGCAGTAGAGAAAAAGACGCTTAAGGTAATTGCAGAATACACAGTTAAGAGGCTGTCAACAGCAGTCTTAAGGTTTTGCTGTTGATCGCAGAAAGAAACGATTGACTACTAGTTCATAATAAAAAGTGGCCATCTTTTTTGAAAGATTTCTTATCAAATTGACGTCTGTTTTAAATGTCGAAGTCTAGTTCTCAGTTTCTTTGTTCCTTCTCAGCGAGAAAATGAAGCAAAAACAGCAGCTCTTGAATGCAGCAGTTCATATGAGGCAGAAAATTGAAAAGAAATTCACCGAAGGAATAGGGGATTCAACTGGTGGGGGGAAATTTGTCCACTAGCGCGGCAATGAAAAAGGCTGGCTTGGAATTAAATCAAATGATTCGAAATTTTATTAGACAGGAGACAGATGGTAATTTTACATGATGCATAATGTTTGCATGCTTATAAATCAGTCCTTTGTCAAAGCGTCGTCCACGTAAGGTAGGAGTTGAGAGCGCCCCCCATTTGTATTGTTTCCAAACAATTTAAAGTTGGTAGGAGTGAAACCTGTGCGCAATTCCTATTTCATAGATTTTGGACAATTAAATTATAGATCGAGCCAAAGTCACCACGACACTGACATCATGACCGCCAGTCGGACATTCATCTTGGAGGCGTGGTCGTTAGACGGATGTGACATAGCACATATCTGCGGGAAGCATGCGGGAAACATGCGGGAATTGCGAGCATGGAGGAAGGGGTACAGGCAAGCCTTCGATAAAAGGAGCAGGAAGGAGAGATTTGCGCACACTTTAAGGCCTATGCACTAAACATATTTTGTTGCTTCAACTTACCAGTGGAGTACCTCCATAAAATGGCTGGACAGTTTAATACAGGAATTTTTCTATTTTTGATGTTCGTCAGCAGTTGTAGTAGCTTTAATCTCGAAGTTAAATCGCCAAAAGTTTTTGCCGGCAGTAAAGGGGAGTATTTTGGTTTCTCTGTGGCTCTGCACAGAGCAAATAATACTTACTGGTAAGTCACATTGTAACTTGTATTTCATAATCATTAACTTTATCCTTCCTATGCTTTTTATTCTAATTTTATTTTTAACACCCCGGCTTCGTAATAGATTTTCTGCTTTCAACTGCTGCTCAATGGAGTGGCTTGCCCAATCAGTCTATTTCTGAAGCCTCCTGTCAGCCAACGATATCTAGTTATAGATTTGTCAATAAGATGATTTCTTTAATCATCTGAATACATGTTTGACGTCTGGTGGCTGTTTAATATTATGAAGTTGTCAAGCTTAGACACCGACTTACTATATCCAACGCCACAGTGTACACGTTCTCAATTGCAAGTGGCTGTATCATCTCAACGACCCACAGCTACGTATCAGACTAGATCAACATAAGGGGAAATCTTTATTTTGAAAGCAAATAAAAAATTGTGAAAAATTACTATACGAATGCGGTGAATTATTTACTTGTCAGGATGACATCCAGACAGACGAGAGAGCCATGTCTGAGCAGACCGTTAGAGGAGCTCTGTTATGCATTTGAATTTTTGTTTATTCCGATTTGTTCGTAGATCGACGGAAGCATTTCCTCCGTGTAGTCTTAATATATATCTTTGGTTGTAATCATCAAATCTTTCACAATTTGTAAGGAATAAAAATTGTCTTTAAAACCTTGCTAGGATCAAAAGAATTTATTCGGAACGAATATTTTGGGTGGAAGCGATAAATCGCGAATCAAAGCGGTTGTGAGCAAAACATGTTTATTCAGTCATTCAGGAATTCATCCGATGTGTTCCAAAAATGCCTACGTCATTCTTGTAATGACTAATCTATATATCTAGCTACTCCGAAACAAAGCGAGGATTAAGTGACTGGATTATAAAACAAATTGGAAATCAAATCAATGTGAACGCTATGATTTTGATAATGACATCTAGGAACAGTATTTCAAAATTGCATGTGAACATGGAGGCTCATCTGTGATTATTTTGCAAAATCAGCCTATTCACTTCACTGTGTGTGCCTTAATATGTTTTCACTTGTCTCATTTCAATTTGCTTGACTTTTTAGGGCCATAGTCGGTGCTACAATGAGTAATTCGACAGGTACTTTAACCCAGCTGAAGAACGGTGCTGTTTACAGATGCCCATTGAGCGGCGGATCAACCTGTGTTAACATGGCAATAGATGATGCAGGTATTTGCCATCACTTCACCAGTATTGCTTTCAAAGTAAGGTGATTGCAACATATCTAGAATGGAACACTTTTAATTGCTGATGTGATGTCAGAATCATTGATTGTCTTCCACTTGAAAATTTCACTGTTGTCAAACAGTAATTCTACCTGGTGTCTTAATCAGTCTTGTCATCATCATCATCAATCCAGTTTTTTTCTCCTGCTAAAACCCCTGTCCACTGAAGTGGCAGGAGTTACCGCCTTCAAGACGCATTTTGCTTCACTCTTCTATGCCATTTTGCACAATCTTGAGCATCCTCTCTTTTCATACTGTATTACTTCATGTTTTTTCCATTTCTTCTTGGGATGTCCCCTCCCTCTTGTACCTTCAGTTTTCAACAGCAACGCTTTTCAAAGAGGGTCATTGTGATGCATTTTGGAGATATGCCCATGATTGATAATTGAAAGCCCTATCCAGTAACGCATGCCACTTTTCTAAACAAGCATTGGTAGATGTTGAAAAGTGGTAGATGGGAGAGCAACCATTGATCAATTTGATTACTTGCTTCAGCTCCATTGGAACAAAGCGTATCAGCACTTCTCTGTCGTAATCATAGTATTTCCTCATTTCTTGTTATATCATGTTGCAAAAAGCTGCTAGGTAAAGAATGTGGTTGTTTTAAGGAAATGGTGTTGAAGACCTTATTTGAAAATATCAGAAGCAAGTAGCTAGGCTGAATATGGGGAGGGGATGGTGACCTCTATACATGGTGTGGGCAAAATTTTGAGCACAAGGGCCGCAGTCACAAATTTCTGTTTTAAAGGGCCACACAGTATGTTGGCAAGGCTTTTTCAAAATTAGATTGTCCCACAATAGAAATGGAAAATATGCCTAAATCTTCAGTATATAGTATTTGTCTTTTAACTTTACTTTTAAGTTTAACCCTATGATGGATAAGACTTTTTAGCCCTGAACCCCATAAAGTCAAATGAATAGAAAAAAAGAATGACTATAGAGCAATAGTATGTACATTTTACTGCCTTTCTTAAAACAATTTTACACCATTTAAAAAAATGATGAATGGATGGCACAGAGCATTTATGCAACTGTGTTGCAAAGCAGGATGCAACAAAACAGGTGCAATCCAAATGCAGGTAAGCTGAAAAAGAGCTATGTATAGAAAGTTACTCTGATATCGAATAAAGTAATTTAGCAAGACTTTGTCATGCTGAAGGCCTTCCTTTGAACTTATCATCATCCATTGCCTCTTTATATGATATGGTAAACAATTTCAAGAGGAAATGTGGAGACTTTTTGTAGACGCGTAAATTGTTGGTTTCTTTTTATATAGACTACTTCCATCTATTCTAAAGGAAACTAACTCTTGCCCTGCAGCCCCCAGATCTGACCAAGTGAAAATAGGACAGCAGATGGGTGCGAATGTTGTTTCACTTGGACATAACAAAGGAATAATGGTAAGTTTGTATGTTTTCAAGGTTATGTTTTCCGTAAGCTTTTTCAATTAATTATCTCTTGAATTTTCCTTGTATTTGTGGACCCATATCTGCCCCTGAACAGTTGGAAATTCAAGGTCACTTGATCGGTCTTATTTGCAATCTTTATTGTTCTAATTTAGAAAGATTTTGGAACTGCAACACTTACTGTATTGGATGAAGTTCTTATCAAAATGTATCCATTCACCCCATTATTAAACTTCTTTTGTGGGATTTGTCACAGATTTCAGATTCAAAGGGTCTTTTAAATAAGCAATTGGAAAGTTAGGGTAACCCTGAATCTTTTCTAGTCAGAGGATTCATTCTCCTTGACTTATAAGAAAGCAAAAGCCAAATCTTCATTAGTATCTGGACAGGAGTGAGTTAAGAATTTGATTTGTACAGCAACATTGATAAAGCAAATTTATGGACAGTTAGTGCTAACTATGGCATTGCAGGTAGACAGATATTGCAGTTGATAGCTGAAATATTCAAAATGTTAAGGATTTTATTACTAATAGCTTTCAAAATGTGTTGCTGGCACAACATATACTGTGACGATGAAATGATGTGGCTGATTAGTTAAGGTGCAGTGTTTCAAATCTTGTGGGGTCTTCTGGTGTGGGTTCGAATGCCATTGTCAGAGCCATTAACCATAAGCCAAAGCCAACTCAGCTGTCCATCCTTCTGTGATCGGTAAATGAGTATTCAGAGGTAACTGTGGGGGCATCAGCATTAATGCCACAGGCCTAGATCAGCTGGATAGTTGCCCATACTCCCAGACTGTGTTAACAAATAAAAAAAAAGCGAGTTCCAGGGTCTGTTTGCCGTACTAAGGGCAGTTTCATGAGCAAGATTGGCCGTGAAATCTTTGAGGGGCGGCTAAATAAAAGCCCCTTTTCATGGGGCTTGTTTGCTGCATTATGAGTTTCGAATTCAAGCAGCTACAATACGTGACTGCCAGTGCGTATTTTAAATGCACAGAAATTCTCTACTTTGCAAAAATCCGAGGATGATGAATTAAAAGCAAACATTACTCAAGCATTCAAGCATTAGCAAGCTAGCGCTCATTTTTAAATGTTTCGTTGAACAGTCAGTTGTTGAGTGGTGATGTGACCTTAAAAATGATTTTCAGGGTCCTTCAATTGAACAACACATAATACACATCCTTTCTCCATATCATTATATTGTGCTCAGCTGAGGCTGTAAGGGCTGGGAGAAGAGCATTGATTAGCATTGAAAGGAGATAATGGCAGATGGGATTATGTGTGACTTCCAGAGAGGTTGTGAATAACAGAGATTCTCCACTAGTCATAAAGGCAAAGAACCTTAGAACAATGCATATTTTCTGATGAATATTTAGCAATAGGTCTTCAAAACTTTGCAGCTATGCATGTGACACCCTGGTGTTTTTCTATTGCAGGCCTGTGCGCCACGATATCAAGATATTGGCAATTTCCTGCAGATTCATGGCAGATGTGGCTTAGTAAACGGGAAATCTTTCAAATCAAGGACACTCTTTTGGAATCCATGCAATTCAGGTGAGCTGTGTGTCATGCGAATTCTAAAATATAAATCTGAATCCGTAATGAAATTCACCCTTCCCTGCTAGCAAAGCAGAATTGTTATTCCTTCTCTGTTGCAATGTAGGTTCACAAGCCTATAGATGGTTTTAGTTGAGTATGACGAGGGAAGGAATGTTTCTTTGCTGAAATATTTTGTCAAAGCAATACTGTAGAAGCAAACTGTTATTGTACACAAATAAAACACGGGACAGAACAGGGAGACATCTATGATTGACATGTCAGTGACAACTGATATCACAACGTAGAGAAAATGGCTTTTGCTAGCCCATAGATTCCCCCAGGTTTCATTTTTTGGATTTCGTGGAACGGACCCCCGTTCAGCTTGAGTAACATAGATCACAAGACCAGTTTTTATTGGTTGAAACAAAGTCTGATGATGCTCCTGGGCTAGTTTTTGTGTCACGGAATTGTATGAGTGCAATGTAACCCACAAGAAGTGTAGCAGACCTCGTAGTAAGTTGCCCTGTGGGCCTTTCAGTTTTGAATCAACACGTTTCATCGATGAATGAATGTTGTGAGATAAAAGACTTCCAAATTTCACAGAAAAGTGAAAATATTTGCTATCTGTACTAAAGATATTTTAATCTTTCTGGTGCATCGTATATTGACTTAAGGAAAGACAGATTCAATCTTTAAATGGTACTGAATTTCTTTCTTTCACTGATATTTTTGCTGGTGAAAATGTCCAGTTCCCCTCAATTCATCTATAAAAGAATGGCCTGTATCAGAGAAGATGGCCTCTAGCCTGAGAAAGAAGTAGCAAATCTGGAGGAATGATGAAGCAATTTATAAACCTGTTTATGAAAAGCTCTGCTGGATTAAAGAAATCAATTAAGATGACAATATCATGTTGAGGTGTAAATATCCCAAAGAGCAAATGAGCTTTCCTGCTCATAAATAGCAAATACTAGATTAGTATGAAATGGGATTTGACAAATATAATGACTTATTTATCCGGTGTTTGCAGTAATGCCTGAAAGAATATCAATCAGTATAATGTCTTGGAATGACTTAACCTGTAAAACAGAATATAGAGCAGTGTAATATCTTGAACTATAGAATGATGAACCTGTAAACAGAATATAAATCAATGTAATATCTTTAACTATAGAATGGATGAACCTGTGAAACAGAATATCAATCAGTGTAATATCTTTAACTATAGAATGACTGAACCTGTTACAGATAGTAGATTATGTTATTAATTATGTCAACCATGCATTGAACTTTTTATTTGTCAAGCAGTATAATGAAGAATATACTCCTTAAAGGAATTATAGAACATGTAGCAGGTGAATGCTGTTTGCTAGAGGGATTTGAAACCTGTTCCATGTTTACAGCAGGTACTGAGCAAGTTAAGACAAATCCATTCTCAACTGGTTTTTGGGCAATTTTTCAACATCAGAGGAGTCCTGTCTTCAGCACTCCTAAGGTCTTTGGAAGTCATTTTCTAATTTTTCACATTCCTGCATTTTCATATGTAACCCTTTATTCTACAGGTACCAATTTAGGGGCTTATGGCCTTCAATACTGTTTGGCCGGATTCAGTGCAGATGCTTCACCTTATGGCACTTTATTAACTGGTATGCCAGGCAGCCAGCGATCACAAGGTATGCATCTCAATGCCATTTTGTCTCCCATGCTTTAAACCTTATCCTGTTAACAATAGCTCACCAGTCCGGTGTAGATCACAAAGATTGTCTCTGATCCATCCAAGCTATGAGGCAAAGGCAACAACACAACAACACCATAGGGGGCTCCTCTCGTCCTCAGAGTTTACCCTCTTGCTCTAACTGCATTGTGTACTTGATTCATTCTTGCTTCCACAGTAGAAAAAGTCACCACATGTACTGCCATGATGAAAGCACACCTTGCCTCTCATGGAAGAGGAATAATGAGCTATCTTACGCACTAACTGTGGCTCCTAACATGCATAGTGTTTTCTTCACCTTGTCATACCATGCTCTTGGTGTATCTATCCATCCAGTTATACATCTCTAGCCTCCAGAGACATCCTTCCAGGTAAGTTTCTCTTGGTGGTTGCAGGTATAATTCCTGCTGACTATCATCTCCCTGTACAAATGCTGCTGTAATATCGAAAGTGTTGCTTTCTCATTTCATTTATGAATCCTTCAGAAACAGATATCTCAAACTTTCTTTGGTACCTGCTGGTGAATCTTTCTCAAATTGTTCAGAGTCGTCTTCAAACCCCTAGCTACTAGTCTGGATTTCATTTTTGTTCTGTCATCCTTGACTCTCTCTGTTATTACTTATCTTGCTGTAAGGACCGGTGCTTGATTAGCATATTGTACTATCTCATAAGCATGTTTTTCCAGTTTTTTTTCTTTGCTTCATCAACCTCTTGTGATTGATTCTCTGCAGTACTCAAGTGAGCCACGGATTTATCGTTTGCATTAATCCATGATTCAATTTCATCCTAGTTGACACGTTTGGGTACCGAATTTGGGTACAACATTAAAGGCCACTCTTTCCATCAATCCAATCCTTGTATTTCTATTCTGAACTTTTTCGTTTTCTACTGATTTCATTAGGTAGCTCTGATTTTATTAAGTCAATCCTTGTAGAAGTCCAGTTTGTTTGAGTTGATAGCTAAGAACTTTTCCTTCTAACATCCATATTCATTCATCATTATTTCATCCTATTTTTTTTTCTTTTTTGGGTTATGTTGAGGAAAGGCCATGGTGGCCTATACAAAGCCCCAACAAAGGAAGAAAGAAGAAAGCGAGCAGCTAAGAGGATAGAGAGATAAGATCAAGTTTATTGATCTTAGATTCGAAAGATGGCAAGTTGTAGGACTCAGGAAAGCAAGAAGAAGGCAAGACGTTCCATAAGTAGCATGTTCTTGGGATGAATGATGATTTGTGAGATAGAGTTCATGGATTAGGCAGTGAAACTTGGAAAGGGTTTGAATGAGTTGAGCTTCTGGTGGTCCTGACATGCCTTAGAGGAACTGGAGTAATATCCCTGATCTCCTGAGAACAATGTCCGTGAAAGTATCTGTAATAGATGGAAAGATCTCCAACTAAACGATGATGGAAAAGAGGTTGGAGCGATTTGGTGAGATTAGGACTATTGATGAGCTGTATTCAATCTTGGTTTGTATAGACTACTGCAGGCATCTTTTAGATTGGACTGGTCATTTTCAGCCACACCCTTAACAAGTTCCACTGGCTAATCCACAAATGCTATCCCACATATCATCATTCATCCCAAGAAAATGCAATTTGTGGGACGTCTTGCCTCCTTCCTGCCTCCTGCCCATGCAGTTTCAATGCTTTGGTCTTCTTCTCTCGGGATGTTAGCTTCTTAATTCCAGTTGCATGAAGTAAAGTGCTTGTTTGCATGTCATACCCCAATTAACACTCACTTTGACAGTAATGCCCTAAGATGAGGATGTGATCAATTTTACCTTCGATCTCAGACTCATGGCTGTATCTATACAAAGCCAACAGTTGTCTCTGGTTTTCTCATTTTTCATCGACTCAATTATAATGGGATTCTAGTATCCACCAGGCTTTTGCTTTTTATTGCACACGATTCTACCTAGCTGTCAAAGGTAGGAATTTGGACACTGAGAAGCTTTTTTGCTTATCGAGCAGTGTCCAGGTCCTTTCTCTCGATGTGGCCAGACCTCGTGATTCCTACGCCTAGAATTGCAAAGAGCTGGCGACTTTCCTCAATCTAAGTGAAAGTTTAGCTGAGATGGGACTTGAACCATTCACCATAGGACCAATACGCAAGAATCTTACCGTTGAGCTATCTTGACACCTATTACTCTTTGACTTCTCCGATTATCTGGTATCAGTGTTTGATAAGAAAAATTGCTTAACTCCCTCCGGTAGCTTCATTTCAGGCCCGTGTAACTGTGCGATCCTTAGTAGGAGGTCTCTAATGGACACCCCCGACGAACGTTTAAAGTCATAGAACTTATAGAGCTCTTTTAATGCCATGTAAGCCCTTGTATTTTGATCTTTCTTGAAGACAGCGTCAAACGTATCGGTTATGTTATCAACACCATTTTCGCACTGATTGGTACTAGTGTATGTATGTAGGACATTGCATTTATATTAATTTATGATTTTTTCATGGAGTCTTTCCTTCAAATGTGCCTTGAGGGAAGTGGTTGCAGAATCGGTTAAGAGCCGACAAAAACGAGTCAAGATCACGTTTGGCGGTCGATATCCAGGGACACCAACGTGGAGGTTCCTGCATTGTCCCCATTAATTTATGGTGACGGGCTTTTATCCGCACCCACGTAATTGCTCACTAGTTGCTTTATCTGTGCATGATTTATGAGGATTTTTGGTATATGATTTATACCTTTTTTTGCACACCATGCAAGGCATAATTTCAATTTCTTGCCAATGTCGTATGTACTTTGTTGATACCATAGGTCGTATAGCCATTCAGAATGAAAAGAACATATGGGATGAGAGTGGATTGAATTTGAAGTGGATGACAATAGGTGACCGTACTGTCGTCGACGACATGATGGGTAAGTCAAGTAGAGTATGTGTATATATATCAGGGGCGGCGGACAGTGCTATGACTGCTATGACTCTCATAGCAATATTTTTGGGAAGCTAGGGTCTTTTTATTGTTAAAAATCGCAAAAAATTGAGGTTCTTCACGAAAGAAAGAACTAGATCTAATTTAGATATTTACGATTCCCTGATTGTCCTATTTGCAGAGTCCCTTGTCATAATACGCTGCTCTCATAATATCATTAAATGCATGATAGTAACCTCTCAATGAGTAATCTTTCCAAGCATGCTATCAATGTAGCGTCTGTTCAAGGCGTTCAGTGCTTCTGCCCTATTCCGCTGGCCACGCTAGGACTTCTTCAATTTCATAACATCGGAAGCAGAAAGCAACAGATGGGGACGCTTATGTGTGACGTCTTTCATTGGTGAATCGTATAAAAGTGACGTAACATGCTATGAAATTCCAGGAGTTCATAGCACGGCATCAAATCAACTTTTACCATTAGTTAGTGTACGCTTTGTTCAAGAGAAAAAGTCTAAAAGGTTTAAACATGAATCAAGTTGCATATGGCAGTGTTCGCTGGGGTATCTCAAAACTTTGTAGCCTGTTGGAAACTCAAGGAAAACTGAATTATGACCAGCGTCTTCGCTTTAAAGAAGACGGACTTCCATGTCCTCCTGTTATTATTAAGAACTGTTCCAGCCGCTTATCAGAATTTCGTATATATATATATATATATATATATATATCACATAGAGGGTGCTGTCTTCACCACCATATGGTGCTCTATGTACAAAGTACAGAGCGTTGATAGCAGAAATGCAGAAAAGGAAAAGACCGATTCTCTGTTACTCTGAGTTTCGTGCGAAGGCACTCGTCAGACAGACTTTAACGAGTTATGAGAGAAAAAAGGAAACAAGAGTTTTCATTCCAACCACAAAGGAATTACTGGGAATTGTTACTCTGAGTTTCGTGCGAAGGCACTCGTCAGACAGACTATAACGAGTTATAGTCTGTCTGACGAGTGCCTTCGCACGAAACTCAGAGTAACAGAGAATCGGTCTTTTCCTTTTCTGCATTTCTGCTATATATATATATATATATATATAGATGTATTTATTTATTTATACATGTGTTGAGAGTAACTGTCACCATCTTGTTTCAGGATATAGCGTGGTATGGGGAATGTTCTCACCTAGTGCAACGATTGGAAGTAAGCTATGTTCTACACATCATTCACGAGTGTATTCGATTCTTTCAAGCGTTTCTACATCCACTTCTTCTCCCATTTTTACTGACTGCATTTTAGCTTTGTCTGTCCAATTGCCTGTTATGCCAGTTCGCAACTGGATCCACTCTTAGCTCGCAGCTCCGGGGAGGGAGGCCCTTTTGAGGCCACAGGATAGGTAAGGGAACTCTCAAGGCCTTTCAGATTACCTCTACCATTGTCATTTTTACTGTTCCAACTACCACTCACCATTCAAATCTATCTATGGCTATCTGTCTATCTATGGCTATCTGTCCGTCTGTCTGTCTGTCTGTCTGTCTGTCTGTCTGTCTGTCTTGTCTGTCTGTCTGTCTGTTTGTCTGTCTAGCAGTTGTTTGATGCTTATTTCTTTATGTTTCAAGATATTGTCGGTGGGGCTCCAACTGGAAGCAATAGGAGAGGAAAGGTATTGCTTGCGACAAGGAAGGGTATTCTTTGTCAAGCAGCGTAATTGATTTCTAAAAAAAGAACTGTAAGGGTTTCGAAATTTTTGCTGATGGTAGTACATTTCGTATTGTTCCACCAATGAAAGTCTTCTGTTGTTTTTTCCAAATTTGTATTGTAAGACCAACCAGTATTACTGATGAAAAAAATGGAATTATTGTTGCTGATGCTAGCTGCACGGAGATTTTTTAGGCCGTTGAGCGTAAGTTATTTTCGCAGACGGAATTTTTACAGTATTGTTATAGGCATATTATAAATTTGCCATGGCTAGTCTATATATCTGAGCAACTGAGAGCATTCTCTGCCATGTAAATATTACAAAGCAAGTATTATGATTATGTGAAAGAACATTCAATCGGACTTCGCTTTGCAGCATCACCTATCGACAATGCTATTAGTAGCTAGGGCTATCATGTTGATATTGTAATCTTTAGGGACGTTTCACCTTTCATCTTTTCTTATGATTCTAATGACATTCGCTTCTCGTATCAGGTGATTTTTTATGAAATGGATGGCATGTTACCAATCCATGCCGTAATCGAGAATACAGATGATACTATGGGAGTGAGTTCCAAATTTTTCCTCGTTATAAGAGTATGCTAATAGAAGACAAGGCAAACATGCACGGCTCCCCAATTGAAACGTCACACCTCTTGAATGGGCCAAGGCACTTTTAAATGCATTTAAATGCTTGCCTATTTTGAACTGCTGGATTCCCTTTAGATTATTGAGAGAAAAAAGGAAACAAGAGTTTTCATTCCAACCACAAAGGAATTACTGGGAATTGTAACCAACGATTAAGTATAATGAAAACTACGTAAGTAAAGTGGATCGAAACTAATGAATGAAAGAACAAAAAGCAAGTTTAATTGAAGTAGAATGCCGAAATTGAGCCGAAACAAGTGATGGAATTGAATTTTTATAAATGAACCAAATGGTTGGGAGAGAACCTTCTAGCAGAGTCTTGAAGCGGCTTTGCTCTCTTGATTTGTGAATTCAGGCTTTATTTTCAACTCGTTTAAACTAGGTTGCGGTTCAGTTAGAGTAACCCTTTTACAAGCTACAGTGTAGCAGAATAGAACCTCTCTGTGAGCTATAAACATGGAAAGATTGGAGCCTCTGGAAGGTTCTCTCGTTAAATTTCTGCCTACGGTTTCCAATAGCATTTCCTTGCTAAATTTAAAGACAGCCTCCATTTAACCCGAAAAACTTTGCTTTCTTGGTTTGTAACTAAGGCGCATGCTGCTGCCTAGAGGAGCAATTGTCATGGTGTTCTGCGAGGATGGCTTGGAAGCTCCTTGGTTCGAGGCTCAATCACACGTGTTTCTCTGTGCCCACTTTCTATCCACCCAACAGTACATGGGCTCCGTAGCGATTACGCAACGTTCTAATTCTAAGAGACTAGTTACCAGGACTGAGAAGTGTAGATGAAGAGTTGGGCTGGTAGCGTGATGCGAGTTGAGATGGTCAAAATGTTATGATGTTATGATAGAAATGTTATGTTCCGGTGAGGCTTTGTTCTTTCTATTTGTCTTTCCTACTCCACAAGCATTAGGAATGTTATAGGCACCCGGTGCAAAGGTTGGGAAAGTTCTCACTTCTGACATGTTTTTCCCTCTCCACTTGGCGCCTTTCATTTTTTTTCTTCCATTGTTGGGGCTTTCTATAGGACACAATGACCTTTCCTCAACATGACTCACTAAGTAAATAGTGATTTCGACCGGCTGCCTTTAGTGGCCAATCTCGTGGCGGGCAACTATGTTGATGTAGCGTTTTCGTGAGTTTTGTGCTGGTTATGCTTTCGGTTTCGCTGATGCTATTCGCCAAGAGTCACTGTCTGCATTATTGAAAGAAGCCTTTCCTCAACATGATTTACTGTGCTGACTTCGCGGACGATCTGGCGCTACTGTCTGATGACATCAGCGACGCACAAGAACTACTAGAGATAGTGGAAACAGAATGGGGGGATTCTGACAATCAACGCCGACAAAACAGAATACCGTTGCCTGAGCATCAGACCACCTACGGACCTGAACACCCAACATGGCAAGCTGAGACAGGTTGAGGACTTTAAATACTTGGGGTCTTGGATCAGAGACACTGAGAAGGACATACGACCGCGCAAAGCACAGGCTTGGGAATCGTTGAAAATGATGGACCACATTTGGAAGGGTCGGCCTCCGCGCAAACTGGGAATCCGATTATGCCGAGCAACTGCTGAATATACATTGCTGGACAGCTGTGGTACCTGGACCTTACATAAGGGGCTAGTCCGCGAGCTAGATGGCTGCTATACTAGAATGCTGCAACACGTTCTGCAAGTTTCTTGGAGAGAGCACATGCCGAATGAACAGCTTTGCAGAGACACTCCCAAAATCAGCACTACGATCCCGCGAAGGCGACTACGACATGCTGGCCACATCTATCCGTACGAACAGCCAGCGAAACCGTTACTTCTGTGGAAACCATCACACGGAAAACAAAGATCAGGACGACAACATTTCTACTTCGTTTGGAGGACGACACCGGGCTGACGAGACAAGAAGTGGGAGTGGCGATGGCCGACAGGAGAACGTGGTGCAGAATGATCGCTGATTCGGGCCCGCCCGCCCGCCCGCCCGCCCGCCCGCCCGCCCGACCTGTGATGATGATGATGATGATGTATAGGACACAATGGCCCATCCTCAACATAATTTACTAAAACAAAACTGCGGGGAGGAGAGGGACCTGCCAGCCTGCTCTGAAATACCGTGGCTCAGGATGGTACCTCTAACAAGGTGCTCCCTGGCGCGTTCATTTCGAATGTGGAACTCAACTTCTCTTTTCCTGTTGCCTTTTAGATTGGCTCGTATTTTGGAGCTGTACTTTGTGCTGTTGATCTTACAAATGACAAGTAAGTGCAAACATCTGTGGTTTTTTTTCTTTTTTAGTGGGTTATGTTGAGGAAAGGCCATGGTGACCTATACAAAGCCCCAACAAAGGAAGAAAGAAGAAAGCGAGCAGCTAAGAGGATAGAGAGATAAGATCGAGTTTATTTATCTTAGATTTGAACGATGGCAAGTTGTAGGACTCAGGAAAGCAAGAAGAAGGCAAGACGTTCCATAAGTTGCATGTGCTTGGGATGAATGATGAATGGTTACGTGGTTACAGTAGTTCCTTAAGTGGAGAGGAGCGTGAATTTTTATGGATTATTGTCACGTCCTTTCTTACTACTGAGCCCAAGACACAGTCCAGTAATTCAGTGAAGACAAGAGACAGACTGGTAGTTAGAGGAGACTGCAAAGTAGCATATAAGCTTAAGTTGTATCCCTTGCGTGTATTTATCGAAAAATGGCATTCTAACGCTAATCTTATACTGCTTTCAAATAGTTTTTTTTCACGATTCTAGGATCTCAGATTTGATTGTTGGTGCACCATTGCACACCGTCGTGAAAGACGAAGGAAAAGCATACATTTACCTCACAGACAAGAACGTAAGCCCTATTTAGAGCAAACTGACATTGGCTTTTGATGATGCGAATGTTAAAAAGCTCTCATTTACGCACCTACCGTCATGCTGAAGAGACCTTCGGCCTAGCGGTTAGAGCGTGCGCCCAGTGGTTAGAAAGTCGGGCTCACGCCCAGCTACGTTTCTCCTGTCAACCCAGAACTTAATAGGTGCCAGGTGTAAAGCTCAGGTGAGCCAGGGGTGGCGCCGAGGGGAGCATCAACCCCCATCGGGGAATACAGTCAAGTCTGCGAGCAATCGTTTCCAAACTCAAGCTTCTGTAAATCGATCATCTAGCAGCCTTGTTGGGAAACTGAGCTCTGAACTGTCGGGAAAGCCCTGGTGGCATCCCTAAAAAAGAGCTGGTCACCCTATCATAGCGTATCTCACAATGCACAAGATAATTGTAGCCACCCTGCCCGGTTCCTTAAGGTCGTGCATTAAGGTAAATAAAATACACACCTTGCATTTGGTATGTGTTTATCTCATTGATAAGAAATCTTGAAGTTTTACTGTCCTTAATTTGTCCGCCAGTCCTATCGAGCACCTCCTCTGTCGACAACTGCTAACAGGGGTTTTTCTTTCCAATGTAACAAGCAATTACAATGTTTTAATTGATACTTAGATGTCCAAATTTTGTGACGCTCATGCCAATTGTATGGCTCACCATAATTTTCTACTATCGTGTTTGGGTCTCGGCATTATCAGTGCCGGCCCAACCCGGGTGAATGGGGATGGCATGGGATGGGGTGTAGTGTTGCAGCGGTGTTAGGAGGGACGCCCAGCTGTCTAATAGCACCCACCTTGCCACAAAACACCGGCAACCCGTTTTCAGTAGCATCAAATCCAGAAGAAGATGACTCCTTTGGGCCTTTGTAGTATCATAATTTGTGTATCGATAGTTCTCGACGTTGGATATTTAATCTTTGCTTTACCTCCAAACCAGGGAGCCTTTAGTCTGAAAGGAACTGTCAATGGCGAGGGGACGCCTGGAGCTAGGTTTGGATCGTCGATGGCATCTGCTGGTGATATCAATGGGGATGGATATAACGGTAAGAGTGGTGCACCCATTACTTCGCTGTGATCAGTACCTCTATTCATAACGTCGACCGTTTTCATGGCATGCTACCGTGTACTTCAATATTGATTGTATCCATGGGCTGTCTACCTGCATCTCTTACCTGCGATTCCCCAATGTGTCTGTTATGCTCAACTTTCCTCCTCTGTCATTCTGGTCAGTTAGTTCTGGCTCCATCGATCTCGAAAGATCATGGCTGTCTGTGTCCAGGATGGGCACTCTACAGAACTGCAGCGCCGGGTGTGGCTGTATGGGCTGATGCGGGAACTGCTTTGCCTGTTGCAAGTGCTTTAGGTGAAGACTAGCTTCTGTCCTTGACCTTGTGTCTGGGAGGGGGCCAGCTGTAGCCGTTGCTGCCTTCGAAGATGTTTCTCTCCCCATCGGCGGTCTCTCCTCTCCTCAGCTTTTTTGATGATAGTCCGGGTTGTGGTGCGCCAATCAGAGCGGTTCCAGGCAGCCATCATTCTGGTCGACTGCTATTTTTCCGCCTCCTTTTTATTCACTTGCTTTCCGAGTAATATTCCTTTCATCCTACCGCAAGCAGTACCCGATTCATATCCTCCCTTGTTGTTGTTGTTTCTCGCCGTGCCAGTCTTTCTCTAAAGCTCCCCCGCAGCTGTGATTGCTCCAGCGCTTTTCATTATTCATATACCCTTGCTTGTCAGATGTGATCATTGGTGCCCCGTACGGAGGACCAGATGGAAATGGAGCGATTTATGTTTACCATGGATCTTTGAATGGTTTTGGAAACAGCTTCCGACCAGTGCAGGTTATTATCCTTTTCTGTATTTCCACAAAATTTAACCTTGTTGCTTTCCAATACTAGTAAATCTCGTGAAACTATATTGCCATGGCAGAGAGCTGAATTCAGAATCGGGACGGCGCAGAAATCCAGCTGTGTTTATAGCTTACCATGCCGTTGGTATCTTGCACAGCCTGCATTGATTGAAACAATAATTCTATCGCAATACGTTTGCATCACAGCGATTCATGTTTCAACGCTGTGGTACATATGCTACTTGTACATTACCTGTACGTTATCAGATGTAAGCTAATGTCTTGCGAGAAACTAGTTTTTCGCCATAAACGGCCATTCTTTGCTATTGTGAGCAGCACGTGCTGTTATGTTGAAAAAGATTTAAATCAGGCTCAGTCATATTTGCTTTTGGTTTACAAATACTGTCCATCCTTCTCTCTTTTTCATTTATTTTTACAGTACTTCTGTGATGACAGTATATATATAGATTTATATATATGTCGAGACGAAAGGGGTCCTGGTACAGTAAAAAATAAGTCGAAACACAATACAATCAGTAATGCTTTGAGACTACTTTTTTCACGCTGCGACTAGTTTTCATCCGCTTGAACGGACGAAACTAGTCGTAGCATAAAAAAGTAGTCTCAAAGCATTACTGATTTTATTGTGTTTCCACCTGTATATCTATGTGCCTAACGTAAATATGATATGACTGTGGAAAGATCCTGCATAAAGATTTGTCAATATTCTTCGTTAACTACACAACCGCAAGCCTCTCTCGAAATAGGTAGTTTGCAATCGGCCACTTGAACGACAGGAAACGAGAAATACAAAGAAAAGGCTACTAGAAAAGAATGGAGATTTTTACAATGCCATGAGTTCGTGACCGTCCCAGGTCTTGCTTTGAACTGGAAGCGCAATGAGAAGCCCTTGTATTAATCGCCATTATCCTTTGGACTGTGTGATGCCAGCATTTTTTACCGTTACGATGAAAGTAATCATTATCTTTCAGAAAATTTACGCAGCTACTCTTCCTGGAACACCTTTATCGTTTGGATCCTCTCTTTCCGGTGGCCTAGATTTTGATGAAAATGGCTTCCCTGGTAAGAAATCGCTGCCTGACTTTTCCTTTGTAAACTCCGATCTTTTGCGCAGAACACAAGGAAAGTCCCCCAAAGTTCCTATGAATTCAATCATATCTTTGCGAAAGGATGCGCAGCAGCTCATTGAAGGATGCTATTTACACCCCGCACATGTCCATTTCATCGATCCAAATCAGTAGCATTAAACAGAATGCACACGAGAAAGTAAACTGCATGGCTTCTCTATTGCAACTACAGCTGAACCCAGAGACAGGCCTTCAAGTCTATTTCCCATTGCCCTCCTTTTTGATGATATATTTTTTACGAAGCTTGCCGGGTTCCAAGCCGATGCATCTACATTGTGGGTTCTTTCGCTCGGGTCATTGCACGACACCGCTGCAAAAACCACACAGCATACTCGATTTCGAGCTTAGCAGAAAGATGTAATGATTTTTATGAGATGGTTTCCCGCTGCCTTCCCCACAGATAGTCATTATGTCGAGACCAGGGAGGATTCGAGCCCATAACCAATTTACCCGTTTCGACCACTACGCTATTGCACTGCTGTATACGAAATTGAATTGTGTAATTCAATGATTCATTGATTCATTGATTTAGTGGTATTGTTCTCCTTTCTCAGATATTGTTGTTGGCAGTTTTCTCTCAGACAAAGCTTACGCCTTCAAGTAAGTAGTGTTTGGCTAATGGTCGAATACAGCTGTTAAGTATTCGGTCTTAGCTATTTAAGTTTTCATCGCCCTACATTTTCGTCTCCTCACCTCATTGATTAGGGTTTGGAGACTACAGTTGTTTGTCTATACACAATTTCGCAGTTTTATATCTTTTCATCTATGTGTATCATGAAGTCCATCCGGAGTTTGAACGCATATCATTCCATTCTCAACATTTACTCAGAAGGGGTACCATAGCAGGGGCACTTTTTCATTCTAGGACACGGTTTTTCAGTAATGTTTCATTGGAGTTTTTGCTTCTTTGTAGGACGAAACCCATCCTGAAAGTCAGCGGGGAACTAACAGTAAACACTACGAGAATCTCCCTTTCGCCCCTCTCCTCTTCAACCTGCAGAACTGAAGGTAGCAAGAAGTACCAATGGTAAGTAAGCATAGTTAGGGCTATTGAGCAACTGATGAATACATGAAGATATATTGCTACATACACACACCACGATTCATCATTCCATCACTGAACGTTGGATGTCCTTTGAACTTTGAGGTCAAGTCGGGTCAAGTCGGGTCAGGTCAGGTCAGGTCAGGTCAGGTCAGGTCAGGTCAGGTCAGGTCAGGTCAATCCCATAGCTGCAACCAGCTATTCAGTGGGTCTCGTAGTCTTAAGTACAGCTTATTTAGCTGGTGTTGACGTAAGGCATCCTGCGAGTACCCAGTAGCCAGGTAGTATCTGCAAGGTCATGACAGTGTTAGGGATGCTACTCTTTCTTGCACCATGTTAATTCCTCTGTTTTCATTCCTTTTCAGTTTGCAGTTACAGTTCTGCGCAACGTTTTCTGGAACAGCTGTACCAAACACCATCGGTAGAGTACTGATACGTGCTGTCATTTTTGTTGACTTTTTAGTCAATCTTTTTTGAACAGATTTGGATGCGCCATTTTTGTTTTACAATATCATTCGACGGCAACAGTGATTCGCGTTGTACGAGGGAGGAGATCAAATCCAATCTGTCAAACACTGGACACACGTTGATAACAGCTACTATAAAGAATATTGTTTAGTCCAGTATAAAGATGCCAATGTATTATCATTATTTAATGTGTATGTTGCTAGTTTTCTATTAGATACAATCCCTTGCCGAGTTATATCCAATAATCTAGGGTAAGGGAAGGTGAAGTTTCATGCATTTTATGACTGTAGCACTACGATAGTGTTAATCTTCTGATTGTGTAAGAACAGTATAGTCGGTCACATGGATAGTACACGTCGCAGTAAATGAGCCGTCCCATTCAGTGCTATCTTTTACAATTCTTGCAGAAAAGGGTTCTATTATTATCATATTTATCAAACGAGCCTCTCCTCGTGGTCTATCGCTAGAGATATAATCACCAGAGGCATTACCATGGATTTTCTTTTGATTGCTAATAGAAAAGGCTAATACTTCACTCTCTTTTCACTTGAAAAGGTCCACGTTTCTCTGCCTGCGAATGGGAACTTGGACCTTCGGAGGCAGCGAGAAAAGCCACGTACTGCCAAGGATCTGTCATTTTTAAGGAGCTCCCTACCAACACAAGGAAGGGAGCTGACTTGAAACTTTCAAAAATATTTAAACCAGACCTCCTTATCGTTTACTTCAATTTTAGAACTACTATCCATCTTCGTTTTTTCATTTATTTTTACAAGAATTTTTATGGTAACAGTATATTAATAGGGACGTAGCGTAAATATGATAGGGCTGTAGAAAAACGTTGTAGAAAGATTCATTCATGGTAATGATGATGATAATAATTTTTCTTTTTCAGATTTGAGTGTCAAGTTTGAATTCGATAGAGACCAACTTGCTGGGAAGAGAGCACTCTTAATCGAAGGCTCAAAACTGCTCTTTACGAAACAATTAACTCTTTCATTAGTAAACGATACCCAGAAATGCGAGCGATTAGTTCTCTACGTACAGGTAAGTCTTTTTTTGGCGTGAATGTGTCTACCAGTAAACTTTTTTCTACACACGTAGGGTTGTTGATCATTCGTTACTTTTGAGACTACGGCGACAGCTCAACTCATAACGGCCCCCCAGCTAGGAACGGGCACCAGTGCACATTGGGCAAATGTTTCCTTTTTTGCTATCAAGCAAAAGCGCTCGCCCCACCTATGACTACTGTGTGCAAGTGATGTTGTGTGTCCAAAGTAGAATTGAAAGCCGAGTTTTCGGAAGCGCTTTGCTAGAAAGGTACCATCCGGAGCCATAGCTTTTTGAGGCAAGCTTTTTGAGTCAGTCCCTTTCCGTGCTACCTTGTGCGTCCAGAATTGTACCAGGTGCCTATTTGCTGCAGGGTAGACAGATGGCTGGCATCAATAGAGATGTTCTAGGGTGGCATCAGATGCTCGGCTTTCAACCCAGTAGCCGCTATTCTAATTCCCTTCAACATGTTTTACCTAAATAAGAAATAAAGGCGAATTCGATTCTTTTTAATTATCCTCCTGTTTGTTGCAGGAAAATGTGAACAATATTTTGAGTCCGATTTCCATAGTTGCTTCTTACGAGTACAAAGAGCCAGTTGCTGGCTGCGGGAGCAAACCCTGTCCTATCATCGACATGTACCAGTCGAAGTCACTGTCAACCCAGGTAAGCTTTGCTCATATCAAATGTCAAGCACCAGTATTGATCAATAATATAAATCTTGTTATTTTTAGTATTATTATTATTATTGTCATCATCATTAGTTTGGTGTAATAACATGGAGCATATTGTAATTTGTCATTCTGGAATGAAATAGGCAGAAAGTTTTTCATCCTTGGCATGTAGAATCAGATTTCGCTAGTCTCATTTTATTGCACATATATTTCATTGCTATGTTTACATGTTGTGTATGAATGTATAATGTTTTTTTGTTGTTTTTGTTATGTATCATTGGCTTCCATTATCATTATTACCTTTCTCGAGGTTGTTCATCATTAATATGTTTGTTTTATGTTTTTTTTGTGTTTTGAAGTTTTTTGTAGAGTTGGCAATCGTTTTAGACAGTGAATCACCGAAGCCCCTGACGTTAACATCAATATGAAACTGAATTCTCCCTATTTTCTTTTATTAACAGCACGAGCGTTTGAAAAAGTTGCAAATTTGTGATGCTCTGCTCCTCAAAATATATTTACCTTGCTTTGTTAGGCTTTTGAACGATTAAAGATTTAGCAACGGGCAACGTTACATTGCATTTTAATATTATTGTAGTTAATTCTAGCTCAACAGTTATGTTAAAGTGAAATTTGAAATCTATTGAAATGGTGCCCGATGAAAATCACAGTTTTTGGACTTCGAATGTGATTAAAAAAAAGCAGACAGAGTGTTAGGATAGGCCAATCTTAGGACGTTTGCACATTGATCCTATAATCAATGGCACGGGCCCCAATGAAGGCTTGAATTTCATTTAGAGTGAGGAGTGTCGCAAGCTCTGTAATTCTAAGCTTATAGGAATCACCAGATGTGGACACTTCGGCTGCAACGATCGGGATGCTATTCGATAAGCATGACTTCTCCGTTTCCAGAAATCTACTCTCGGATGCTAACTGAGAGTACTTAGAAGTAGCTCTGAGGAGCACTTCGGCTGCAAAGATCGGGATGCTATTCGATAAGCATGGCTTCTCAGTTTCCAGAAATCTACTCTCGGATGCTAGCTGAGAGTACTTAGAAGTAGCTCTGAGGAGCACTTCGGCAGCCACGATCGGGATGCTATTCGATAAGCATGGCTTCTCAGTTTCCAGAAATCTACTCTCGGATGCTAGCTGAGAGTACTTAGAAGTAGCTCTGAGGAGCACTTCGGCAGCCACGATCGGGATGCTATTCGATAAGCATGGCTTCTCAGTTTCCAGAAATCTACTCTCGGATGCTAGCTGAGAGTACTTAGAAGTAGCTCTGAGGAGCACTTCGGCAGCCACGATCGGGATGCTATTCGATAAGCATGGCTTCTCCGTTTCCAGAAATCTACTCTCGGATGCTAGCTGAGAGTACTCAGAAGTAGCTCTGAGGACGAACACTGGACATACATTGATAACAGCTAATCTAAAAAAAGTTGAAGAGTTTCATCCAGTATTAATATTCGTAGTTCGTTCGTTCGTTTTTCATTCTTTTTAGCTGGAAGTTAAAGAAAATTTAGTCTATGTTTGTGGTTTCTGCTAAGGCTGGATTCGAATACGCCACCCATTGCTATGCACGATGCTGGATCGTAGGTTTGCAGTGTATTTTTTTCGAGGAAAGTTTCTTCGTTGTTGTAGCACCAATGACACAATTGCTCTTCTCTGATTTGTTTTTATTCATTTTCATAGGCAACTTACATGAGAGATTGTGGCAGCGATGATGTATGCAATGCAGATTTGGTCGTCACAGCTTCACCGGAACTGCCAGGGTATGTGTCGTTGTATCATGTCAATCACGCCGTACGAATGTCTTAATAAATCATATCAGATCCCATCCATCGTGCTAATCAGACCATTGTTTAGTCATATCAGATCCCATCCATCGTGCTAATCAGACCATTGTTTAGTCATATCAGATCCCATCCATCGTGCTAATCAGACTATTGTTTAGTCATATCAGATCCCATCCATCGTGCTAATCAGACCATTGTTTAGTCATATCAGATCCCATCCATCGTGCTAATCAGACCATTGTTTAGTCATATCAGATCCCATCCATCGTGCTAATCAGACCATTGTTTAGTCATATCAGATCCCATCCATCGTGCTAATCAGACCATTGTTTAGTCATATCAGATCCCATCAATCGTGCTAATCAGACCATTGTTTAGTCATATCAGATCCCATCAATCGTGCTAATCAGACCATTGTTTAGTCATATCAGATCCCATCCATCGTGCTAATCAGACCATTGTTTAGTCATATCAGATCCCATCCATCGTGCTAATCAGACCATTGTTTAGTCATTTCAATCGCATCAATCGTGATTATATCAGGAAACCAGTTTTGCCTATCAGCTGATCAAGCTATTCATATGATATCAACCATGCCAATCACATCCGCGAACTC
The DNA here is from genome assembly GCA_964026355.1 of Pseudorhiza aurosa. Taxonomy (NCBI): domain Eukaryota; kingdom Metazoa; phylum Cnidaria; class Scyphozoa; order Rhizostomeae; family Lychnorhizidae; genus Pseudorhiza; species Pseudorhiza aurosa. The sequence continues at coordinate 11,456,184 of OZ032115.1, forward strand.
TGTCCCACAAAGCGTCATTCATCCCAAGAGCGTACAATTTATGGAATGTCTTCCTTCCTTCCTTCCTTTTTCGAATACTGCAACTCGTTATCTTTCAAATCTAAGATCAATAAACTTGATCTGACCTCCCTCTCCTCTTAGCCTTTTGCTTTCTTCTTTCTTCCTTTGTTGAGGCATTGTATAGGCCACTATGACCTTTCCCCAACGCAACTCACCAATAAAAACAAGTCATATGATTTTGATAGCTTGTTATTCCTGTGACGAGTGTTTGCTTCGATTTCGCTTCGAATGAAGAGTGTCGCATGAACATCACAATGTATTGTCACTTCGAGAGGAAGAACCAAGATAGGCCTCAATTCTACCACCAATTGCTAGGTTGGAAGCAAGATGAAACATTAATCATACCGAACATATCAACCATCCCAACTCACTTTTATGGACGCGCTTCAGTAATATCGAAAGCACCCTTGGGACCGCGCCAGTTGCTCCTTGTTTTCGACTGCAGAGTATTGGCGCACTGTTTAGGCCCATTCCTGTCTCACTGGCAAATTGGGCGTGACACCAAATTAAATGTGTCCTAAGGTCGTTAGCTATACCAAATCGACGGACGTGATATCGCAGTAATTGACGCGCCACACATCAGGAGACGTAATCGGGGAAATGGAAAAATGCAGACCGGGACAGGTGGTTACCAGGCAACCAATGCCGTAAATCGCGCCAGAGCTATTTGACCGCTGGTCAGGTCCTTTTCTGGCAGCAGAGACCACGAAGCTCCTTATCTGTGCACTATCCCTACCTTATCCCTACCTTATCCCTACCTTATCCTACCTTACTTCTCGGAGAGAAAGCGCCCGCAGACCACGGGAAACTGGCTACAGGACATCATCATCAAAATGTGCATCTCTGTTGTAAATGTCACATCAATCTCATTTATCATCGGAAATATCAATCACATCAGTTGTCATTTTTCGTTTATGACGTCACTTAACATTGAAGTATTCAACTTGATTTTCTCAAACCGGACTCTCGAGTTACGCAAATGATGCGAAATTTCTCAAAAATCTTCTTACAGAAACAAAAATTGCTTTTGCAAACAGCATTTCTGTCATTACTTTGCGCAAGACTTCGTTTGAATGGTCAATGCTTGCTTTCGCCTTGGGTTTATTTGCTTTCTTGTCAGGCCCGCGGAGAGGATTCAAGGGCCCGGGTCAATACGCAATACGAGAGATTATCAGCAAGGCGCACTAATTTTTTTCAATTGGGTTATGATTTATGGGCCCCTATAGCTATGGGTCTTCGGGTCAGTGACCCCTCTGACCACTCTGACCCCCCACTCCCAAGCACTGTTTCCAGTTGAACCATGTATTTATTAACCGGGATCTAGCATAGAGTGACTGAATTCATCCGCTGGTATTTAGAATATTTCCTATGACTGAATTGAAGGCCATGGTAGTCATTATTGTTCAAAGCTTATTTCATTGTCGTTATGTTTTTGATGCGAGGTAGCATTCTCGTTGCAGAGGAGGCACAGAACTTGTGTTTGGAAAAGTCAACACATTCTCAATAAAGATAAAGGTGCTGAATAAAGGGGAGAGTGCATTTTTGTCCAAAATGAATATCATATTTCCCAGTGATTTCACAGCCGCCGGAGTCGATTTCGTGAACGTGAGTATTTTCGTCAATCAGATCAACCTTGATTCCCACATGGAGATTTGCTGATGAGGTTACCCGAAGGGCATTTAATTACCCTTACGTAGTGCATTTGTTCAGAGGAGAGGAAGCGCAGCAGGATCTATGGGAATTTATCTTTTTTTTTAATCATTATTTAAAGTTGGTGCTTACATAGTTTGTGGAATGGAAACTAATTAAAACCAACTATTTACAATATAATTTACAACTACGTCTAAAGAAAAATAGTAAATAAACAAGCTACATAACGTGATGGTTTGCTGTTTACAAATTTTGCAATTGCATTTTTTACCCATCCATGTTTTGATCTTTGTTTTAAAGGTAGCAACTGTTGGTAGCTCCTTTATTTCATCGTTAAGACTGTGCCACAATAAGCTTCCTCTGAATGAGAGCGACTCCATGCCAAATTTATCGTATTCGTAATCGGCAATTTACACAGATGCTTAGTTCTGAGATCGTTAGTCCTCTCGTTTCGAACTGAATTTCTAAGCCCCTTGGCAGAGTCATGTCTCACAACCCGTACGTGATGAGGACTGATTTGATATGCAAATACATTTCAATGCATTGTACATACGAAAATCAGTGATTTGGACTGGATCTTTGTGCTTGGCATTATTCGTTTTAAACATTTGCCGTCTTCTGTGGCTGGGAAGCTACACTTGACGGAGTATTGTAAATGTCTGGACTGTGGCAATTGCGGGTAGCATGAAAGGTTGCTATTTGGCCTTTTGTTTCATTACAAGAAAATGCAGACAATATCATTACATTTAGACAATTGATTTTCCCAACTATGATGCTTTTTGCCAAAAAGATATGACTCTACTCAGATGTCAAAGGTAGACATTTGGACACTGAGAAGCTTTTTGCTTATCGAACAGTGTCCCGGTCTTTCCTCTCGATGTGACCACACCTCGTGATTCCTACGCCTGGAATTACAGAGAGCTGGCGACTCTCCTCACTCCAAGTGGAAGTTTAGCTGAGTGTGGATTCGAACCACTAGTCTTTTGTGTTGGATGTCACCTGAACTTTGAGCATTTAGTTCGAAGAAATTTCTGCAATTCAAAGAAAAAGCAAAAACCACTTATGTGGGGAATCTTCTGGAGAAACCTATAGAGCTTTCCTGCAGAAAACCCCCAGTGACAGAAAAAGCTCACTAGAAATAGTAATCCGATCAGATATTATCTGAACCTGATGTTAGCCTCACATAACCTTTCATGACCTCACATGACCTCACATGACCTCACATAACCTCGCATAACATAACTTCTCCTGCTTTTTCTACTACAAGTAACTCTGCATTTAGACGTTTTCTAAATGACGTTGGTCATATTAAATAAGTCATAACACAAACAAGATTTACGTAAAACGTAGCGCTAAAACTAAGTACAAATGAAACAAACGTCAGGAAAGCCCTAGCGACAATAACAAGGTAACCGCTATTTTACGTTAACAGCTTGACCAGAAACTAAATATTGTCTTTGGTGAAAGAGTCAGAAATAGGTGGATTACGTAATGCCACTCAACTTCACTACATTTGTTCCGAGGAGAGGGATCACGATTGCAAATTCTTTCAAGTCGTTCATATCATCTTCCGCTAATATTCTTAAACCAGGGTAGAGTATACAGCTGAGTGCTGATCTATATACTGCCTTGCAAAATAACATCAAACGAAATAACCTAATTACATTCATAGTAGAATAAGAATTACAATGATGATAAAGATAATGATAGCGATGGAAGATAACGATACGAGACTGATTCTCATCGAACGCACAGGTGACTGTCTACATGGATTCACTTCATTTCGTATTCTTAACCAGGGTAGAGTATACAGCTGAGTACTGATCTATATGCTGATGCTGCCCTGCACAATATTACGATCAAACTTTCCTGTAAAGGAGCAAATGGCGAACACTTGATTTTTTTGTATCACAGGAGCCAAATCCACTTTGGGAACGTAAAAATGAAAAAGATGGAAAACGACGAATCGATTTCAACCTGGACAGCCCCTTTGTCGTTAATCAAACTGTGAGTTGTCTGTTTATACGTATGATAGACTGCGTTGAATAGTGCGTACCACGAGAACGCAAAGTATGTCTGCATGGGGCAGTTATCATCAAGATGTGATAGCTGATCATTACTGTTTGATAGACTGAATCCATGATGGGTGTTTGGAAACGTGTCGTATCTGATTCCCCTCGGTCTTTTTGGCTAGTTTCAAGCAAAGATGGGCGTTTGTTTCGCAAAGTCCCATCACTCAGTGCTCTGGAATCCTCACTTCCATAACAAAAACGTAGTTCACTAGCAGAGGCATCCGCTAATTTTTCTCGCTCGACTCCATGCACGGGGAGTTTTTAAGACCATTTGTTAGTGTTTGTTGGATCCTATCTTAGATGCGCTGTATGCAATTGACTTCGTTAGCTTTCAATACCTGGTTGCATCCCGCCAATGCAGCAAGCCCTTTTTAGCCCTTTTTGCACGATCTTCGACGTACATGTCGATTTTGGCAGTAAAACCAAGTTAAGAAGGCTAACTCGAGTAACTGCATCTGGCAGACTGTGATCTCCCATTCAAGAATTCAATTTCAGTTTCCTTCAAGCTGTTTCCAATCGTTGATTACTTGATCGGGCTCAAGCATTGCTTGAATTTCTTTTTCAGCTTGACATTGTTGTGAAATTTGCAGTCGCCAAAGACCGGCCAAGTGCTAAATCGCTCTCTCTCGTTATCAAAGCAACATCGTGAGTTGGGTTTTTCTCTCTTCGAATGTTTTCTGTGTAATGGGAAGATGGAATTCCATGGAAATATTGCCTTGTGTTGTACAATACCAACCTGTATTTTTGTGTCATGTTTAATTCTGTTCATTGCATGGCTCACTAGATTTGGAGCGTAGCTTAAACCAGAGACAGGGTTTCGAGTTCTAGAGGTGCATGTTAATGAATTGGTTTCTCGTTGCTTTCCACACCGAAGATTTTTTCATGGTTAACGGTACTAATCCGTACTACAGTTCAGTTGAAGCGGCTCAATTCTAAAGAGAACCTACTGTACGTGCATAGGTTAGGTACTTTGTGGCTGATGATCCGTACTATAGCGCGTGTGTTATCAGCTCACTTTCTCAAGAGGCAAACTGCACCACTTCTAGTGTGCCAGTTGCTAATGGTCAGCAGACTTAACAGTTTGCAATTCTATTTTCAGTGTCAGCAACGAATTGGTGCCTGCCGATAACACTGCAACTGTGTCAGTTACCACTGCCTTGCAAGCCGACCTGACAGCGTCTGGGTATGTCACACTATGGTCCTTTCATTGGAATGACTTCTAATTGATTCAGACATGCACAATTGTACCTCGACTTATCCGCTTTTGAATCAACTGCATCGGAAAATATAATAGAAATTGATATGAGAAATGCAGGAAGGTTTTCGTTGTCGTCGATCATCGATTCTGACTTCGACAAAATGTGTAGCATTTTCGATGCTCCGGCTTCTTCCGAAGCTGTTCTTGCTGTGTCGTTTCTTGAAATCTTCAGTTTCAATAGTGTAAGCAACGCTTACTGGAGCTTTGTACACCAAATCGCATCTGCGATACAGCAGAAAAGAGCGAATGCATGGTTACGTCACACTGAAGATTTGTTCGCTCGACACTCATCAGCGTATGAATCTTCGGATGATAGCCGAAGAATAAGACCACGGAACTTATACGCAGATGCAGTTTAATGAACTAAGTGTGACGAAGTCGTGCCTCCTCCATTCCTGTTTTTTAATGAGTTTTCATGCAAGAAAAGAATCATTTTTTTTAGTGATTTATGTTGAGGAAAGGCCGTGGTGGCCTATAAAAAGCCCCGACAAAGGATACAGAATGGCATTTAAATTCATATTATCATGTCAATCCGTAATGATTGTAATGCTTTTATACAGGGTGATTCAGTCGGCTACATAATGCTAGTTGCTATCAAGAGAAGCCCTGTAACAAAAATAACAGAACAATTTAGAAGTTGCATATTTTATTTTGCAGATCTGCAAGTCCGGACAAGTTCTTTTATGAGAAAGTGCAGTTAGCCAAAACACCAGATCTGAAGAACGAATCCCAAGTTGGTCCAGTAGTGGAGTACAGTTTCTTGGTAAGTGCATTCAAAGTTAGAATGGAAGATCATTGATTATCACCTTATTCTATAGACACTGTCTTTTACTGCCAAGTTGAAAGTCAATGGCAGAGTTGATACAGAGGATCAAAGACGAAAACACTGACCGATTTGTTTAAAATACTGCCGCGCATTTTTCCCGTCAAATGTCATCAACTTTTGGAAAGGGTACGAGGGAAAAGGACAGCGTTTTATCGTTGCTTTTGGGGTGAATCCCTCGCTATAGCATCTATAGTAGTTTTTGATTTTGTTGATATCGGCATAGTATGCTGAAGACGCGCCAAGACGAGCCGTCGTTTTCATTTCCACACGAACTAGCTAATGATATTCCAAGTATTGTTTGGCGGCAGAGTTTACGGCAGAGATTGGTATAGTCTGATCGGGAAGAGGTTTCTTTTGCTGTCGTGAACATTCAAGGATCACAGAGTTCACGAAGTGCGAAAAAACTCGCGACATTTACTTTTAGGACATTTAAGATATCAGGATAGCTCAGTGGTAAGATTGCTGCGCCTTAATCCGATGATCAGTTGTTCAAATCCTCCCTCAGCTAAACTTTCACTTAGAGCGAGCAGAGTCGCCAGCTCTCTGTGATTCAGGCACATGAATTGCTGCCTGTTAGATTGTGTTTAAGTTTAGTTCAAGCTAGGTGATAAATAAATTAGGAATGCATAAGAGTCCGACAATGAAGACAGGAAAGTAGAAATATTTAGGTAAGGTTAATGATGATCATTAACAGTGAAATGCCATCTGTATTTGGATCTGTTAAATATTCATTATTATTATTATTATTATTATTATTATTATTATTATTACTATTGTTATTATATGGGAGACTATGAAGCATACAAGTGACTTATCGAGAATGTCAAGCCAAAGTTCCTCCGCAGTACTCCTTATCCTACATCTTGTGTGGTGTAATTGCAACCTTTGGCGTCCGAAACTGGATCGTTTCAACTCGCTTCGCTCATACTCTTCCTCCCGCGCTGTTTTCTCCGTTCCAATGTTTCTTCCTACCTCGATGCGACAGTGTTTCAGCCTCGTTTCATTAATGTTCTCTTTTCTAGATCCAGAATCAAGGTCCAAGTCCTGTGCAGGGGATGTACAGTCGCATCAGCCTTGTTACGAAGCACAATGATAAATGGCTACTAATGTTGTTCAGTGCAACGGTAATGACTTGAAACAAATCAGCATAATCATTTCATGATAGTTAAGTCATTTCCACAAAATTGAATTGTTTCCCCACTATTATTTCCACAAAATTGAACTATTTCCCCACTATTGAATTATTTCCACAAAATTGAACTATTTCCCCACTATTGAATTATTTCCACAAAAATTGAATTGTTTCCCCACTATTCAACTATTTCCACAAAATTGAATTGTTTCCCCACTATTTAAATGTTTTTGCAAAATTGAATTGTTTCCCCACTATTCAATTATTTCCACAGAATTTCATTTTTGCATTTTACTTCCTTCCTTTGTTTTACAATGTTAATTTGCTACTATATTTCATAATTTACTACTATGCTTTTCTTATTTTTACCCTTTTTTCATGTGATATTACTTAGACTTCGCATTTTATTGTAATTAGGTTTGTAATTTTATATCTTACTAGCTATTTCATATCATATTTTATCGTAAATATAGGGCCCCTTGAAAACCAGCAATTGCTGAAGGGTTGCCCTCTGTAAGCAGATTAAATGAAATGAAATTTGACGTGTTCAACGTTGGCACAGTGAGCTGAGGACGATCCAAGATAAATCATAATTGTGATTCTTGATTTGATTTTTTTCACCATTTGTGGAGTCTAGGAAGGTAGCATTTTGGCACTTTTGTTTGAACCCTGTGGCGGCAAATATTCACAGAAATTCGGTTGATCACTGAACGTTACCCAGTTGAATCACAGCCGTCGTTGATGGTAGCTTTTTTGCTTCGAGAAGTTGTTGGAATCCTGGTTACAGTCTTCTGACTGCCAGGATCAACAGTGGTCACTGATCATTCCCTCTATGCAATCACAGTCAATGTCTTTTGCTAGCTGTTGCTTGTAAAATTTTATTGCAATCTATGCATAAATGCAACCCGTAAAGATTGGTGGGCGTCAATTACCTGCACGTTTCTGTATTTACAAATCGAAATTTGAGGGTGTGAGTGTAATATTAAAACTTTACTTCGATCAAAACATTCTAACAAGTGGGCGTTCTCATTTTAGGTCGAGGGTTCAGTTTCTTGCAGTCTTGGAAATAAGACAAATCCTTTGAACTTAATGGTGAGCTTTCTTATCGAGGTAGCCCGCGTACCTGGCTATGAGATAGTGTTTTCAACTACAAATGCCTCAACAAAAGATAGCAAGTTCAGCGATTTCTTACTTGAGGATGGTCTATTTGCTTTTGAATGTCTTCAACCGATTTGAGTCTCCAAACCAACCAACTCACTGTTCCATCAGTGTAGTTTGTAGTAAAGTTGATCCCTAGGAGTTAACGTTACCTAGGAAGCGAGTAGTTGGTAATATTCAGTCGTAAGAGCTACCAACACTTCTTAAATGGTCGCATTTCATTTTGTTTTGACAGCCCGCAAATGGAAAGAACGTAAAATCACGTCGTCGAAGGGATGCCAAAGTGAAGTCCCCCAATAGTGTCGAAAAATTGGTAGGTTTCTTTGCGCACTTCTATATGATGTGAAGCAGAGGCAGGCATGGCCTCGATTAAAAGCTGGTATTTCGAAGGCTAAAGCCAGCGTTGTTTAACTTTTTTTTTTAGTGGGTTATGTTGAGGAAAGGCTATGGTGGCCTATACAAAGCCCCAACATAGGAAGAAAGAAGAAAGCGAGCAGCTAAGAGGATAGAGAGATAAGATGAAGTATATTGATCTTAGATTTGAAAGATGGCAAGTTGTAAACATGAAGTAACCTCCAGACAGAGGTCGGCTTAAACGTAGAGTTTGACTCATTCTGTGGCTTCTCCCTTACTAGGGCTCCTGTAGTGCTACTTGATATGGTTCCTCTGTTCACCGTATGCATTCAGTTGGCTCCATGAATTCCATTCATCTGGACTTGAGCCCAGATCTCTTTCCTATTACCTGCTCTCCCATTTATCCGGCCTGGGACTGACATGAAGTCAAATTTCAACAGCTTGTGGTTTCCAGAGAATAGGTCAAGAATGCACGATTTTTGAATAAGACTGCGATGGATGAATTTTTCTACTAATGAATTGCCTTCGTCGCCTCAAAATTGTTGCATGTTGGGCTAGTAGTTGTTTCATCTGAGCTCAGAACATTTGTTAATATGCTCATGTGCTGTTGTCGCTTAATTTTTGTTTCTTGACACTGTTTCTAGCTTTTGTATCGAAGTTGCCTCTTCAACGAACTGTATTTCGTATTTGTAGAGTGTAGTTGAACTTACATCACTCTTTCCGTTACATGTTTACAGAATTGTCGAACTGCAACTTGTGTTACATTCGACTGTTATTTGGGAGTGCTGAAGCAAGGCGAAAGCAGGACGCTGAAGCTGCGGACTAGGCTCTTCCAGAATACCTTCATAGAGGCAAGTTGTTTAAAACTCAACGCATGTGCAATCGGTTACATTTAAATAACAATCTGACCTCGGAGCAAATAGAAGTTCCAGCAGCCAAGCGGGCGAAAGGTTCATCGCAGTCCGGTTAACGACAGTCCCCCTCCCAGTTCCCTCGCGTGATTTACCATCCCTGCACAATCTTCTACTGGCTTTTCTTTCAACCTACTCAGCGTCGCCAGTGCAGACCCCTCCGTTCCGCTTTACTCTGTCCAGCCCGCGCGGCTAAATTTGCCACCTTCATGTCCTCTCTCGCAGCACACCTATCGTCTTCTCGGTCTCCCCCCTCCCTCTTGTGCCTGCAACCATCCCCCATCTTCATTGCAATATCTAATAAAAACATTTACTAAATATCTTCTCCTCAAAGAGCCCTTGGCTCTACTTTTCGGACACTTTATAGCGAGACTGCAAGACGCTCCTTCCAAGCGTTGTCCGACCGATTAGGCAGAAAGTAGCTTTAGAATGCATTACTTTGCAAAGCTTCATGACCAAAAGACCAAAAATGCCGAGGTGGGCAAGATTATTTTTCAATCACACTGCATTCTCTTCTCGCAAGAAATCTGCTAAACGTTTCATCCAGAACTATGCCATACAGTTTTTTCTATCGGAGGGTGTCAGCCAAACCAGTCGTTTTCTACTCGTTATTAAGACACTCCCTTTTTATGCAGGAAGACCGCGGGCCAACCCAATTGGATGCAAAGATAAGCATTGTTATTCCGAGAGAAGAGCAAGAATTTTTGAGACAACCAGTCAACGACAAACCAGATGAAGCTGTGGTGAGATGTAATTTCAGTTAGTTCCAGTTGCTGCTTTGTTATGTTTCCTCCCCACAAACCTAAATTCAATGATCGCTCAAAAGGAAGCTTTTTATCTTCTTGTGAGATGGTGGAGTCCTCGTCTCATTCTGCAATTGGCTCGTGACAGCAAGGGCATACACCACTCTCACAGACCGGGACCGCTATCATCATAACGAAACGCTCTGGAAAGAATTATACGGGATAGACCTTCTGTTCACACCACACCGCTTGTCCATATCTCCTTCACATTTCACCCCACAGCTACTCCATACTTGCATACGTTTGCACCATTTTGGCGTCGAAAAGATCGTTTGAACGATAGGCCATCAATCTTGTCGCACGAATATTTCCAAGTGAAACCGAGGTTTCTGAGTGAAACCGATGTTTCTGAGTGAAAACGATGTTTCTGAGTGAAACCGATGTTTCTGAGTGAAACCGATGTTTCTGAGTAAAACGCTCCAATTAATTTGTTGACTTTGCACCGAAACTAATGAGGAGTGATCATCATGCCACCTCCAGGGCGGAGTGATTTTCGCGCCGGTAATCGGAGCGTTTCATACCGGATAGCTTCGATGTAGTGTGAGTGGAAGCCTTATTCTGTTTGAAAGTCGCTCCGATAGCCATCCGGTATAGTGTGAACGGGGCCGCAGTTGGTAGTGTTATGATATTAATTGTGATATTATGATAATTACTTTGTTTAAGGTAAGTGCTTACATACCACTAGATATCGGGTAGCTTTTTCCATGATTGGAAAATGTATGTTTATGTATTGCCTAAAGACGCGTTTTTTCTAGGTGTCTATACATGTCAGCCCACCAGTTTCTTTTAAAGAAGGCAAAAAAGAGCCAGTTGCGTGGTGGATCATTTTTCTCGCTATTCTTGGTGCACTGCTTTTAATTGTTGCTGTTATCATCGCGTTATGGAAGGTAAGGGTCATATGATTTTCCCGGTAGAACTTTAACCTTAATTATTGTGAGCGATCATTCTTGCTTTGGTTTCATTCAACTCATAATGGCCAGTGTATGGTGTTCCTGGCGTTTTGAGGAAATTGACACAGTGCAACCTGTGCCTTCTTAATACTCTACATTTGTAGATTAGAAGTGGTCTATCGCAGAGATCGACGTTATCATGTGTCTATCGAATCCGAATTGTAGGCAGCTATACTCATTGGTTCAATAGCGCTCACCCCTGCTTGGTATTCTGCACACCGCTCACCTCGAACTTTCATCTTCTTCAGGTTGGCTTCTTCAAACGTAAACTCAAAGGGAAGAAGATTTCTGGACCAACTGATAATGATGATGAATTGATCGATTAGACTGCAATAGTTTCACTCGCCTCTTTTTCAAAAAGCAAATGATCATTGACGCCTCTCAACATAGATGATAACTGTTGTCTAACCAGTCTTTCAGCATGGATAATAATTTTTATCTAATCAGTAGTTGAGTGCAGTAAGTTCTCCTCCTTAGTGTTCGAAGCTAGATTTCTAGCTACCAGTAGGCCTATCTCGCTCCCTCAGAAACATGCGTGAAGCCGGCCAATTTTATCTCCTCAAAGTGATATTTCTAGCTAAGACATCTCGAACCAAGACTTTCTCACCACCAAACACCCTTCCACCCATCCTTCCACCCATCCTTCCACCCATCCTTCCACCCATCCTTCCACCCACCCTTCCACCCACCCACGCTACACAGAAATGTAATTGTCTGACGGCGATGAGAAGTTTTGACTACGAACATTCGTTTGATCTAATGTGGAACTAATGCTACATAAAGAAGTGGCTCGTTCATGTTAAAGCTTTCTTTCCTCTTGAAAACAAGCACATCTATTCATTGATACTAATTATGATACTGATACTATTACTGATACTATTACTGATACTAATACTGATACTAATAGCTGACACGCCCTCTTATTCCAATGATAACGTGAACCGCATCTTCTGATAAGCCATATACAAGTAATTGGACCATTGGATTGCCAAATTATTGGCATATCCGTTGATTAAGCTTCGAGCTAAACATCAATTTCTTCTATTTGTAACTATGTTGCGATTTTTAGAGTTCTACTCAACTCGATTTTGATAAAATTGATATTTATATGATACACTTTTATTTGGGACGTAGCCCAGTTTGTAATTAACGGTACTTTTTTACATTTTCTTATCATGCTCTCGCAAAATTCGAATGTTTTCTAAATGAGTTGTAAAAGAATTTTAATTTTCTAAATTGTTTCCATTTCTGCCCTCTGCTGCTGATATATTATCTAAAATACGGTTATATACATTAAACATCTACTTTTGTCCCCGCTATTTGAACACCTCGGAAATTTGAACACCGCGGAAGTTGAACGCTTTTGTCTCAGTCCCAAAATGTCTTGATGTCTTTCTTGATTTTATTCCCCCGTCAACCTGAACACCCCGGCTCTCTTAAGGTCGGCATAATTCCCGGATTGATGTTTGTTCTTAGCTCACGATTCTGTACAGTTCTCGCCACTATGCGAAGGTCAGTCCATGAATCTAATGCAGCAGCAGTGTCCACCTGGGCAACGTGCTTCTCAGGACGGGGGCTCTTCCCAGGAGAGAAATGTTCTGGAATTCTTCAATCCCTATGTGGCCAGGAAGTTGACTTACTAAGAATTCATTGTTGTCATAAGTACTACAAAAACCTAGAAATAAGTTACAAATCTAAATATAAACAAGTTAAATTCATCAACATCATTGCAAGCACGCTCAGTGTCTTTGACAGTTCCTCCGTGGACTTCTTAGAAATTATTGAAAACTTGAAATTCTATCAAACATGCAGGCACTACTCAGTCAAGAAGATGATAGTGATTGCCATAAGGACTCGTTACTACGTCTTGTACCGAAGGAATAAGGACTGGGACAAACCTGAACTGATGAAATTTTGAAAGTTCTCATTCTTTTTGAGAAGCTTTTTTCCGTTTGTATTTCTCGTTTATTTTTGTTCAAGTAACCTTGTTAACTACCTATTTATAGAGGTTTGCAGTTGTATGATAGCATGCATGACAAGAAATGAAGTTTGAAAAAAAATAACGATTTTCATTGCTATTAGTAGTAGTAGTAGAAGTAATATTAGTGGTAGTAGTAGTAGTAGTAGTAGTAGTGTTAGTAGTAGTAGTAGTAGTAGTAGTAGTAGTAGTAGTAGTAGTAGTAGTAGTAGCAGTAGTAGTAGTTCTAATGGTAGTAATAGTAGTAGTAGTAGTAGTAGTAGTAGTATTAGTATAGTCACCTGTAATAGTAGTCCCAGTAGCAGTAGCAGTAGCAGTAGCAGTAGCAGTAGCAGTAGCAGTAGCAGTAGCAGTAGCAGAATTGAATTGCATTGATGCTGCAAGCTGAGACGGCGTTTGACTAAACCTTACCAGCAGCCCCAGACACGAGGAAGTGGTTACTCATCGTCAAAGGAGGTGTTACCAGGCAAGCCTTATCGTCCTGCGACAGGAGGAGGAAAGGCAGTCCTCAATCCTAGTGAAGGTGTTATGAAAATAGTACAGGCTTCATCGAGGAAGCCAAATTGTTTGTGAATAGCCACATTGTGGATTGGGACAAATTGCGAATAAGTCTAAAAGACAATTTACACTTTTGGTTCGTTTTAAAAGCCACAAAGTAAGGTTCTGTTCTTGGCACATGCTTTGCGAAATTTTTTGGAGAAGTACTCGTGTCTACGATTGATTTGCACTTGCTCTCTCCTTCTTTTATTGATTTTCTGACAACCTTCATCGTTAACGGAGAACCTAGCTAAACGATCACCGCGAGCTAGCCTAGCAAGTTGAAAAACACAACAGAAGGCTAACCCCGGAAGACATAGGATGTTGAGGATTGATGCCTACAACAACAACAGCAGCAGCAGTAATTGATATCGTTGTCCTTCGGCCCGAGCTGTTGTTGTTGTCTTACCAAAGGACTTGGCGAAGTGCAGTGGGACTGGCCTTTCCCTTTCCTTCCAGAATTTTAATTCTTATTATGAATTGACCCCTGAAATTTCCTGTGCATTTATAGTCCAATAGTAATATGGAGAAAATATCTGGTGATGACATTCATCGTATTCTTGACGACTACGGTGGTTCTGGTGTGGAAGTGGTGAATTATCACGGCCTGCAAGGTAGTGTATGTATGTATGTATGTATGTATGTATGTACGTATGTATGTATGTATGTATGTATGTATGTATGTATGTATGTATGTATGTATGTATGTATGTACGTATGTATGTATGTATGTATGTATGTATGTATGTATGTATGTATGTATGTATGTATGTATGTATGTATGTATGTATGTATGTATGTATGTATGTATGTATGTATGTATGTGATTAAAATTTTTTTGTAAATGAATTGTAAACTTTGTTTAAAACTTATTTTCAGTTTGGTTCAAAACTGAACTGACCTTTTCTGTTGCTCGGTTCCATGGACAGAGAACTACTTAAATCAAAACTACTCTCACTGCTCTTATCGATCACGGACATTACATACCATGCAAAAATACGATAGGGCTTTTTCCCAACACAACACAAGTCAATACTCATTTTAACTAAATAAGTTTTAGTGTATCTTTTAAGTTCATGCTTATATTTGTACTTTTGCTTTAAAAGCTCCCTGACTAATTGCAGCTTTATTAAGCTGAATTTGGTGATCTGTATAAATATAGTATCGTTACTATTATTATACTAAAAGCACTTTATTCAGTGTTAAATTACCCAGGATTGGGATACTTTTCTTAGCTTTTTTTTTTTAGTGGGTTATGTTGAGGAAAGGCTATGGTGGCCTATACAAAGCCCCAACATAAGAAGAAAGAAGAAAGTGAGCAGCTAAGAGGATAGAGAGATAAGATCAAGTTTATTTATCTTAGATTTGAAAGATGGCAAGTTGTAGGACTCAGGAAAGCAAGAAGAAGGCAAGGCGTTCCATAAGTTGCATGTTCTTGGGATGAATGATGATTTGTGAGATAGAGTTCATGGATTAGGCAGTGAAACTTGGAAAGAGTGTGAATGAGTTGAGCTTCTAGTGGTCCTGACACGCCTCAGAGGAACTGGAATAATATCCCTGATCTCCTGAGAACAATGTCCGTTAAAGTATCTGTAGCCATCTGTACCTAGATCTGTGTTCCACCCTCTGTGACAACTACTCCTTTCATTATCATATAAAAATCATGTTGGAAACACACATTCTTAAGATTTAGACCAGAATATTTGCAGTTATATTTTTTTTAAATTTTTTCCATTTCTCATAGATGCGGTTAACTTCACTGATCCTTTGATGGTGAATTTCCAGCCAAGCCCCCACAAGTCCAAGGATGTCACTGAATATGAAGTAAACAAAAATTCAACTCAAGAAGGCAATTTTCAAGATGTTCCTAATGAAGATAGTTTCTGTTCTCCAGGGTTTTTGCTGTATGAATTTTTTGAACTCCTGTTTTCTTTCAAGTCTTTGCTGCAACTTTCTATCACTTAAATAGGTAGCCTTTGTATATATTGGGCAAATGTCGTTTTGAAAGTAATAAAAACTTTAGGCATTGTTTGGTGTAGAAATAATTTGCTTGCAAGAGTCTTGTATTTTTTAATGACCTTGTCATAGTAGGGAAATCAGTATTTTTCAAACTTTTCAAGGAAACTTTAATTATTCTATTCTATGCATCATTTGATTTCCGGTTTGGGTTGATAATTCTGTAGAAGTCCATGACGACAAAGTAGCTACAGGAAAGATTTTAGCCAAATCAGAGTTTTGCTTTTATAAGTTGGATGGTTGGATACTGGCTGTATTGTACATGCAGAATAGTCACTTGCCATCCCAATTGTAGGTTTTTCATGTAATGAACCAACTGGTTTGGATGCTCAGTAATTTTGGAAACTTTAACAACACCATTGAGATTTTTGTTCCCTGTTAGTTTTATTCCAGGGTATTTTTAAGCAGTTTTTTTCATATCTTGTGATTTCAATGTGACTTTTTTATCCACAGGAGTAACTGGCATCAGCTCTTTGATATTGAGGATTACCTGAGCGTGGTATAGTTATTCATCGCTACTTATTCTGCTACCATTATTAATTTTTTGGATTTTTCTTTAATCATGATGGTAATCATTTAGAATGATTTTGATGGAACTTTTTCCAGTTTTAATCAACCATAAAATCTTAGATTTACTTCCTCTATTTTTGATTAATCGTTATTAGATTTACCTCATTTTCATAGTTTGTATGAATGGATATTTTTTAGTGAGTTATGTTGGGGAAAGGTCGTGGTTACCTATACAAAGCCCCAACAAAGGGATTTAAAATTTATCCAGTGTTAAGATTCATATTATTTTATCAATTTTTTGTAGCTTTGTTAATACCTTAATATTTTTACAGTTAAAGGAGAAGGCATTGCATGGCAGACTTGGGCATTCCCCTTTTCGTGGAATCTGCTGGAAGGTAAAGCAGCTATTTCCTTGTGGCTAATATGCCTCATTCTTTAATTGTCAAATCCCTGCAATTATTGTCTATTGTGTGGACTCATTTGAAAATGCAGTGCAACATCTGTTTATTGATGCACCTTTGGGAATGGCCTCTATATATTCAATGCCAGAAACACTCAACAAAGAAAAGCTACCTTTTGCAATCAACTTCCATGGATGGTATTTTGCAATTTAAGGGACAAAACTCAATGAAAATTTGCACAGATTCTTACCATTTATTCATGATTTTTCAAATCGCTTGCTGAGAGTATTTTTCTTTTGGTTTTGAAGTCTCCAAAGTATACTTCCATAATGGCCCTTTTTTGAAGTAGCTTTCCCACTGTAGGTGGATTCTAGAATGTGACTGAAGTAATTTTTTCCTTTTTTGGATCCACCAGTTGCATAAAACCCCTTCTGTAAGCATAAAGAGAGCAGCTCATATTAGTACAATGTTCTTACGCTTCTGATAGCAAATAGGAAGTTTTAAGTCCCATGCACTGTGGCCACATAAGTTTTCAAAATACTAGAGTATGATTTAAAACGGGGAAAAATGGGATATAAGATAGTGCCATTGTATCAAATTTTCAAGCAATAATTTTCATCCATGAGACTTTCTAAGGAGATTTTTCCAGTAATGCACATAAGAAAGTCTTTGTTTTTGTTTAATTCTGGTAATCCATTGAATCTTATGATATGCATTTTGAGTTCCTTGAAATTCTATTCTAGCTTTTTTGGGAATGCTTACCAGAAGAAAGGAATCAATGGATCGATTCAACAGAACTTTTCAGAGCTAATTATGAAAAAGTTCGAAACAAGGTGCCCCAGCATTTTATGAATAATCAAATAGGCTTGTTTCCTACAAAGTAGCACAGAGAAAGGAAAAATTTGCTCAAAGAGTTGATAATTCCTCTTTCGAATTCCCCTATGATGTCACAAAACATACAATAATTTCAATTTTCTTTCACCATACATTGCATTAACAGTACTGCAGGAGAATATTTTTATAATGAAACTGCCAGAGTATAAATAGGACACAATTTGAGATAAAATATTGGCCCTCAAAAAGTGAAGTTAAGCTTTTCAAATTTTTGTTAAGTTTAGATGTTAAGATTTGGCAAGATTTTGCCACATGATGATAATTGAAATGCTCCAGGACATATTTTCTGCACTTGAACTTCTACCTAAGGTCTTTACTGCAGCTATCAAACCATTGGATAATTGTTGTGGATTTCTATCATTTTTGTGTTAAATTCATTGCATTTGAAGCATATATTTGAGACAAATGCTTTATGAATGTTACTTCCTAACTTTCATTTTATTTTCAGCACCTCACTGACCCTTATCAATCATCTGGAGTTGATCTGGCTTTGAATAATCCCTTATCACAAGAAGCAGATGTATGCAAAATCCATTTGTATTTCAATTGAAATCAAATTTTTGAAGCTGAAGTTGAAGAATTGTATTCCTTTTGACAGTCTTCCAGATATGGCTTTTTGTGCACAACATAACTGGGCTTTAAATATATATTGCTTTTTGTGCATAGCAAAACTGGACTTGAAATATATATTTTTGCTTTTTGTGCATAGCAAAACTGGACTTGAAATATATATTTTTGCTTTTTGTACATAACCAATAACTGGACTTTAAATTGATATTTCTTTTTGTGAGTGACATAAATGGGATTTAAATGGAAGTTTGTATTTTACAGAGTCCATGGCATCAGTACTTTCAAGATGGTGAACTGAGGAACACTATTGCTCAGGATGTTCAGCGATTGTAAGCATTTGGCATTGGCAGATGATTAATACCATGAATGTATTCTTGCTTTGTTTCTGCTATTCTAATTTATTCTTGTGAATTAACATTTTATTTTTATTTGTATTATGAATTCATTCTTGCTAATTAACACTCAAGGCGATGTAATTCAGCTTCACAGGCTATGGTCAGTATATGCCTCAGAACTAGTTGACTTCCCTTTGAATTTCTCAGCATGCCACAGGTTATCGTTTCCCCACTTTGCTAACATCATCATCTCCTTAACTGATGTGGTCATGTGTGCACCCATGATTGGACAGCCCACCTCCACCTTTCTGATACATCAACATTCAGTTTGACGCTACCTTTTCTATGCCAGTCTCAAAGATTAGCCTTCCAGCTTTGCATGGTGTTCCCTTGTTGCAGCTTCCTTGCATTTCTTCTTCCATTTAAGCTTTCCCTCTCCCTTCTCCATCAAATAGGAGACCAGAGCGCTTTAACTGCCTCCCCCCCATAGCCTCATCTTTTGAGCTTGCTATAATGGAGCATGGTTTTACAATTAAGTGATTGTTGTTGAAGCAATTTAAAAGAAGCTTTGTTTCTAGCAATCAATCTGATTTTTTTATTTTTCTCTGAGAGGTACCCAGAGGTGGACTTTTTCCGAAAGCAAGAAGTTGAGTAAGTGTGTGATTAATCTTTTTACTATCAATAGCTAAATTGATGAGAAGGGGGTTTTCAATGTATGCATCAAAACATTTAGATTCATTCATGGTGACAATGAAGAAGATAGAAAGTGAATAAGGAAAAATGATAATCATTACTGCATCAACAGTATTGGGAATCATATTCTATCCATCTGTTGAATATTCATTATCGCTTCAACATTGCTACCCCAACCATTAATTTTTTCCGCAAGTCCTGTTATCATTTCTAACTGCTTTAACCCCCAAAATAGGAGGCCTTCCTCTTTTCTTCTTTACATTTCCCTCCACAATCTTCTTTAGCATTGTAAAAGCAGATCCAATACTTCTAGATATATACCTTATCATTTTTAATACTCTTCTTTACACTTTTCTAACCTGCATGTTTTAACAAATTTCCATAGACTACATTCAGATGTTGTGATGAATCTATTTGTAAATTCTTACCTAGGATTGGATAAGTTTACCCCATTTTCATATGCATGTTTATTCCTTTGAGCTTAAATTGTGTACAATGATTACTGCCAGCCTTTCTTAGAATTATGTGCTGCTTGTATACAGAGTGTTGTGCATTTCAGTTCAACTCTAACAAAAATTCTAAATTTTTTGATGAATTCTAGATTTACATCTAAAAATGATCGTGAACAATTCAAATCTGCAAATCTGATTTATCCAAAACTAGGCAATGTTTAATTTTATGCCGGTTATCGATGCACAAAATTGTTACACTGCAGGGGGTGCTCTCCTCACCATAGTTTTTTGAACTAGTAGGAGAGCTCCTCCTTAAGAGATGCCATTATGTACAACTTTGGCATATTTAATGTTTCATAATGTGTTGTTGTAATTTGTAATTTGTAATTTTAAATCACAATGAATTGAAATTAAGTCAAATGACCTTTCAAATATCCTAGCTTTCTGAGAATCTTAAAGGGAAATTTTGTAAGCTTGAGTAAGCTTGAGTAAGCTTGAATTGCACACTGCTGCAAATCTAAAACAATTCTGATATGTATGGCCCTTCAGTACCAAGAAGGAGGGATCACAAGATATGTGCTGTCTTGATTTTTCACTCGTAGATGGCTAATTTTGCATTGTTCATTCTTTTTACAGTGACATGATTCTCCGATGCTTATTTGTATATGCAAAGGAACACCCAAACATTAATTATAAACAGGTATCAAACACTAAGACTTTTCAAGCCTGCTTCTCTTGCCATTCTGTACATTCACATTTAGTTTTGCTATTTCTTAAAGCAGGCTTCCCAAAAATGCAGCTATAAAGTTGATGTGGACCTGCTGGCAATAAAGGTTGACATGCAGCTCAGATTTGCTCCGTCCATTTGTACTTTTTCTGCTATTTCTAAAGGTGTTTGAGTGTGATTTGGTATTGTGAATAAGAATTCTTATGGCTTTGACAACATATTTAGATACTCTGATGATTCTCTTCCGCTGGAGTATCTAAATATTTGGTCTGTGGCTTTTTAGGGTATGCATGAAATCCTTGCTCCTGTGATTTTCGTTCTCTGGGATAACGCGCAGAATGTCAAAGAATGCAGAGAGGGTTTACAGTGAGTTGAATTGATTGCATCTTATGTTTTTTTGCTCTGTCTGATCGCAACCCATCGTCACTCATCAACGTAAGTTATACCCTTGAGTGAAACAATGCCTTTAGGTGCAAAAAAAGTCATTTGGTGAACTTGCCCTGCCTCTGTTTCGTAAAATTTGCATAGCTAGTGGGAAGAAGGCTGCATTTTGAGAAAAATGTTTTTTGTGGTTTGCAGAACGGGTGTTTTGAGAAAAATATTATATTCTTCAAAGGTATGATGCTGTCTAAAACGCCTAATGTGTTGCGGCAGCGAAATCTAACCTCAGCAAAGAATCCTCTTATCTTATAAAGATTATATTCGCATTTCTGGAATTCTCTTTCCTGTTATATTTATTTGCTACCGAACAGAAGTAGAAACGTTATAGGCCGTACATTGAGCAAAGGAAAGGTTTTGAAAGCTGGTATAAGGCAGTTCATTGCCTCTCGTTCTAAGAATCGTGCACCATATTGGGCTATTGAAGACCGCAATGTTATGCCATTAAGTTTCAAAACTTATGTTTTCAACCGTTATTTTCTCTTTTGAATATCCATGCATACATTGCCGTCCAGCACCGATTGAGGCAGGGCTCTGAGTTTTTTATGAGTAAGTGAATCTGAGGAGATCTGTAGTGAGCCGTTCACGAATCCAACTCGCCACCCTTGCATAATGGGTCCGGCAAACTAAAGCCACTACATTACGACACCTTGAATCTCTACTTAGCATTATCTTAAGAAGATACTGTCGTTTATTTTGGGGCTTAGGCCTGCCCCGGCCAATTTACCGGTCCTTGCATCTGCGCTACGTATCACTCAATGTAAACACCACTGACGGCTAATGCCATAATAGAGGTGGCTGATCGAATAGTATGCTGAGCTGTTTTCGTTCCGGAGGTATGCAATAGGTGCCTCCTAAGCAGATCATCGCCGTATCGTGGCGAAGTGTTCTCTTTTCAGCAGTACTGACTGATGCATGATGCAAAGACGTCGAACCATAAAATCCTACTTCTCTGTTATAAGTTATGCCATGACGCTAACACATTCTGAAATTTCAGGGAAATCATCCATATCATGAATGACCCTAACTATGTTGAGCACGACGCATAGTAAGTATTGACATCCACAGTTCTTTTTTTACTTTATGATTATGTCATTCATCCCAAGAACGGGCAATTTATGGAAAGTCTTACCTTCTTGCTTTCCTGAATCCTACAAACTGCCCACTTTCAAATCAAAGATCAGTAAACTTGATTTGATCTCCCTCTTTTAGCATTTCACTTTCTTCTTTCTTCCATTATTGGGGCTTCGTACTGGCCACCACTGCCTATCCCCCACATGACTCACTAAGTAAATAGTGATTTCCACCAGCTGCCTTTAGTGGACGATCTCGTGGCGGGCAACTATGTTGATGTAGCGTTTTCGTGAGCTTTGTGCTGGTTATGCTTTCGGTTTTGCTGATGCTATTCGCCAAGAGTCACTGTCTCCATTATTGAAAGAAGCCTACCCCACAATTACAGACGACGCCACTGTTGCCTTGCTTAGTCGTCAATTCACGAAGATGCTGACATTTGTATCCGGTTCCTTGAGGAGCATATTCCTACAGCCTTCGTAAAAACCATGCGAGATTTCGTCCATCGCGTCCGTGCTATACATCCCACCTCTGTCACCAAAGTGTGGCATTTTCGTTGTTACGTCAGAGAAGGCACAAAGAGAAGCCGACTGAAGCTTGTATGTAAGAATTTTCTCGGAGAATTTTCTCGGGATAGCTGTTTATCATACAAAACATCTGACATTAGCCCTAGAGGGCCTTGCAGAATCTGACAGGAACACGATATCAAGCACATCTGTATCAAAATTGCACAGAAATGACTATATATGTCGATCAGATTAATGTGTGAACGATCTACATAGCGGAGATCAGAAGGCATCGGAAAGTTTCACGATTAGAATACGTGTAACCGGGACTTACTTGAGTGGCATCTGTGTGACTAACATCTGTTATAAAATTGTATTTTTAATGAGATGATTTTGGCCGACGGTATATATCATGAATAGCACTTCGCTCAATTTATTAAAGTTAGAGTAGATGTACAAACGTTGCCACGTCGATGTGATATTTATGAAATGGAACAGGTATATGCTAAAACTGTGTCCACCATTGATTTGCAAACACCAACGAAAAGAAATGAGATACTTATTAATTGCATTTTCATAATTCTTATTTATTTGAAGCTGCCTTTTGGAGGAGATAATGGATTCTTGCGAGCCTATGTTTGTGCACCATCGGATACCAAATGATGAGGAAAACAATGCGAGGCAAAAGGTACCATGAGCTGTTATTATTGTTTTTACATCTGATACCTATATTCAATTTACATTTAACGAATGTAGCGTTTGTTATAACAGCAAGGGAAGCCCAGAATCAGAAATCAGCCATTCGCAGAAATATGCTAGAATACTGATATACCTGTGTTACTTTTGGTCAATCACTATTTCATAATTTTCATATTTCATATTTAATTCTTTTAAGGAGGGTTGCCCTTCAGCATAAGCTGGTTTTCAAGGGTCCCCCGACAAAAATTGCAATTGCAATCTGTGATGATAACACGAACAGTAAATTATATTAATTCGAATCATAAGTCACTGTTGCAGCAAGTAAGACTAAGTGCAAGAAAAATGCAACAATTTATGATGAAGAATTAATAGAAAGAAATCCCGCTTTCTAAATGATTTTCTTACAACTGTACAGCGAGGATGCCTGCTTTGACTCACTATGAGAACTTCATTGTAATACATTTAGTAAGATGTTGTTGGAAGGATTATCGTAAAAGTAAACTAGAAGCTGTGGATTCCAAAACTGGGAACTGGCGTTTGGGAGTACATAGTAAGCAAGGTATCATCGTGAGGTACGGCATTGTTCTGTAGGATGGCCAGTTACATCCCTCGCCACTCTTTACCTCCAGCTTCACCCCTGCTGTCCATTTACTGCTGGTTATGCCTGCAGAGGACGAAGGGAAACGTGAACGAGCAGGCCTCCCACCTGGAACGCTCAACAGAGTAGGGATGTGCTGTAGCCAGTTTACCAACTGCCCCTCTAGCTTAATCTGCATTGCTACAAAGCGCTGATACTCTGTAACAGCACAAACAGGAATTCAATTGAAGTACACGAGCGTTTGTTATGTTGTGTTTGGAAGGCCGTGGTGACCTGTAAGAAGCCCCAACAATGGCAGAAAAAAGAAAGTGAAAGGTTGAGAGGAGAGGGAGGTTAGATCCACTTTGTTGATCTTAGAATTGAAAGATGGTAATTTGTAGGATTCAGGAAAGCAGGAAGGAGGCAAGTAGACACAGTCAAACTATGTTGCGGCGACAATACGAGATTCGCATTCGCCTTCAAAGGATTATTTGATAACCAAGCCATTCGCGTAAGCTAGATCTCGTTAGGGTGCTTAGATTGAAGAGGCGACATCATAACTCTCGCTTGAAAAATCAAGCCTAATTTAAGGCTAATGAAAAGATAGCACGTAACCCTAAATTCATATCTGTTCATAGTGGAAGGTTTTTGGCATACCAAACATTTGTCCTCGAGATTGGTTGGAACTTTTTTTGTGTAAACCTAGGAAGGAAAAACAGCAAGCTGATGGAGCAAGTCTGTTTTGAATCGGCTCAGGCCCTTAAGCGTGTGAAAAGTCCATCTGCTCATCGAATCATATTTCTAATAGTAAGTGTATCTACCCAACAAAAATGTGTACTGTCTGCATTAGCAGTCGTGTCAAAGAACATGTTTCTAGTGTGAAAGAGAACCATCCTTTTTTAGGGCATATATTACAAACAACAGAGGCTCTGACTAGTGGGGCAAAGTGTCAATATATCTGTTATCTAGTGTGACAATGAAGGGGCCTACTTGGGCAAGTGACCCACTAGTGACAACGTTAAAAGAAGTCCTGGGTTGGAGTCATAATGAAATTTGCTTCAGTCAAATCTTTCTTCTCCTACTGCAAATCCTAGAAGGAAGAGAGTGAAAGTCTAAGAGGAGAGGGAGATCAGATCAAGTTTGTTGATCTTAATTTTGAATGAGGACAAGTTGTAGGATTCGGGAAAGGAGGAATGCAAGACGTCCCTGAATTTCACGTTCGTGGGATGAGACTGTGCAATGGATGACTGACAGATAGACAAGAGCTGCAGGGAAAAACCAGGAAGAACCCAAAAGCTTCTGGTGGTTCTGACACGCCTCAGAGGCACTGTCTCTATAAGTACTATATTTTGCGAATGAAGCATTGGTAAGCTAAATATACATCTATGCCATATTAGTTAATGTTTGATTAGGTATATAAGCTGAATTTTTTCGTTTATCTCATATGCAGGTCGCCGATGTGGACAATCTCTTCGTTTCTTCCAGTTCAATCCATTCGGTGAGATTCTGATATGCTTTGTTCACACTAGCTCCTTATCTCTCTCTCCTCTCAGCCTTTCTTTTTTCACCATTTTAAATATCTTCCACTTTCGGGCAGCAATATTATCGTCGGAGCTCGTATTCATTGACAAGAGACCTAGGAGCTCCGTTTTCAAGAATCTTGAAAGCGAGGAACTAAGAAATAACACGTTTTATTTGCACCAACTACATGGGGTAAAGACCCAACGTCATCTGGCCCCCACTGTAAATGGTGCTTTCAATGCAACACATTCATTCATTGTATATCATAAGAAGCAAGAATAAATACAATTTTATCAAAGTTTTTCCCATATTGATGTTACAGTGCTCTATAGATTCCATTAGGAAGAAGAAAACATGACAATTTACAACCAACACCCAACGTGGGAGAACCCTGTGCAGAATTGATTACTGAAAAAATCCATGACTTGCGCGCTTGACTTGGCAGAATCAGTCAGGTGGAAGCCTATGAATTAGCTCTGCCGTAAGACTCCATCCCAGCCATTTTCTGCATAGGAAATGACTGGATTTCATCCTCTGTTCTTCTAACTCAAGAATTCGTATTGATTCCAGCTCCCATTTTTCGTACTTATCCTTGTTAACGTCAAGTTTTGCTCTTCATAGGTTGAACAATTCTTGTTTTATTTCTCCTATGTATTGTTACTTCGTTTGTTAGGACTTTACTATGGGCCACCAGGACCTTTCCCCCGGCCTGACATGCAAAACTGTCTTTGATATTATGCTGATTATCACAAAAGTGCTTGTATTACACACATCTGGAGACCGGGTGGTCTACTTTCACCTGATCTACTTCAATTGATCCTTACGTAATTCATCATGAGTACATTTTTTCTGCTCTAGACCACCGCAATTTCGAAGAAGTTAACGCGAATCCAGAATTACATGCTGAAAAGATACGACCATGAATTGTACTCTCGTCTACAGGATCTTGAGATTGCTCCACAAGTTTACGGAATGTACGTAAAGTATTTCTCGCCGCCATTTTACGCACTGTTGTTTAAGATGAATATAATCTCGTGGCCACCAACCCTGGCAATATGTCAAATATAATGCCCGGTGGGAAATGAAAAAGCCTCATCTGCTGGCTGTTTCAGTGCGGACTTATTTCCATAACTCGGATTCGGTTTATTTAGTAGCATTGTTCGCTGTTTATGAACCGCTGTTGTCTTTTGTATTTCTAGACGCTGGATTCGTCTGTTGTTTGGAAGAGAATACCCCCTTACACGTGTACTTTATCTGTGGGATGCAATGTTTGCCGATGGTCGATCATTGGCCCTTGCAGATTTCATTTTCATTGCCATGCTTATCAACATTCGCAGCTTTTGTAAGTACCACTGTCGTTTATGCGTATCTGCTGTATCCTGATTCTATCTCACTTTTGGCCACTAATCAAATCACTGCTGCTCGTTCAGTTTATTAATCAGTCAATCAATCCTGACATCAATTAGTAGGTTGATCAATCGATGATTCAGCCGGTCAATAAATCAGCCAGCCAGTTGATCAGCTGAATCATGGCTTGGCTTAGTCTCTTAATGTATTGCTCATCTTGATAACCTCATTGATCCTAGCCAATTGACCAATTTTCATCCCACTTTGTAGTGCTGAAAAATGATTACTCCGCGTGTCTTATGCATTTAATGAAGTACCCAAACTCTACAGATGTTAAAATGATCTTAAGGAAAGCACTATCGCTGAGATCGTCAAAGGTTTGCATTGCTACGTATCAACCAACTTTGCTTCAATTGCCTGACAGTTTTTAGTCTGGTGAATCGTATATCTTCTCTGCTGCATTATTTTGTACGTTCCCTGGATGGATTTTTGTCACTGCACTTTGATGTTTGCGATGTGAATTTCATACATGAATTGATTATGATAATGAAGATGGGCATACAGTTCCATCCACCTTCCCTGTAGGCACCTATCCAACTAGCTGCAACTTTGCATCAATGAGCATCTTTCAAAACCACATCCTTTGAGAGCGTAATGTAATGCTTTCAAGTTTTTGTGGTATTGAGATGTAACATTTCAGTTTGTACAGATGCATTGAAACTTAAGAAATAGCACTAACTGACTGACTGACTGACTGACTGACTGACTGACTGACTGACTGACTGACTGACTGACTGACTGACTGACTGACTGACTGACTGACTGACTGACTGACTGACTGACTGACTGACTGACTGACTGACTGACTGACTGACTGACTGACTGACTGACTGACTGATCTGACTGACAGGCAGATAGACAGACAGACAGACAGACAGACAGACAGACAGACAGACAGACAGACAGACAGACAGACAGACAGACAGACAGACAGAAATACATGCATACACATATGAATGCATTCATACTTCCATGGCCATACATATATGCATGCATGTATACATATGTACATACCCTCAAATACCCACCAATACAGTATATTTCCATACATACAGATTACGTACATATACATATGGGTGCCTTTGCTATTTTCGCTTGATGTGTTGGGTCTTGTTCATTGTAATTACTTCTCAACTTGCAGCCAAATTCAGGGCTAAACAAGCGGCAAACGAGAGTTCAAAATAGGAGGGGCGTGGCCCGCAACGAATCATTGAGAAGAAATTTGAGCGAATCGCTGACAGAGCAGCAAAAGGTTTTAACTCCATTTCATTTAATCCCCTTCAATCATATTAAACCAGCTTCATTGTGAATTCCGCAACGACTGTGCAGGCGAAATTGGCAAAACAAATCTAGATCACAAGAATTTCGCGTCAGCACATGAACGCAATGGATTGGTGATGCAAAATTGTTGAAGATGACTCACGTTTCATCGAGGGAGTTTACCTACAGAGTAGCTAATATTGAGTGAACAAGAATTCAGATAGCGCAAAATTTCCATTTGGATACTGTCCTTTATGCGGAACCTATTTTTTTTATATGTTGTAAGTTGAGCTTCGCACTTGATACGAATCTTCTTTGATTGAGCTTTTCTCGAGAAACTCACAAGGCTCCCTTCACACCCTCCCAAACGCCTTTACTGAACTAGAGTTGCCATTGATGATGATTGAAAAGTGGTCAAAATGGTTTTCCATTCAGAGGGGTGAAATACCGGAATAGCCTCTCAGCCTAGTCAAACCAAATAGTAAATCTAAATAGTTTTAAGACGGCTATTCATTCAATATTATTGTTCATTTTTTCGTTTTATTTTTGCTTATCAATTTGATATGGGCAATTATCTTCTCTTAGGCCTTAATTCTAAGTTAAACCTTGTAATTATATCTGAAATTGCAGCTTTTTTGACAGCAGGCCCCTCATATATCAGCGTCTGCTAAATGGTTAACTGCATAGTATACTCGATTTCGAGCTTAGTAGAAACCAGAGACAGGGCTCGGAGGCTTTTTTAGGGAAGTGGATTTTACGAGGGGGTTTCCTGTTCCTCGCTAATCGTGTTTCCATTGTGACGCGTGCTGCATTCGAACTCACAGCCCCTGTGTTGACCACTACACCTCGCTTTAGAGTTACCCCCCTATACGTTCCCTACAGTTGTGCACTTAGTGCTATTTACTTTCGTCTTTTAGAAAAATCTGCTGCCAAAAGCTGTCACCAATAGCAAAATGTTTTTATCATTTCATATTTATGTGTTGCAGTTAAGCCTTATATTTTGATTCATGCAGCTTTTCTGCATGCTTTTATTTTTTAGTTTGCGCATGTACTGGGTTCAGGGAAACAACCAGCAGCTACGCAAAGCTCAAAAGCCTCGTTTAAGTCTTCACAATGGTATGCTGACTCTACAGCCAGTGGAAACAACGAGGGCGCAATGATGCCGGATAGTGGGAGCAAAAGAGAAACATTTGTGCAAGAAGTGAAACGCTCTAACCGGAGTTTTACTGATTGTAAGTGCTTATTGTTCTAATGGTAAGAGCCACTGTGGACTGGACTTGTTTTGTGTCTTCATTGATCAAGCAGGTCAAGCCAGCATGAATAGCGTGAGAGCCACGCGGCTGTATGAGTACGTCGGTGCGGAAATCAGGGGCTGGGTTGGCAGACTGCATCTTTGATTGACTGTCAGCCATTGATCTCCCTCTCTGACTCTCCATCTTTTGTCGCGGAAGGAGAGATACATACTACGTTTCATGAATAACATTCTGCAGCAGCACCATTTCGATTTTAGGTTTAGGTTTATCTTTATGCATTCTACTGTCACCGTCATGTCGGATGCTACTTGTTTCGTAGTTGGGTTGCCGGTGACTAAGACCAGGTCCTCTACTTGAGCATGCCCATGCGTTCTTGAGATGATCTTGTGTGGAAAGCATGCAGGACTATGACCAATTTGCTTTGGGGGATGGATGAGCTCGTTGTGATTCAAACGCCAGCCATAACTAGAAAAGATACTAGGCTGCTGTTCAATCATGGTGAATGCAGCGATGGATAGTGATGCCTTATAGTGCCCCAACGGCCTGAGAGCCGAGGCTGTGGCTTAACTTGAGAACCATGCATATTACATGCGAGAGAAATAGCTCGTTTTTTCGTCATGCATTTTCACTGAGAGGAGAGGGTCTATCACGATTTACAAACATATTCATTTAATTCAATTTTATGATATCTGTACAGGCTAAATCGGTTCATAATGAAGATTAAATTTTTTTCAATTCAACCTGTTAAACCGTGATAGAATAAATCACTTAGACTAATCAAAAAACAAGCTGACATTGCATTAGTTACAATATTATTGAAAATTAAGTCTATAAAAAAAGGGATGGATGAAAAAGAAAGAAAAGGTGTCTCCTTTTATAACCGGTTGGTCTTTAACGGTTTTTACGTAGGGTCGCGGGCTGTAAGTATAGTATCAGTAATAGAAAAATCTGAGTTCCTTCCCTGATCGTTTTTGGTGAATAGGGCGGCGCCCATCTCCGTTTCGTTAGCCTCTGGGCCACGCAGCTGTTTAAGCACAGTGGATGCTACCGTTGAGGGCTGGCCATCTGGTAGCACTGTGTGTTTCACCCCCATGCTCTTTCCCGAAGTGTTGAATGCTAAGCAGGGAAATAGCATGTACCTTATTTCAAGTCTTTAGTATGACTCGAGTGGGTATCGAACCCCTACCTACCCCTTACAAGCGAGCATTCTACCACTGAGCCACAAACGCGGATAGTATATTGCACATTTACTAGACATTTCTCAGAGTAATTTCTCAGTCAGTGATGTAGTTAATCCAAGAGGTGAAGAGTCACTCTGCTTCACGAACAGATAACGTTTACGGCAGAGCTCACCAAACCAGACGCCTGAACTCACTCATGCGAACTGTGCTGTGTCAGCTGATTGATTATCCTTTCAATGTTTGCAGTGAGTGAAGCTAAAGCAGCAGAGAATAGACCGGATGCTAAGAAGGTGGAGAAATCACCACGAACGCCATTAATGAAGTCGAATGTTGTTTCTCAAATATCAAATGCGATTGGGAAGCACAAAGCTGGCTTGTCAAGTGACGTCCTATCAAAGTTGACGTCGAGAAATAAGAGTAGGCCGAAAGAGGACTTGATTTCTCAGCTGGGAGAGGTTCGTTTCGTGCCTATTTTTATGATTGATTTGCATTAGTCGGGTTGCCGTGTCGCATTATTATTATTATCATTATTATTATTTTGTTATCATTATTTTATCATTATTTTATTGTTGTTTTGTTATTATCATTTTTTTATTATTATTTTGTTGTTGTTATTTTGCTATTATTATTTTGCTATCATTAATTTGTTACTATTATTTGTTATTATTATGTTATTATCATTTTGTTATTATTATTTTGTTGTTGTTATTTTGTTATTATTATTCTGTTATCATTAATTTCTTATTATTATTTGTTATTATTATTTGTTATTATTATTTGTTATCATTATTTTGTTATTATTATTTTGTTATGTGTTACTGTGCTCTCTAATCTCCTGTTACGATCTCATCGCATCTCTTTATGATATTATCCTGAACAACGCCAGTAAGAGTTTGTCAATCATTAAGCCCTTCTTTCTGGCAAGCATCCATTGTCGGGTATTACGTGCACTAGAGTGCCATTCACCCATGCACGGACATGCCACGTAACGCACGGATGGATTGAAGTGCAAAATTCATTCGATGTTGCTAAAGGCGATACGATAAGGTGCAGGAGAATGGAATTCGATGGAAAGTATCAGAGCATCATGAAAAACTCAACTCAATCAAGTTTGGCGTAAGGAAATTGGATGGCATTTGATGCAAGATGATGTCAGTCCATCCTTGCTTGACTTCGTAAAATTCCTCAGCTGATTTATTATTTGAAAAATTTCTGATTGCTGCTGTCTTTAAATCGGAGCATTCTGGTTTCTTGAAACAGGACCATGAGCGACTCCAAAAGCAAATCTCCCAACTGCAGACAGATTACGATCGATTGCAATCACTTTGTTTATTTTGTGCAGGGAAGATGCATTCCTACCTAGGTAAGCTGTGCCATCTTGTTCTAATAAAGTCTTCACGAATGACAAATTCTTGAACATGTGGTAATTTTGTAATGACCATAGAATGAAGGGGTGATACGTAAGGCTCCTGAGAAAAAATACGTGAAACAGCAATTTTTCCTTTTTGGTTTCACACAATTCCCCAAATTTTGTCATCAATATTCTCCCTTAAGTGTGTGCTCTAATTCAAGGAAACAGGTCAAATTCGCTGCGAAATCAGCCATCTATGTGTTCTCCAAAAGAATGTAAGACCGTATTAGTTATATCAAAATATGTTGAATACAGAGAATAAATTTCGTATCCTCCTAGCCCGTTCCTTGCAGTCTAAGTGCAATTTTGCAACATATAATTTAATTTTGTAGCATGACATTTCAAATTGATACGTAACTTCCCTTGGAGGTAGGATCGTACGTTGTATTACGATACGCCACCTAAGGCGGGGGCTGGATTAAAATAAGGCAAATTCTAACATTACGTAGTTGTTTGTTATCAGCACACTTTTAAATGGCACTGTTTGATGGAACAAATTTCTCTCAATGCATTTTGAGGGCATCTAGCAGATGTTTGTTTTAGTAAGATATTCATTGTACCGAAAAGTCTCTACAGTTTCCTCCTTACAATATAAGTCTCCCTCGTTCTTGGATCGATTTGATGAATGGAAGAAGGACTAATATTAGCCTGGTTTCATGAAGTATAGATATAGATTTGTGATGTTGGTTACTGACTGATTAGCATGATGAAGTAGCAATCAAAATTACTGAAAAAATGCTTTATTGATTTGTATGTTATGGGTATTGAGTCAGCTTTTACTGGCAGTCACTTTTTCTTTGTCAGTAACATCCATCGTTTTCACTCCAGGTTTTATAGAAATGAGCAAAAATGAGGCGCCATCAGAGAGCGAAATGATAAAGTCTTGTCTCAATGGATTGGAAAAGGTGAAGTATAGATTCACAGTCGTTTATTTCTTGAAACTTGGCGTGTTTCAGTATAGGGATACTGTCCCGCTTTTGCAGTGGTGACGAGTGTCTGGTGAGACCCATCGATGTTGACGTCATAGGTATTTGTATGGATAAGAAGTTGAAGTGTGAATACAATTATCTCCTATAACGTCACTTAAGACCGCTAATGGTGTCATGTTCCAGGTTCGAGATATTCTGGCGAAAACAACGGACGTGGATCCATCGAGTGATGCGTACGAGAGACAGTTTGCATTTATTGACAAAAGACTTTCAGAATCCTTTTCTGGCAAAGAAGAAATCAACCAGGATCAAGAAGAGGTGATTGTAATTTCTGGCAAAGAAGACCACTTTGCTGAATCGGACGAAAAGCAAACTGAATATAGTGACGTAAAGGAGGTGCATGGGACTGCAAGTGAGCAACCTGTAGCAACCGATGAGGCTTCAAATGAGAACGGAAGCCAAGAGGATTTTGATTACCTTGGATACGAAGCGAGCGTCGAGTCTGAAGCACGTCGTAACAACTCAGATAGCAACTTCTCTGGCAGCCAGTCTAGTTCGTCGTCAGCAACTCCTGAGCCTTGGGGTTACTTGAAGCCGATCGAATCTCCAGGTGATTTTGAAAAAGAGCTATTGCTAATTAAGGACAGATATGGGACAAATTCAACTGCGAAACAAGGAAATGATAAGAGAGAGGATACCGATCTAGGGCCGTTGGCCTTTCATGACGCTGGCAGCAGCAATTGTCAGGCTGAGAATTTTAATGAATCCAGCGAAGCATTAGACCCTCTCTCTACTCTTGAACAGGATTTTAGCGAAAACTGAATTTCAAAAATAACATATTGTGTGGTATTATCAGGCCTTTGCTTGTTGTACTGTTACAATTCCCTCCACTCTTTCTCCCTCACTAGCGTCTGCGCGGTAGTAGAGCACCTGATGTTAAACTAGGGTAGAGAAAGTGCGACGAGGAAGGGAACTGGACGCCATAATCCACAGTGCTCCGGCTCAGGGGGGTGTCTTTCTAACAAAGCTCATGCATCGTGGTTTCATCCCTACACCGTTCGCTTTTTAGTATGGGAATAGCTTTTCCTTTACTTTATAGGGATCTATCGAGAGTCCAGAAAAACGTTTGCAAACTTGGCAAAACTTCGTTGGCAAAACTTGAAAGCAACTGTATTCCGTATAGTTATGGTAACAT
The DNA here is from genome assembly GCA_964026355.1 of Pseudorhiza aurosa. Lineage (NCBI taxonomy): Eukaryota > Metazoa > Cnidaria > Scyphozoa > Rhizostomeae > Lychnorhizidae > Pseudorhiza > Pseudorhiza aurosa. The sequence goes on from OZ032115.1 coordinate 11,489,919, forward strand.
GTCGATATGATGATCAAGGATAAACTTTTATTTACAGAGGATAAACCTGGTTAGCTTAGCAACTAATCTTCCCCAGGGTCCTCTCTAGATAAAAGTGAAGTTGAGTCTCATAATGGATGCTACCCCCGAGAGCACCATACCCATAAACGGTGCCGTGGCCACTGAATTCATATAGTAGGGTGACCAAGCGAGCGGCCAGTTCCTTTCCTTGTGGCACTCCCCCTCAGCGTACGCAGGGTATCCCCCTTGCAGTATATATAGCACACTGAAGGTTTTTTATTCGTGACTATCCAGTAAATAGTCTGTTGAAGAAACTTCTTTAGTGGACAAATTATTCATCGGTGCCAGCTTTTTATATTATTTTGATACAGTGAATCGTTTGATTCGAAGTAGGTTCCTCTGCTATTTGCTAGATCGTAGTTTTTTAGACGTAATAAGAATTCACACAATTCAGCAGATGGTACCTAATCTTGCACTCATCCTGCTCTGAAATGCTCGACTGCATTTTCTAGTGTTTTAGGCGTTCATAGATAACACGTGGTTTTTGACACTGAGATCCACCATCAACTAGACGACCAATCCCCACGTGTGTTCCATAAGACATTTTATCTGTTCAATGGCATGGCCCTTATAGGTAGCAACACTGTTGTGGAAAAGGCAATCCTGTATCGTCCTCCTTTAGGCCCTATATCCCTTCAGGAAGTCGGCCATCATGTCTCTCCACAACTTCCTGTCTTTCGTTGCCTTCAGAAGGTCTTGCTTTTTCATTTCGCCCGCCCTTTCTGGTATTCCCTCAGCCATCCATTTGCTCAAGCTCTCCAGGTATGTCGGTCTTGGTCTTCCTCTGCTACGTGTTCCGTCACTTCTTCCTGTATAAAGAAATGAATTTTCATATTACCTGATTGTCATGTGACATATTTAACATAATTGACATAATTAACATAATTAACCTGATTAACCTAATTTTATCAACCGGTGCCTTCTTAAGAGACGAATCATTTTCCGTACATTTCATTCAATCAATACAATGTTTTGAAATGTGACCGGTCCTTGTGTCGCCAATTCTTCAATCAAATCAGACTCTTCTTCCTTATTCCCCCATCAAACTAAGTATATTGGTGAAATCATATTAATGATGATGATGACAATGATGGTTATGATGGTTATGATGATTATGATGATTGATGCTGGTGATAATGATAATGATTCCACAATCATTATCATTATCACTCCACAATCATTATCATCAGCATGAATCATCACAATCATCAGAACTATAATTATAATCATAATCATAACCATAGTCATAACCATATGATGATTATGATGATTGATGCTGGTGATGATTTTCATGATGATTGTCGTTGCTATCATGGGAATAATTATGATGATGGTTATTATGATTATCATTATAGTTTCCATTCAACCCCAACTACACACATCATACTACAAGAAATATATAGTGCATAAATGTGCCTAAACAAGATAAAACAATCTCTCATAATGTAAATTTGCAGATCTGGTATTAATGAGCTGTCCCTCTTCTTCCCTTAGGCCCATGTCCCTCGCAGCGTTTGCCAGTTTTGTTCCACGTTGTAGTTTTAATGTATCTACCAGCTGGGTCTAGGGGAATGCTTGAGCACCGCCTGTTCTTTGCAAACGAAATTTTGTTTTGTTTTCGCAATGAGAGTTCTGTAAAAGAATGCACGGTTGGCTAATTGTTCATAAGGGATGGTGAAATCAATTGATGAATAATGCATATGGTCATTCTCTGTCGTCCCATTTGAATTGAAATCGCATGAAAGCATAAACCGCAACCAGAATAGTACATGATAAATTTTTCATCAGCATTCAAGGACAAATGCAAATCGTGCGTGGATCAAGCCCGTATCTGGTGTTTCTCATCTTTACGTGTAAATAACGCCGTCTGCCATTAGCGTCGAGACAAGAGCGCTGCAATCACTGCCGGCCTAAGCGAAAACTTTGAGCACAACTTGCTATGACCTAATAGCACGCCCAACTCAATCGAGACTTGTATTTGGTAACCGGAGCTCTTGAAAGCAACAGCAATGGCCAAATCTTGCACGACATTCTTCTGGAGGGCGACACTTGCCGAGTTCCTCGCAAGCACTATCTACGTGTGCATTGTACTGGGTGTAGTGCTGAATTCAGATTTAAACAAAATCGATGAACATCTTCGAATCGCAATTACTTTTGGCCTAACGCTTGCTGGTATCTCCTTCATGTTTGCACCCTCCAGCGGTGGGTACTTGAACCCTGCGGTAACGGTATCCTGCCTGATTGCAAGACGGATAAATTTACTACGAGCCATTTGTTACCTAATTGTGCAGTTTGCAGGAGGTAGCTATGTACATCATTCTGCGCTTTTTTATGCGAAAAAATTGTTGGACTTTTTATCGCTCGGAGCCTTATCACACTCATTCTTAATATTCAGCCTTCCCCCGCGTTGCCCTGGCTTAGATTTACATGCTCAAGGCACGAAAAAGTATTTGATTTGATTCGCCATGTCAGGTACGACTGGTCTCCTTCACACACTGTCCAATGTCATTGACGACTCTTTACAGGAAATCGTTGTCAGCCTGCTCAAAGCCATGGAGTGCAAAACACTGCACAGAAACTCGGAATTACAGAGTAGGTAAGCGATGAATGCTTTCAGCTAACATGTCACTTCCTGGTCAATATTTAGCGATGTCGAGTCCGCTCAACCCGGTATGGGAGAGAAGGACAACTGCAGAACTCAGTTTCGCTTAGAGGGTAATAAGTCAGATAAATTTTGATTTAGCACACGCCATAGAAATAAACAGAAAGGCAAGAAAAAAATTTGCGGACTGTTACATTGAGGCGAGTGCTAAATATTTGTTACCATTGAATGGTCTATTGAATTTGAAACTATGTCTTTATTCAATGCAGCATCGTGCTATGCCGGTCCAAGTGTCCTTACTTATTGCGCTATGGTTGAAAGTTGTAATCATGCACGGGTCCATTATATATACCTTATCGGCAAGAAAGGCAAAAGGAAACCTCATCATGAAATCAATTCATTCCACAATGTGGAATACGTGAACGCTTTTTAAGTCAGGAATTTTAATCTTGCGTTGCACATAAGTACCACATAAGTACGCGCTGCGTAGTTCAATCCTCTGCACACAACAAGAGCAATCTCATGATGTCCAAAGAGGTCCTCCCTATGATATTTCCTCATTACCCATCGGACGCAGCTGAACACTCAGTGAAAGATCTCAAAGAGTCTCTCATTCCTGATCGTACTCAATTCTCCGGGACTAAGCCCCGTGTCTTCAGAGAGGAGGGTGGCATTGTCCAGTTTTGTAATCACGATGAATCCGCTTTTCCTCATTTCGCCTTTAGAATATGCATTGCACGTCTGGTCGCCATCCTTGGATTGGTGGTCTCGTTCTATGATTTCCAAATCTTATTATCTTTACCCTCAATGAATTTCAATTCGGCACAGCGGTTTCCTATCTCTTTAGCTAGCCATAAACGTGAAGGCTACCGAATGACAAAAATGGCTGACATTCTCGGCTGACGTAAAATTTAGTATTGTTTCAAATATCCCTTGATAGCATCCAAATTATTTCAAGTTTCTTATGTGCAAATAATTTCCCGGAACGCATTGAAACTTTTTCGTTCCATGAGTTTAGGGTTATGACATGGGAGCTCGTTTTGTTTGCTCTAATCGTGTCTCAGACCCATTGTGAATCAATGCATGTTAGTTGCTTTCGAGTTTGTCGGACTAAGGGACTGCTCATTATCTATGCCTCGGGTTGGGGCTGAAGAGAAACAGGTTGGGTAAATAATTTTTTGTCTTTCGAGGGTTGGGTAGCATGTCTTAATATAAGCTCTATATTGGTTGGGTAACTATTATTTGTGTGCTCCACAAGGTTGGGTAACAGAAAAATGTACCCAAATAAGCATTTCTCTTCAGTCCCAACCTGAGGTAAAAATAATGAATGGTCCCTAAGCTTGACGGGTTGATGGTAAAAAAAAAGACTCATAAGAGCCACGAACGTTTCATAACTAGATGTCTCATCCCTTCTTTTGCATCTTTGCATTGGGAATGGTTTTTGCTCAATGCTCTTGCTTCTTCATAACCATGATTTCCTACTTGGAACACGCTGCTTCTGTCACGTCGTTAACGTCCCTCTCGCATCATCACACATTATTTCGCCACCGTCAAGGTATACGCAAGTAGGCCCTTGAACTCAATGGGAGTAGTCCTTGGAACGAGGTGGTTGCCGTTTTTCACCAGGATTCTAACCGCCTTAGTAACCAACTTTAATTTGTAAAAAGAAGAAGAGAACGGCTTAAGCTAATTCCAAAAGGATTTTTTTTATGCCAAAAGGATACTGCTAGGCAATTCGGTGTCCATTTTCTCCGTGGATAAGACAAAAAATGGAGGTAAGATTATACGAAGAGACATCGTGTGCAGGGATCGCTAGTAAGCAGTCCAGTATCAGCAGGAATTAGACAGCAATCACTTGAAGAAAATCTTATATTCAGAAAGCACGAGAAGATATTAAGCGTCATATCGTCGTAAGGTCAGACCTGACACTGAGGCTTTGTATGGCTAACTCGCAGTCCATCAGCAGTCGTACCTTCCTTCATCGTGACGGGAGTTGCTGTTGCACCCATTTAAACGTGAAAAACTGAATCCCATACTCGCAAGGAGCGTTGGAGAGTACCTTTCTAGTGAGGTACAGTCCTGAGCCACGGCATTGTAAGGTGGATTAGTCATTCATTTCCTCGTCACAGCTTTCCCCGGCTTTATGCCAGATGCCTAATTACAGCTGGGAAGAAGGACAGACAGTCTTCAAAAACGGTACGATTGGACGTCCTCGAACACGGAGCCCCTGAGGTTATAAACGTCTGCCCTGATCATTGTACCAAACACCTTATCGAAGCAATTTGCTTTGCATGTGTTCATTTAAATTTTAAAGAATTTCCTTTGAAGAAATTTTTAGCTGACGATATCATCTTTATTGAAACAGTATTTCTACTGTGGATTTCTGTTCATATACATACCTTCCTCTGTCAATCGTAGCTTAGTGCATAATTCACCCACAGGTTATCAGAGGCTCGCCCCATCCATAATCTTTCCAAGTTCCACTACTCCTTCCATGAACTATCCAGCAAATCATCTTCACACCTGGATATTGCAATTTATGGAATATCCTACCGTCCTCATTCTTGCCAGAATCCTTTAACTTGTCATATTTAAAGTTAAATGTCAATAAACTTGATCTAATCCCCATCTCGTCTTAGCCCTTCTCTTTCTGGCTTTTGCATAGATTGCCAGGACTGTTCCCCAGCATGAAAGACAAAAAAAGACCTAGCACGCCGAGACAACAGAACAAGGGAAAGAAAATTAGTCGTTAAGCACACACCCTACAGTACAATTAGCTGATCGTATTCATGTGAGAGTCTTCCTCTTATGAACATGATTTCGCCCAGTAAAATTATGTCTATACAAGTATATGACTAAAACAGACAGTGAAAAGATGATCAACCAAAAGACAGGGGAAAGCTGTGTGAATTTCAAAGCCCTGTGAATGACAATGGTTCATGCTATTAACAGTAGGACTAGTGACGCATTGAGGGTGCGCCCTGGTGCTGCAAGAGTGGATGTATGTAAAGTATTGGCTGATGCACCGGATAGAGAGGCCGCTTACCATTCTGAAGGTCACGCGCTCGCTCCCGCGATTAACTGCGTTTCTGGGTGCCCTCTTCCCGTCCACCATGCAGTAAATGGGTACCCGGTGTAGTGCTGGATTCAATGTGCGATGAATGTAATAACTGCCCCCCTTCCCCCCCCCTACTTCACAATGCTGTGGTTCAATGTGGTTATCATTTTGCAAGCTGCTATCAAGCAATGGAGGGCCCTTGAAACCCATCATGTGCTGAAAGGCAGCCCTCCTTAAAAGAATTAAACATAGATATGTGATTTATGAAAATGAAGTCAGTTAGAAAAATGAATTAAAAGTTGACTTCCATGACCGCGTGGGAAGCACGTTGCTAGAGAGGTTTATTTTGATACTTTAACGGACATTGTTCTCAGGAGATCAGGGATATTATTCCTGTTTCTCTGAGGCGTGTCAGGACCACCAGAAGCTCAACTCATGCACACCCTTTCCAAGTTTCACTGCCTAATCCACCAACTTTATCCCACAGATCATTATTCATCCCAAGAACATGTAATTTATGGCACGTCCTGCTTTCTTCTTGCCTTCCAGAATCTTACAGCTTGCCATCTTTATCCATCTTTAGCCATCTTTATCCTTTAGCCAGCTTGCCATCAGTCTAAGATCAATAAACCTGATCTGATCTCTATCTCCCCATTTGCCATTTGCTTTCCTCTTTCATCCCTTGTTGGGGCTTTGTATAGGCCACCACGGCCTTTCCCCCACATAACTCATTAAAAAAAAATTTCTTCTAAAAGTTCTTATAGATGGCTGTAAGTAGAAATGACAGATTCGATTGAACTTTCTCCTTTTTCAGCATTAACCGGTGCGGCAGTTATACATGCTTTGACGCCGTCCAGCAGAAGAGGCTCCCTTGGAGCAGTGGAATTGCGCAACTCTACTACGCATTGGCAAGGGTTCGCCTTGGAGAGCATCATGGGATTCATGGTTAGCTTTGTCTTCTTGTCCGGGACTGATCCGAATCGGGAAGACGGCTGTTTTGGTTGCGCACTTGCCTATGGATCCGTCACAGTCGGAGCACATCTGCTTGCGGTATGTCTTTTGCTTCACCTTGGATCCGTTCCTCCTTGTGCCTTTTTAGCGGCCAAACAGTGATGGTCACGTGAGTCCCTGGCCAACCGACGCAAGAGAGCTCCTTTTCGAAACAAAATCACTTTTCTTTCTCACTGTTGCATGCCCATTCACTCCAGGCAGATCTATCCGGCAATGCACTGTGAGGCCATGTCTCAATGGTTGAGCGTGCAGACTCACAACGCAGGAGTTGCGAGTTCGAATCCTATACGTGTCACAATAAGAACCACTCGGCCGTGGGATTTTTCAGACTTTCTCTTTGGTTCATGCCGGTCCTCGTTTCAAGCAGAATGGGGGTTTTCGTCCGAAAAGCGGAAAAATCGTCCGAGGAAAGGGGAATTCGTCTTCCTAGTCGTTGCTCTTAAGTGATTTAAACTGTACTAGTGTTTGAAATCCCTCACTAGATCTTCTTCTTCATTGAGTTTTTCCTTCAAGTGTGCTTTGAGGAGCGTAGTTTGCAGAATCGGTCACGAGCCGATGAAAATGAGTTTAGATCCCTTTCGGCGATCAATATCCAGGGACAAGGACGTGCAGGCTTCTTCATTGTCCTTTGAATTGCTAGATTACTACATGTTTGACGCACAAGCACCCTGACAAAGCAGCTGAAGGGGGGAAGGAGAGAATGACTGCAGCAGCTGAAGAGAAAAGAAACAGCAGGAAAGATCATGACAGTTCCAGTAGTACAGAGTCCATCTACGAGGGTGACATGTGCAGTAGAGACTGCCACTCGCGCATCGGTCTCTTTAGTCACAGCAGGAGGTGTTGTTCCAGGTTCAATTCCCGCCATTCCCATTTGTGATCAAGGTGTCTCACAGAAAAAATTGCCTAGGATTCATTCTTCCATGGCCATATTAGACTGACGGTGGCCAACTACAATTACACACAAGTCACCCCCACATGTGAACGTTGTCCATACCTTTTTTCTAGATTCCTTACACAAGCTGTGGCATCAATCCAGCTCGCGCTCTTGCTCCAGCTGTCTTGCAAAACAAATGGCCAACGTATCATTGGGTAGGTATCTCATGAGAATCGCATCCTCCCTGTTGCATTCTCCACTTGCCATCTCGATCTGAAGTATGCTTGCCTTATGACGTCACGATTACCAAAAATTGCACACGTTTCGTCCAGTTCTTTGCCATTGGAAAGCATTCTATTGTAGAAGGTATTGCCAGAACAAGACAGTATTGCCAACTGCCCTTTGAAGACACAATCGATTTTAGGATGCAGCCTTATAAAGAACCCCGTAGTCTTGTTCATTTTTGCTATTCGAGACATGCGAAAAAGCCTCTGATAGTCATTTTAAGCAGGTTGCTGTATTAAACAATTTACTACCAAGCAATTTCTCCAGTTGAGGACACTCAACATCGCATAGGATCAAGCCAAAGTATGATACAGTATCTTGTTTGGAGAAATGTTAGCCAGCGCAATATGTCTAAACAAGTAGATAAAAAGTGTTTTAACAATAGCTAACAATAGTGCTAGGATCATGAATATCCAATGTCATCATCATCATCATCATCAATCGGGCGCACCCGAATCCACATAATTTCTCCACAACTCTCTATCTGACATGGCTGTGCGGAGTTCTTCGTAAGTAAGGCCGGTATCTTGCGTGAGGAGGGTGATATAGTCAAGTTTAGGTCTACCGGGTCTCCTGTAACCATGTTTCGGCTTCCATAGTATTAGGTTTGCTACAGATTCGTCACTTGGATAGCAGTGGCCGGCTAAACGTAATTGTCGTTGCTGCATAACGGAGGAGATCTTAGGAAGATCACCATATAAGTCTACATTTGTTACGTCATATCCCATGTAACTCTGTGATAACTGTCACACGTAGCAGATACTTGAACTGATAAATGAAATGTAGTCACAGGGATCAAAGTGTGTCACCATCATACCTTCACATTTTTAGAGATATTTAGAAATGATCATTTTCTTCTCTTTATATTTTAACACACCTGCCCGACTTACTGATGACTAAGTATGGATAAGGTGTCAGGATAGCTCAGTGGTAAGATTCTTGCACACTGATCCTATGGTCAGTGGTTCGAGTCCCACCTCAGCTAAACTTTCACTTAGAGTGAGGAGAGTCGCCAGCTCTCTGTAATTCCAGGCGTGGGAATCACGAGGTGTGGTCACATCGAGAGGAAGGACCTGGACACTGCTTGATAAGCAAAAAGCTTCTCGGTGTCCAAATTTCTACCTGTGACATCTAGGTAGAATCATGTATATGAAAAAAGAAAAAAAAAAAAGTATGGACATCCATGTCTCTTACATGCACGGTGTACTGTACGGGTGCACTATATGCAATTTTGCATGGTTCATGGTAAGAGTGGTGATGGGGTTTGGCTTTCCACCACGTTGGCTGGAGATACTAGGCAGGCAGATCACTGTAAGGAACCATCATCCTCCGCTATGATCGAATGAGATCAAATGGGGCGGACGAAGTTGCATTGTCACTGCTCTATGCAGGTCACTTGAGCCTCACCCCAAGATGTTACCCTGCATTGCAGGCTTCCACGTGGAATTCTATAGTCAAACGATGTCCTCTTAGGCCCTTTTATATCACTGACTCTGTCTCTTCCTTTAAGATCTACTGGGCTGGACCGTTCCTTGGTGCAGTGGTTGCTGGTTTGATTTACTGGTTGGTTTTCTCAGTACCAGATGAAGACAACGCCGGATCAGCTGATCTCGTTGGCGCGCGCGATTATATAATTGAAAGGCCCTCCGGCGTGACCAACGGTGGATACAGCACAACTAAGATTTGAATTACATTAGTCTGGTATGATGGTTACTGACGTTGGAGTTTACCCAGAACTACTTGGAAGAAATAACGAATGACAAAGCAAGGCCTTCCGAAACCCATATCACTTGCGTGTACAGTGAGCTCTTTCTAATTCGAACTCCTTAGGGGATCGTAAACATTTTCGAATGGCAAAATGTTCGAATTACAGAGATTCGAATCATAGCAGTTTTTAGTTAAAAGGACCTGTAAATTTTGTTTGAATTAGACAGAGCTGATTGTATGTCTCGTTTTCATTTTCACCGAAAAAGTTTGATGGCATAATGAAATGTCAAATTTTTACAATCCAAGCATTGACGCTTCCATCTTTACTACCTTTTTGATAATAGTTTGCATTTAAAGGAAAATTGCTTTTTTTGTTGGACAGCGAAACCAGGAATACCTTTGAGCCTGCTGCGTGCATACTCGATTTCGAGCGTAGCAAAAAACAGAGACAGGGCTCTGAGTTTTTTCTATGGAAGTGGGATTCATGAGGTGGTTTCCCGTTGCCCTCCTCACCAAACGCGTTTTAGATATGACGTATGAAGAGGAATCGAATTAACAACCCTTGTGTTGTGAGTCCGCATGCTTAACCACTACGCCATGGCACCTTTGAGCCTATGTGGATAAATGGCGCGATATAGATGCCTTTAATTATCATATCATCATCATCATTACTATTATCATCATTACTATTATCATCATTACTATTATCATCATTACTATTATCATCATTACTATTATCATCATTACTATTATCATCATTACTATTATCATCATTACTATTATCATCATTACTATCATCATCATTGCTATCATCATCATTACTATTATCATCATTACTATTATCATCATTACTATTATCATCATTACTATTATCATCATTACTATCATCATCATTACTATCATCATCATTACTATTATCATCATTACTATTATCATCATTACTATTATCATCATTACTATTATCATCATTACTATTATCATCATTACTATCATCATCATTACTATCATCATCATTACTATCATCATCATTACTATTATCATCATTACTATTATCATCATTACTATTATCATCATTACTATCATCATCATTACTATTATCATCATTACTATTATCATCATTACTATTATCATCATTACTATAATCATCATTGCTATCATCATCATTACTATCATCATCATTACTATTAACATCATTACTATCATCATCATTACTATCATCATCATTACTATTATCATCATTACTATTATCATCATTACTATTATCATCATTACTATTATCATCACTACTATTATCATCATTACTATCATCATCATTACTATTATCATCATTACTATCATCATCATTACTATTATCATCATTACTATTATCATCATTACTATCATCATCATTACTATTATCATCATTACTATCATTATCATTACTATTATCATCATTACTATTGTCATCATTATGCCCTCATCCAACAATGAGATCCTGACGCAGGAGAGTCCTACTTCTTATCCCAGATGAAATTCTCTGACGTCACGTTGGGCCGGTATTTCTGTCAGTGCAGCTTAGGGACAGTCGGTTTGTCGTTGCTGCTGCTTTTGCTCCTCCAGGCTGGAAAAACTGATTGCTTTTAAGTGGAAGTGAATCTTTCAACATGCTGTAAATCTTCCTATCAATATCATCATTTTCTTTTTATACAAGATGCATTTGCAACAGTACGTTATGAAAATATTTAGCTACTTAGAAGCTTTGACGTAAGATTTACACACGTACTATCGTGAATTTATATCAAAAGTTCATATTACAGTCGATCCATGTTAATCAGTGCACTATCGACTGCAGTGTTATTTATGTCTTGCTTAGGTATCGAAATGAATAAAGCAATGAAATTATACACTAGGTGTGTTTAGTTGTTTTTGTATCCACAACGTTTATGCACAGGTTCTAACGATGTTAGATTCAGGATGGCTCACGACTTGGGTATCCAATTTATTTGATTCTCGTTAACCAGCTCTAAAAGCATTAAGCACTTGTTCTTTTCCTCATCATAATGAAGTAAATGATACAGGTGATGCAACAATGTTGATGGATCATAACATTTGCTAACTCAAGGGGGAAATGCGCTTAGCATAGAAAACCGTACAGAATCTATCGAGACGAAAATGAACGGTACAGCGAAACGATGGTGTTTTAACTGTACCTTTGTAGCTACTGCTAGCAATTTAGGCAGTCAGTCAGTCAGTCAGTCAGTCAGTCAGTCAGTCAGTCAGTCAGTCAGTCAGTCAGTCAGTCATTCAGTCATTCAGTCAGTCAGTCAGTCAGTCAGTCAGTCAGTCAGTCAGTCAGTCAGTCAGTCAGTCAGTCAGTCAGTCAGTCAGTCAGTCAGTCAGACAGTCAGTCAGTCAGTCAGTCATTGGAATTCTCCCATGAATGAATACTTCTTATATGTAAGGTTGTGCTTCCTTTGCCATCTGACAAAAGGACGGCGAATTTCTCTATTGTGGAGGCAATGGTTGGGTGGCCTAGCAAAGCTCGGCTGGAAGACAACAATAATGATAGTCAACAGTCAACAGTCAGTCAGTCAGTCAGTCAGTCAGTCAGTCAGTCAGTCAGTCAGTCAGTCAGTCAGTCAGTCAGTCAGTCAGTCAGTCAGTCAGTCAGTCAGTCAGACAGTCAGTCAGTCAGTCAGTCATTGGAATTCTCCCATGAATGAATACTTCTTATATGTAAGGTTGTGCTTCCTTTGCCATCTGACAAAAGGACGGCGAATTTCTCTATTGTGGAGGCAATGGTTGGGTGGCCTAGCAAAGCTCGGCTGGAAGACAACAATAATGATAACGACAGATCAGCGTTAAGACGACTTTATCGGCGTCTACCATGCTCGTCACAAGTGATTTACAAGAGCACAGTATTCTCTCAGTCTGAATTACCACTGAAACTTTGCATTAAGGCTGATTTCCAAACAGAGCTTTTTTCGATTGGACGCAAAAAGTCGGTCGCAAAAAGTCGCGCACAGGAGAAAAGCTCTGATTCGAAATCCACCTTAAGGTCCACAGAAAAGTCTAGAAATCTTTGAGCAAAAGGCTGTATGACTACCCTTCATTCGACCAACAAAAATTCAAGGTCATTGGAAGTGTGGCTGACGCTATTTTCGTCACTCGGTATGATTGGTGTATGTCATTTTGATGAACTCAATGCCAATTAGAAGTGTCCTGTCGTACCAGTTAAGTACCACGCTACTTGTGCTGTGAGCGGATTACACCAGGACACGCTCCTCGCTTCTCATTTCATGACTTCGCGTTTTGTAGCAGAATTTTCTGCCCATTCCGTTATTTGCTTACTCGCACACTTCCAAGCCTTCATCCTAACGCCCTTTTCGCCATACTTCACATCAGCTCTTTACCTATTCATCTGGCCTTGTAACGTCAGCAAGTCCTCCTTGCTCCTTCCTTTTAGTGACAACAAGAAAGCTGCGCTGCTTACTCGATTTCGAGGGTAGCAGAAACCAGAGGCAGGGCTCAGAGATTTTTCTAGGAAGTGAATTTTATGAGGTGGTTTCCCATTGCCTTACCCACCAATAGTATGTAGAATACTTGATTTCGAGCTTAGTAGAAGCCAGAGCGGGCTCAGAGATTTTTCTAGGGAAGTGAATTTTATGAGGTGGTTTTCCGTTGCCTTTCCCACCAATAGTTTGTAGAATACTCGATTTCGAGCGTAGTAGAAACCAGAGATAGGGCTCTGAGCATTTTTCTAGGGAAGTGAATTTTATGAGGTGGTTTCCCGTTGCCTACCTCACCAATAGTATGTAGAATACTCGATTTCGAGCGTAGTAGAAACCAGAGGCAGGGCTCAGAGATTTTTCTAGGAAGTGAATTTTATGAGGTGGTTTTCCGTTGCCTTTCCCACCAATAGTGTGTAGAATACTCGATTTCGAGCGTAGTAGAAACCAGAGACAGGGCTCTGAGCATTTTTCTAGCAAGTGGATTTTATGAGGTGGTTTCCCGTTGCCTACCTCACCAATAGCGTTTTATTGCTACGCATGGAGGAATCGAACTGAAGACCCTGGCGTTATGATTCCACATGCTTGAACCACTGCACCACGGCATGGAGACAGGCAGGGCTAAATTCCGCAACAAAGGGGTTAGATTGTTAGTTCATATAAACTTGCGTTTGGTAACTAATTGTCAGAAGTTTGATTTTTCCGAACGGAGAGCTGTACACCACTACCCCTTATGGCGCCAGCCGTGACCTGAGAAGATTTAGCTTAGTGCTATATTTATACATAATAAGTACGTTCTCATTGTCAAGATACAGATTGCAGCGCAATACATCGTCTTTCCGTCTCCGTATTCTCTGCATGATGTTAAAATAAGAGGAGAAGACTAAAACTGTCCATGGATGTTGAAGCGAGCAGTCTTATTTTAGGCCTAAATGGTAATGATAAATCCATGATTACCCCAAAAATGTCAATTGAAATGAGATTTTTCTTAGCAGTAACACGCAAGACTCATTTTCTATCACTCTTGCATTTGCCGTCCTCTCGAAATGTCTGCTTTCGTTTTTTAATCTGAGTTATTTGTTTCTTCCACGGAATGATTTCTCTTCCAGGGCTCACCCACTCAGCAAGGTGTTTCGCCATTCCCTGCACCCACGCTCTCGAGGGTGACTTCCTGGTTCCTTCTCAATACATAGAGAATGATTCAAACGAAGAAATTTAGGCCAGAGCCCAAATGATAATTGGTAGTAAGGATACAATACCTAATACTGAAACCATCAAAGGAAACACCCATGTACCTTTGCGTTAAAGTTTCTACACGATAAAGAAGTGTTTATGGTTTGCTATAAGATAAGAATAACCAATAGAGATTCAAGGTGAAACGGATTGAATATAGAAATTCCCAAGATAAAGATAGAGGCAGCGAGAAAATCGCCGTACTGCCAAGGAGCTGTTGCAAATATTAGGAAGTAATCTGACTTAAAAACTTTCAAAAGAATTCATTCAGATCCATTAGCATTTGCTTTAATCTTTGAAAGAGTATTCATCTTCCTTTCCTTCTCATTTATTTTCGCAGGACCTCTGTAATGACGGTATATATACAGTACCTTGTGCAAAAGTGATGTGATCGTAGAAAAATCCTTTATGAACATTCGTTCATAATTTTTTTAAACTATTAATCAACTACATATTTAAGATACAAGAATTCACCTCTTTATAACAGGCAGTGTGTGATTGGCTGTTTTTACTTATAGCTAATGACAAATCAAACGGAAAAAGAAACAAAAGAAAAAAGGAAATACAATGTTGAATGAAGCAAAAAAAGTCCGAAGGTCCATCAAAGCAGGTTCGGCCCGGCCCTTGTTCCGTGGGCGAAAACATTGGTAAAAAGTACATCGTTTAGAAATACTCATGCTTTTCGAAGTAAGGTGATTTCTTCAATTGTATGGAGTGTCGAGATCGCTCAGCATAGATAGTAAAGAATCACAAGAATTGTCTGCCCAATGCTCCAAGAGCACTCATTGAAACTTTGATGAATTTTACTTCCGTGTAAGTGGATTTTGACGTGTGTAGGCATGTACTGTGCAGATTTACAAGTGCCATTCACCTCTAGATTCCTTTCAAATCCGACTGTCCATTTTAGAAAATGATAATTTTTTTTAAGACTTCATTTTGATACTAAGCATACAAATACAAATCTCTCTAATAATAGGTAATTTGTATTTGGCTGGCCTAATTACAGGTATTTCTAGTATAAAAAAATTAATTAATGAATGAAGTAATAAAATGACGAATAAAAAAAAAAATTAATAAGAAGAATTAAGTCTGAAAGAAGACTATTAGTAGGATAGGAGGTCTGGGTTAGTCCAGGGCTTATTACGCATGCAGAATATGTAGTAAGTTGTGCGAATGATTATAGTTGATAATTTAGTAATTATGTAGTTAGTATGTGCTTTGTCAATGGTTAGATCGCTACACATCTGAATGAACGAATCGTAAGATTGTCCAAAGATTCCAAGGGAACCTATTGACAAGTTCACAAATTTAACGTGGCGGTATTTCGATGTTAGGTCATTCAGAAGGTAGCAGTATTTGGTAAATTTCCTATCAGCGTTATTATCAAGGTTTGTCTCAGAGCCAACGCTATGATAATAGTAACAATAATATTAACAAGGAAGTATGTCTAAATGTCAACAGAAGTGACGGTCATAGAAATTACGTCATTTCGTCAGGTATTGTCTAGCTAAGCATGCGCAAAACAAAGCAGAATTCATTAGGCATCCTAGATCGAAGGATCAACAAGATTTGTTCCCACAAGCCAAACACGGACATTTTAGTATTTTGAAAGGTGGTGGTGAGATTCCATTTCGATATTTTGTAGATAGATTTTATACTTGATCTAAGTCAGTAGATGTCCTTAGACTATTTAGGCCTCTTCGGCCTAACAGCGGGCTCAGACAAGGGCCTTTGGCACGGTAAGAACAAATGGCAGGCATAAATCCGTAAGTACTTCATTTTCAACGTATGAAAGCTAGTGTAATAGCATGGTCGGTGCACATTGGGTTATCAAACTAACTTTATAACATAGAACCTCCACCACGTGCTAATTTTTGCAAGTCATATGTTCAAAAATAGTTATGCACGAATTCACGGAAGCAAATCGACCCTCGAATGCTTCAACAGTAACTACAGGCGTCGCTTATAGCAATCAGCCCATTTCATTCCCTGCATGCATGCCAAACACAAATGAGATCTCCAAATTTTTTGTGCAGACAACCTAGGCAAATTTTTAGTCGGTAGCAGCAAGTTCTTGTCCAGGACCCGGGAAGATGAGAGAATTGTGGCCTTGTGCGTAAGGCTCGAACGCACCTTGTTAGCTGAATATAAAACATGACCCACGCTTTCATGCTGGCTTAATTTGCAAGCTACCATGTTTGATGGGCAGTGGTTCATTTTAACTTTGGACTTATCCATGCAGTTTAGGACAATAGAAGGTGATGTTAAAATTGCCTACTGAATGCAGCAACTGGATGATACATTGCTAGATTCAATTGAGAGTGACTCTTTTGCCTAATTTGTCTTTTCAGGGAAAATTTATTAGCATGGCAGCTCCGTCTACTAAGCAAGATGAAGCCTCCTACCCTAGCCAGCCGTACCCTGCTCAGCCATACCCTGCTCAGCCATACCCTGCTCAGCCATACCCTGCTCAGCCGTACCCTGCACAGGCATACCCTACACAATCACAGCCCTATCCTATGGAAAATAGCCCCCCTACTTACAGTGCACCTTCTTATCCCCCACCACAAAGCAACTTCAACGAACCCCCTGTGGGTGCCTTACCTCCAGCTTATGGTGTAGGCCCATCAAACATGACAAGCCCTGCAGTTGCAGTGGTTAACGTTCCTGACGACTCCATGTTCAAAGATGCTGCTGGAATGATGTCTTTTGATGAAAAATCTGTTCGTTTGGGTGAGTTCTTCTTTCCTAGCTCATGTACAAGGTTTCAAAGAGTTTTTGTCATTTCTCTCAAATGTTAGCAAGCAAATTATTTTCTTTTGCCTGTTCTGGAGTGTAATCATTTTTTTCTTTTCTCCCAACTTTATTAGCACACATTTAATTCTTCCTGTAACTTAGAAGCAAGGCATTGGTCTTTTGAGTCTGAGTTTTCAGTGCTAAATTCCTTAAATTTTTCAAAGAATTTGCATGCAAGCTATGCAATAGAATTTTTGCTCAAATTTCAATTTGTTAGTCTATAGGTCATAGTCAAGAGATTTATGCACCTTCATCAATTTGCAATATGCCTTGTCATTGCATGGTTTATGCATTCAAATGTTTCACCATTTCTACCTTCTGTTTTTAGGATTCATAAGAAAGGTGAGTATTACTCTTTGGCTTAATGCCATGGTTATAAAAACTTTCGTGGACAAATTGTTCTTGATTTCACCTAACTGATATGTTGGTTCAACATATCTTAGCAAAGTGATAGGAAAATTTTTTTCTATTCTATGCAATCTGCCAATTGCCGTAACATTTAAAAATGATAAAACATTTATTGGTACTACATTTTCAACCAATTGTGGCTGGCGCCATAAAGATAGAGTCATATTTGCAGAATTAATTACATCAAGTGAATGTTTGACTTTCTTCTGTTATTGATTAGAAAGGAAACATTTGACTAATTGCAACCTGTAATACATACTTTGTTAAATTATGAATTTTGCCATTTCAATGTTTACTACGATTAACACAATACAGCTACAGTTACACCTGGCAGAGTTGCAAGAGCATTGTGGTAAATGACATCCATTGCGCCTTCTATCTGCTCCTCTATCAGTGTGGGATTCTTTTACTTAAATCTGTTATTTGATCTGTTATGTTATTTTTAGGTTTATGCCATTCTTGCACTTCAAATGATTGTTACCATTGCATTCTCATGTCTGTTCATGTTCCAGTGAGTACAATTGTGACGTAAATGATTAATCAAAAATCGCTCTATAGCTATTTTGCTCGCTAGTCTTTACAGCAACCTATCAAGCATTGCTCTGTTCCAGTGGAACTGCATACCTTCTGATGCTACAAAGATTGCTTTTGCTTGCAGCATTTGTCAATCATGTCTGGCCCTAGACTCACATCAGCTAGTTCATTACCCTTAAGTTCCACCTGTTAAATAGAAAAGCAGGCAGGAACGGCAGATAGGGAAGCGTGGAATACGCTAATGAAGGTTGCCCCTGCATAAGCGCTGGCTAGTCAGAAGCCTTCAATCAGCAGATGACAAGCCCCCTTTTTATTGCTGTCATGCCAGAAATGAATTTGAATTTTTTACATTAGTTGGGAGGCACCCCCAATTTGTCTAGAAATATTTTTGGATAAGTGTCATGAATAAATTTTATGAGTATTCATGCAGTCTGTGCACACAAATAAATCCAAAATTGCTGTTATCAATGTGTGTCTCCTGTAAAGGATTACAGTGCTGCATTATCCCCTCATCAGTGAGAAAAGTCAAGCTTAGCTTCTCCACTGTTTGCATTACAACGCTACATCAATCAATGTCCACCTAATTTGTTTTGCTTTTGGGGAAATTAGAATCAAATGGCTTGGAGCTGGTTAAGGTTTTCTTAGTCTTTGACTTGGCTGGACTTGATTTTTAATGTTGTTCTTTGCAGTGAACCAACAAAGCTTTTTGTACAACAGCACATTGGTGTTTACATAGCTGCGTAGTAAGTAGTTCTATTAGATCCTCCTATACGCATCTAGAAATGTTGAAAGTGGATACTAAATTGCCTTTTTCTGCCTATGGAATGACAGTTCAGGTATTATCAGTTGATAGATGTGTATCTAACTAATCCTCAAGTGTGGCTCCTTCATTCAACACCCAAGGACATTTCTTGCCTTGTGGTCTTGATTACTGTGCAAAGAGCACGGAGCCACAGAGGCGATGAGTTGCACTGTAGTTTGACTTTTGGCTATCTGACTATCTGACTGAGTTATTGATATTAAATGAAAAAATAAAAATGAGCTCAAATTATCGAATTCGTCAATTGAGGACAAAGACCGAAAGGCTGGTTAAGATGATGAAAGTGTTACAATGCCACATCTTTATGCAGTTGAAGTGATGATACCGTGTTTGTTTGCGTCAAACTCTGCCACCATCGTTCTCTTTAACTGAGACCACTGTCAACTGAGGAGGGGGGTAGAGTTTTGTCCGCCCTTCCCCACCTACTTGGAGATGCCGTCGTCAACCTGAAGAAGTGCCTTGGTAGAGATTCTCTGAAACTTGCCCGTTTGGACTGACCTCATATTCAGTAGGAGAGAGCCAAAATTCGATGTCAGGATAGCTCAATGGCGAGATTCTTACGCAGTAATCCTGTGGCCTTTGGTTCGAATCCATCCTCAGCTAGACTTTCACTTAGAATGAGGAGAGTCACCAGCTCTCTGTAATTTCTAGGCGTAGAAGTCACGGTGTGGTCACATCGAGAGGAAGGACCTGGACACTGCTAGATAAACAAAAAGCTTCTCAGTGTCTAATGCCTACCTTTGACATCTAGTTAGAATCGCATGTAAATAAAGATTTGTCTTAAGTTGACGAGTTTCATTCTCCGTGTAATTGAGACGTTCCAAATAAGTATACCGAACCTTTAAACGATTCCACGGAAAGGTATACCAAGGCTGGAGCAATTTCTTACCGGTTGAACCGTTACAAATATGATTTAATGGCAACTGCTAATATTCATCTCATCAGCTCAATCGCATGTTTGTTTCTTAAGCATTTCTTATTCGCATGATCGACTCAAATTTCAGTGTGCTATTCTTCGTCCTGTACATCGTGCTGGTTTGCTGTGCCAATGTAGCCCGTAGTTACCCGTGCAACATGATCCTTCTTGGGATATTTGTAAGTACAAGCGGCTTTCACATGTTCCTATTCTTTTTGCTGTCTTGCAAGTGTATGCATAAACCAGCCGCAAGGATGCCGTGAAAGCGGATGCCAACCTTGGATACCGCGGAAGGGATGGCGACAGGAGTGGTATCTGGTCATCAGCTCTGTTTTATATGCTTTCCATCGAGAAGCCGAAGGTAGACTCATGGGACTGGTTGAATGGAAGCGCTTAATGGAAGTAACGAACTAAGCAGGGTGGTGCGAGAATGGCTTGTTCGTACCTGTACGTTGACCGTATGGTCAATGGTTCGAACCCACGGTCAGCTAAGACTTCACATAGAGTCAGGAGAGTCACTAGCCCTCTATATTTCCAGGCGTTCTAGGAACCACGTTGGGTGGTCACGTCGTGAGGAAGAACCGGAATACTGCTCTATATACAAATCGGTGGCTTAGTGCCCAAAAATCTACCTTCGGATGCGTGGTAGAGTTCATTAATGATAAAAGGAATCCAGCAGGTCTGCTGCAGCTGTGTATTTGAGAAGCCAGAGAATAAGGCGCCGCGTGCGAAAATAGCGTTCACTTTTAAGATATTATACCTTCGTATTTAATTTGATATTTTCAGTGCCGCAATGACGGGATAGAGAAATGTGGAAGTAGCTGTTTCGTTAAATAACGCCGACATCATTCATCAAACAAAACAGTTTGGATATGCACAGAATGTCCTTTAACTAGCGCAATGGAAACCAGAGTTGTTTTCTAAGAATGTTGAATTTTTTCATGAAGCCGGTTCCCGTTGTCTTCCTAGGCGATACTTATGCTATCGTGAGGCGTGCAAAACACCAGCCAGCAGCCCGCGCATTTGTACACTTAAGCCGCTTCGCGTTGGCTCATTGAACTTTCTATTTCATAGGAGCTTTGAGATGGTCGCTTGCTTCGTTTTTCCAAGTTTCCAAGCTTTGGAAATAGCGCCACTGCCATTTTTGATAAGAATGACACAGGCTGAAAAATTAGCAACTTGGCTTAGTTTGATGACGCCTCAACAAATTGGTTTTCTATATGTCTAAGCTGTTTTGGGTTATGCATTTAGAGTTCATCAAAGCTATTGCTTTTTGTACCATGTTACGTCCGTTATGTCGTTTCCAATACATTAAAGATAGGCGTAGTGGTTGAGACGTACGCATAATTTGCTTACGGTCCCGGATCTTTGTCCAACGTTCACGTATTCCAATGCCGTCCACCTGACCACTCTGCAATAGACAGATACCGTATGTTCTTGAATACAAGTCGCGACTTCTATCATTTTCAGTAGGGAAAAAATGTGGCTTATAATCAAAGGTGGCTTCCATTATTTTGGTTGCAACTCCGAGGAAGGTGAAGTAGAAATCCTTATGATATAAGGAATGAAATACGCGACTTCTATCATTTTCAGTAGGGAAAAAAATGAGGCTTCTATTCGACGGCGGCTTCTATCTACATTTTTTCATCGCAAAGTGCGGCTTCTATTCAAGGGCGGCTTTTATTTAAGAAAATACGGTATTTAGCTTAAAGCTTGAGGTAGGAGATGGTGAGATAATGAACTGGCTATCCTACCTCGCTGCGGCGGTTAAGGATAGTACCCCTCTGCTGCAGTTCTCCTCAACGCCTGTACAAAGTAATGCTCTCAACTTATCTTAGCTCTTATTTGTAGACAAACCTTTGAATAGTATTTTGCATTGCATTCTGCCTCCTCTTGCATTTCCAGACAATCAGCTTAGCGTATATGGTGGCTGCAATTACAAGGCGAGTATTTGAGATTTTTTATATTCATGTGCGATTATTTTCATCCCGGCTGCCCAACAAAAATATTGTCGATAGAGAATCAAGTGATGATGTTTACAGAAATGATATACAGCATTGTCAATTCTTCGAAACCTATATTCAAGAGAGGATTTGCGGAAGGATGATGAGTTGATATAGGCTGAAAATCTTTAGTTCATTGATTCGTACTTTAAAGAGTGAGATTGTTGTCCAATGAAGTCCAATCAAGTAATTGCTCTTATAAAATATTGCATTTAGGCATGAGAAATTTTGCACATGGATATGTCCCTTCAAAAATGGAGTG
Source organism: Pseudorhiza aurosa (assembly GCA_964026355.1). Lineage (NCBI taxonomy): Eukaryota > Metazoa > Cnidaria > Scyphozoa > Rhizostomeae > Lychnorhizidae > Pseudorhiza > Pseudorhiza aurosa. The sequence continues at coordinate 11,511,976 of OZ032115.1, forward strand.
TTAATGAATGTATGATTGATTGCTTCACCAGTCGTTCTCTCTAAAGTTGCAGATGCATCGCTTTGATGCAGACAACAGTTACTCACTCGCCCGCGTGTTTTCTAAATTCTATTGCTACCCTCTTCCCTTTCAGTTTCCACGATACCAAAATTGTTCTCATGGTTTTTGCGATGACATTGGTGAGTTGATTTCGTGGACATTTTACACCGTAAAGCTAAGTAACAGGGGGTGTAGTTACAACGCTAGGCGACGTATTTGCTTAGCACCAAGCGGGGAAATTTGACTCGGAAAAACGGGATATTATTAATGATTGACAGCAATTGAAATATTTCACCTTGTTGCCGTCTTTACATTCAGTCCTGCATCTAAGTTGAGGTGTTCGGAGTTATTTCTTTCGTAAGAAAATAGGCTATGCAATAAGCTTGTTGATTTCTTCACTCCCAAACAAAAGTAAGTCTAACTGCCTCTTTCTGTCCCACACGGAAGTTTGTTACCACTTTCAACCACACGAATCTATGTGATTTTTAGTCTTACTTGTAAGGGAGCAGACAGACCTAGGGCGGACCTTTACCTCAGTTTTACGATGTTGACGGTTCTTAGGCAAGCAATTTGGCTAGGACTCGTCTTTATAAACAGATTAAGCGGTAGCTAAGTGCTTCTTTAACAGGCATTGGAGCATGCAACTTATGGAACGTCTTGCCTTCTTCTTGCTTTCCTGAGTCCTACAACTTGCCATCTTTCAAATCTAATGTAAATAAACTTGATTTTATCTCTCTATCCTCTTAGCAGCTCACTTTCTTCTTTCTTCCTTTGTTGGGGCTTTGTATAGGTCACCATGGCCTGTCCTCAACATAACCCACTAGAAAAAAAAAACGTCCTTGTTGGTGGAAGTTAAATTCTCATGTCTTATCTCTTGTGTATCTTTGAATGCTTAACCCGAGCAAAGCTCTGTACAAAGCAAGTGATTAAATCAAATTGCATTGTATTAGGATTAGCATCATTGATTTGTTACTTTTTAATTTTAACAGGGCCCTTGTTCATAAGAATACTCTCTAGTATTGATAAGGTATTTTACCCTGTATAAGCATGTATATTATTAAAATGAACCAGGCAGATTGACCTAAGAATTCCACCAACCCAGATCCTACCAAATTCTAGATCTGTATGCCGTGTTGGTAAGACGTCAGTGATTCGACCCATAAACGGGTCATACAAGGACAATTGCTCATGCTTCTTATCTGCTGTAATTGGAGAGCTGTAAGCAAGGCACGAGAGCAATGCTTCGCATCGATAACACAGGCCAACAAAAAAAAATTTTCTGCCCCTTTGTTACAAATAGATATTTCTATATAATTTTGATGTCCTGAAGTCAAAAATCGCACCAGATTTCCACTATCACATCTAGCTACTGAAATAAATTGCAAAAACATTTCTTTAAGGAATGTCAGTCTTTGGAAATATCAGAATAGAGTTATACAACCAAGAGACTTTTCCAATAATATTTTAGGTAGTTCTATGCCAAGAATACGTATTGCAATAAGCATTGCAAAGTAAACGCAGCACCAAATCAATTGTACAATAGTAATGCTGGTATGAATTCAATGAGGTAATAACTTTCTTTTGCTAGACTTTCTTCGAGGGCAAACAGCAACACAATCTCTTTCCAAACTCCAACAGTAATCTGCCATCATGTGCTGGTCCCATCTACCTTGATACCGCTTCTCTATCGTTTTGATATCTTGATGAAACCTTTCTCCCTGTTCATCACTAAAGTCTCCGAGGTTTTCAGGAAATCTGTCGAGATGACTATGCAAGAAATGCAATTTTATCCTCATGTTACACCCAAGTGCATGAAAGCTTTTGATTAAATTGTCGACCAGAGTTACCCAAGAAATTTATGACAACACTAGCAAATGCTTTCCATGCATTTGGATCCACATCATTCATAGATAAATAAAATTAGGGTCCTTGATCAGTATTCTAATTTGAAGTCCATCAAATATCCCTGCTTTGATTTTTCTTCGCTTACGCTTGAAAAGGCAGCTTTGATGTACTGGAAACAGTTTCCTTCTTTGCACAAGGCTTTAACAAATTGTTTGATAAGACCTAGTTTTATGTGAAGTGGTGGGGATACTATCTTTCTCCTGTCAACTAATGGCATATTTGTGATATTTTATCTCCCACATTCATTTCCTTTCTAATTGGTCACTCCTTCTGCACCCAATGCTTTTGTCTGGCTCTGCTATCCCAAAGACATAGAAAGCATGGATACTTTCTGTAGCCACTCTGTTGACCAAGAAGAAGACCATTTTTAGATCAACACAGATGATCCATTGATGTTCAGTGTAGCTAATCAGCTCCAGAACAACTTTGATGCTCTCACGTCTCCTTTGCTAGAACAGAATGAGCGGTGGGGATTGTACCATACATATTTCCGTTGTGTAAAAGCACACACTTAAAGCTTTGCTTTGAACTATCCATGAAGAGCCTCCAATTTTCTGAATTATACTGGTCTATTTCCATTTCATTAAGAAGACCTGGGATATTATTGCAGTACACAGAGTTTCCTTTATCGTCAAAATATTGCGAGAGCTTGCTCTCTCTAGTCCTATAGAAGGAAATCCTTGTTCCTGGAAGGGGGAGGCTTCTTCTTTAAGCCTAGAAGCTAGAAGCTCAGATGATTCTTTTGAAAGGGAAAGATCTCGTACCAAGTCATTCAATTCTGATTGCGAGAAGAGTTGTGGAGGTTCTGCTTCCACTACATAGTCTTCATCTTTGCGATCAGAATTTCTAGTTGATTCACCCATTGGGGCATCATCATCGTTGTTGTCTACCATGTAAAGATCCGGGAGATTTGGAAAACAGGTTCAGGGATAATGGACAATGCAGCACTTGTCGTATGGCTGATTTTAATCTTGGAAACAAATTTTTGGAATTAAATCCTTTTGTGTCAGCAATGCAAAGATAGCAGTTATTTATGTGGTTCCGAGGCTCTCTCCATATCATATGTATTCCAAAAGCAAGTCCCTTTCGTTTACCCAGTGACCAGCTCCTAAGATTTGATTTGTTACACATGTTTTACAAACAAGATGGGGTGCCCAAGACTTCTCTTGATCTCCTAATTTCATTTTGAAATAGGAAAGTAGAGCTTCTTTACAAAGTCAGTAATCTTTCGTCTTTGCTTCGGTAGAGTATACGATCCACAAATATAACAAAACTGGTCAACATCATTGATGCATTTTCTTCGTTGTGAAGCCATGAATTTTGAACGATCTGGTATACACCACAAACCTAAGAAGCTTCAAGCATATGTCAAATTTTCCGAGTTGCACAGTGCAACACGTTCTGGTTTGACTAAAAGCACAAAATGTTTCCTCAAGCCTGGGCAATGTTTTCTAAAAATTGAGCAACAGTCAAAATATGGAATTCACTGTGTCAAAATATCTTGATGTGATGGCTAAAATAGATGCCATATTTGAATTCAGCATATCAAAATTATCCAGAAACATCTGCTCCCTTTAAAGGGGCAAAAAATTGTTGGCCTGTGTAATCAGTCTAGAGCAATTTTTCTGGCACAGTTGAGATTGAGACTAGTTTGTCTTGCGCCTCTCATCTTGAAATTTGTTCAATCTCTCTCAATCAAAATACTGCTTCGACCCTTGTTTTTTAGAATCTCGTTTTCGTTGTCATCACCTCGCTCTCGTTCTTATTATAGATTATATGCACTGCTGTGATGCTTTTTGCATGCCAAACAAAGGTAAGAAGTTGCCATTCACTTTATCCAAGCACTTTTTAATGACATCTCAATGCTCACACCAGTGTCCTTGTGAGAGTCCCGATCTATCGACGTCCCTTCGTCCAATTCTTTATCTTCCAAGCACCAGTTGTTTTTGCTAACCCCCTTCGTGGTGCCATGGTGTAGCGGTTAAGCATGTGGACCCATAACACAGGGGTTGCGAGTTCGAATCCCACACGTGTCACAATAAAAATGCCATTGGGAAACCATCTCATAAAATCTACTTCCGTAAAAAGAGCTCAGAGCTCTATCTATGGTTTCTGCCACGCTGAAAATCAATTTTGCAACGCACGTTCTAGCAAGCGTGATTTGCGTTTAATGAGACTCTATAAAGAGTTATTTGTTATGAATCTTATTCATTCTGAATCGTGTTTCTTATCCTCTCTAGTACGACTTTACGACCTGCGGTGGCCTCCTGTTCGTTCTCACCATCTGTTTGATTCTTTTTGGAATTTTCGCTGGCATCTTTGTACCCCTTGGAAGCATCAGAGTGAGTTTATGTCAATTTCATTTTCAAAATTAACAAATTGCATTATTCTGCCCCCCCCCCCCCAAGAAGGTGACTAACTAGTCTCGTACCTTGGTACTATATGTATATTCTTCGTTACATTGCAAAGGCTTCAAGTAATAAATGCATTGCATACTTTTTGCTGAATTCTCAAATTCCCTGAAAGAATGTTGTGATTTAGTCTTCCATGACTACCTTATATGCAAGCTTTTAGATCAAACCTCATTAAGAACGAATGCAGAAGTGTAAAATGTGTGTTGATATTAATTCATATAAAACTTTCTTTTTTACAATTTTCATCGTTTTATGGAGAGCATTGATGATTTTTTGTATCCCATTTTTGTATCAGCGATGTTTTCAGTCTTCAGACCTCAGATTATTTCATGCGTTCATTTGATTGATTATACTTGAATTGGTAACCATCTATGTAAGAGATAGGAGAGGATAAGGGGAGAGGCAATTTACAGTGCTCTGATCTAGTCGTTAGAAATATTATCGTGTAGTCATTGACACCAACCTCGGCAGGAACAGGTTGTCATGTAAGAAGCTGAGTCCTCAGAGGCAAGTCGTTCAGATTTATGCCCTGTTTCTGTATAGAAAGTTTTGCTTCATTGTCAAAAGTATACCAATCAAGATCTAGAGCCAGAAGTCAAAATTTGATTTGGGTGCCTTTGAGAATTACAAAAAATGTTCATTTAAGAAACGTGGGGTTGATTTGAATGATTCGCTTCTTCGTTTTGCTAACGATAATTGTCGTACTTTTAGTATGCAGTTATTTTGCAAACACCACAGAAGATTCAAATTGAAACATGGGTCATGATGAACATTGATGTTTTTATAATCATCACACCGGTTATGCCATATTGAGTATTTTGACTCTTTTTAGATAATCAACATGGTTTACGCTGGCCTTGGAGCTCTTTTGTTCATGGCGGTAAGTACCTTTTATTTGCCTTGAATAAAATGTTCGTGGCCCAGGGGTAGAATGCTGCTTTGGTGCGCGGTATACAGTGTTATGTTCCCCGGCTTTGCTTGGGTACAGACCGTGATTATTCTATCGTTCAATCGCTGTATCCCAAAACAGATTTAGACACTTTTGGAACAGATTTCAAAAGGCAACGCAATTTCTTTCCAGATACTCGTTCCTTGAGTAGAACCTATTGCATCCGTTCTCTAATTAAGTGCGCCCACCTCGTTCCTTCCACCGAAGCTCCGATGTACCAACCATTGCGTCTAGGTTATAGTACTTCATTTCTTTCAGCACCATCTCCAGTTTACCTCTCTACACGCAGCGTGAATCCCATGTGCCAGTTTTACGATACTTCATGAAGTCAACACGCGTCCTTCCTAAAGCTCTCTCTCTCTCTCTCTCTCTCTCTCTCTCTCTCTCTCTCTCTCTCTCTCTCTCTCTCTCTCTCTCTCTCTCTCTCTCTCTCTCTCTCTCTCTCTCTCTCCCTCTCTCTCTCTCTCTCTCTCTCCTCTCACAGTCTCTCTCTCTCTCAGAGTCTCTCTCTCTCTCAGAGTCTCTCTCTCTCTCAGAGTCTCTCTCTCTCTCAGAGTCTCTCTCTCTCTCCTCTCTCTCTCTCTCTCTCTCTCTCTCTCCTCTCTCTCTCTCTCTCTCTCTCTCTCTCTCTCTCTCTCTCTCTCTCTCTCTCCCTCTCTCTCTCTCTCTCTCTCTCTCACAGTCTCTCTCTCTCTCAGAGTCTCTCTCTCTCTCAGAGTCTCTCTCTCTCTCAGAGTCTCTCTCTCTCTCTCTCTCTCTCTCTCTCTCTCTCTCTCTCTCTCTCTCTCTCTCCTCTCTCTCAGAGTCTCTCTCTCTCTCTCAGAGTCTCTCTCTCTCTCTCTCTCAGAGTCTCTCTCTCTCAGAGTCTCTCTCTCTCTCTCTCTCTCTCTCTCTCAGAGTCTCTCTCTCTCTCAGAGTCTCTCTCTCTCTCTCTCATTTCGCCCGTCACCTTTCTTTCTTTGTGGTGGCTTTGTATAGACCATTATGATCTTTCCCCAACACAACTCACTAAGAAAGCTAGGCTGTTGAAATTGGCGAATATAACAGAGCTGATTTAATCTCCCTGTACAAGCTCTGTATTATATTTTTATGTCGTTTCGTTCTGTTCTGTTCCAGTTCTTAGCATTCGACACACAGTTGATAATGGGTGGAAGGAAGTACGAAATCAGTCCGGAAGATTACGTGTTTGCCGCCATGATGCTTTATGTTGATATCATTTACATATTCCTGTTCTTGCTGTCCTTGTTCGGTGGCAAGAACTAAAACGCAGACTGCCGGATCCAGTCTGCTGACAAGACATACTTCTGATTTGTATAATCTGTATTTTTTTTCATTTGGGATGAATTTTCAATGTATGATTTTTTCATTATTTGTAATGATGTAATAGGTCGTATGTACTTATGGCCAGACTAAGGGCTACGGAGCAGTCCTGAAAGTGGCTGGGCTGAGTAGCGAGTCTGAAGGGTGGAATGTGGTCCAGGGCGCGGCCCCAGGAGACTTTTACGACGACGCTAATTTTGATTGCGGCAATCGCCCCATCTATCGAAGAAAGCAGTTTACCTGTGCATTTATGAGCGGTAGGAATCATCCTTTCGGAACGAAGAGGCAGCGAAAAGGCTACGACGTGCTTCATCAGAGACGGTTTCTTAACAACGATATTTATTAGCAACGCACTGCATTTCTTTTTGTAAAGATGTATTTCGTCACAGCAAGGTTTCTGAGAAACTGTCTCAACGTTTCATTCGTATCCTTTCTTTTTGTAAAGATGTATTTCGTCATAGCAAGGTTTCTGAGAAACTGTCTCAACCTTTCATTCGTACCCTTAAATGTTCTGCGAACAGAAGCGTCAGTAATCGAATCCAAGGATTTCGCAAGCAAAAAGCTTTTTCTTGCTTAACAGTGGGTGGGCTATAGCCACCCTCCCGCCGCCACAGCCTACTCTTGCCTACGGTTCTTGCAGTTCACCTTCAAAGGTGGTTTACATTTCTCCTGCTACGCAATCTCAACCCGGGATGCAAACCTGAGTGCAAAGTAAGCCAAATTAGCTGCGACATGTAAGGATGGCAACACATTAACAGCACATTCATAGTTCGCAGCCATTGTTAAACCTTGCTTCAGTTCGACATTGATAGGCCTTGTTATGGTCAATGCTAGCTTGTTGAACGATGATTTCGTATTTTCCCTTAATGTGCTGTTTGTCAAGGCAAACTCTCTTGCCACCAGTCGCCTCGACTTTAAGACGGACACAAAGAAGTTGATGCAGATAGACTTTTCATCTATCGCCCTCTACCTGACCGAATCTCTAACAAGATTGACAACTCAATAATGGGTTCATTTTGATGGAAGAGAGTAATTCGGTTTCTAGAATGACACGAGCCGGACATTGGAGTCCAGAAATCATATTAGGGCTTGACACATGCCAACCACCACGCTCCAATTCTTTTTCGAAAGCAATCAGGATTCCCCCCACGTTTTGTACCAATCCGAATTCCTTGTTATGCTAACGTTAATCCAGTAAAGACCCACGCTACATGGGACCATTGAACAGACAGAGCTGCTCTCGACCCGGTAGGATACCGGACTGTCGAAGACACGGTTTCACTATGTGACCTGTTTTTCCTCGTTGTTCATCCTCGTAGTGATTTGTAATAATTATATTTACGTAGAATTTCTTTCATTTCTTTTAGCGGCTTATAGTTTAGTGGTTATTTTACCTGTGAATGTAGCATATGATATGATATACTATATGACAAAATGGATTGAATCTCAATGAGTGACAATTATTTGATTGCATATGCACGCGATTGCCTACACCTGAGACAAATTTTAGATTTGTAACTGACACACGTTCTTGTGTGGAAAAAGGCGCATGCAAGAATACAGGCAAGAAAAGTTTTACTCCCCTGCAAATGGTTAGTGAAGCCATTTCTAGGTATCGTGGAAAATGGAGGTGGATTCCTGGCAGAGTTGTTTAAGAAGTAACCTACAACTGTATAGGGGACCGCTCATTACTTATGCCTCCGACTGGGGCCGAAGAGAATAGGTTGGGTAAATATTTTTCAGGTTGGGTAAATAAGTCTTTTTCTCTTTCGAGGGTAGCATATTTTGAATGCTCAATGTTGGTTGGGTAACTATTATTTTTGTAGTCCACGAGGTTGGCTGACAGAAAAATCTACCCAAATCAGAATTTCTCTTCGGTCCCAACCTGCAGCATAAATGATGAATGGTCCCTAATAAACTCGACCTCGAGACTGGCAGATAACGGAGACAGAACACACTGTTTTTGCAAGCTGTTTTCTCATCCTCTATCGTCATTTGTTTTCCCATTCAGGGCTTTGCAGGATTCGAGTTCACAACCCCTGCAATGTGAGCTCCCAAACCCTAGCTAAGTATGACAATTCTCGTGTAAGACGCACGGGATCCCCTCACTAATCGGGTTAACTGTTTGAAGATGAGAACTTGGAAAATGATGACATCCGTACACTTTGGCTTGAGAGATTCCTGCCCCCCCCCCAAGCTACATACCATCTCTGTATCACTTTTCACATCTCTCTATATACCATTTCTATATCACTTGCGGTCAATCTCTTTCAATATCTATGCTGGAAAGGTTTGCACTTGAGAAACATTTGGGAGTACTTGAACCAAGAACAGCATCTAGGTAACGACTCCTCATTACAAATCTGGAGACAACTGGTCCGTGGTTTTTCGTCACAGATTGGTATTTACATTTTCTTTCCTGGATTGTATGAGATAGCAACCGCTGAGGAGGACATTCTTCAGATGCCGCTTCAAATCACAAGAGCGAAGACATGGTTGGTGACTAAATTGTAATCTTGAAAATGTCCCAGAGAGTTATGACTGATCAGTTATTTGGTTTAATTTGTCTTAAAAGTATAAATTAGCTTGCATTCATTACTTCTGCCCTCGATACCAAACTGCGAAAGGCTAACGACAAGATTATGCTAGGCCCTCCCATGAAGTATTTTTTTTCCACACCAGACAGCGGTGTATGACGTTTACATTGTCAAAGAGTAAGCAGTAGAGATATTATCCTCAAGAATTTGAATATTCCACTTACGGGTAAACATGAAGGTGTTATGAGCCCGTCTAGCTAGCATACCTTATCTAACGGTGCTTATTATTCCCAGGTGATGTAAGCTATACGTCTACTATTACAAATACTATGAGTATTAATGAGTTATAAAGTAATTGATGTCGCCGAGATTGCGAACGACACTTGGGTGAAAATATGTTAGGCATGACGGGAGCCAAGTATCTGAATTTAAAGTACTTGTTCGTCGTCATCTCCTAGAGAAGTTAAGGCCCAATGTTGACTTGGAATGTGGAGTGTTGTAAGCCACTATAGGTTTTGGAAGCATGAAATTTGATCACATGAAGGAAAACAGCCCTGCTAAATGAAGCTTATAGCTAATCTAATTTTTTCAACTTGAATCTTTAGCCTGAAGCTCTTGGAGTTTCTTGAAGAGAGAGAGCCATGATAGATTCCTATGTATGAAGCTGTATCGTTCACTGCATATTTAAAATTGCTATTCTCCACAGATTACTTCAAATCTAATTTATGGTTAGCTATTTGATGTGTATTTGCCCCTGATTGCAGGTAGACCATTTCTGTGTGAGAAATTTATGATAAGATGCTAAGTTGTGCCTCCTTCAAGCTTTTAATAATGATAGGAGATACCTTTCAAAACACTTTGGTACTTGCTAACATAGCTTTTACTCAAAAATTTAATTACTGAGCATCTTTTTTAATAAAGCAGAGTCACTGGGACATTAGCTGCTGGCTCTAGGGTTCTAATAGATTAAGGATCACCTAGCTTTATTTTCCAGTTAACTTTTCAAGGTTTTTTTGGTATTAACTTCCAGGTGACTGAAGGTCACCCTTGCTTTCTGCAAGATAGTCTTACAAGTTCTATTAGTGCCTCTTTAGCTTCTGTATTTTTTTACAGCTCATTGTAGGTGACAATTTGTTTTCTCTCAGGCTGCAAGATGACATCAGACAAAAGGACACAGAACTTGATATTCAACTTTGAACGGCCAGAGACTCCCACAGAAATTGGAAACACTTTTGCAGTGTCTGCTAATACTGCATCGAATCTGAGGAGCCCTGTTGCTGAAGATGGCAGGGAAAGTCCAATGTATTCTGGTCATGATGCGGCAAACGTGCAAATGGATAAGGGGAATAAAGATTTTGCTGTAGCTCCAAGCATCAATGAAGCAGTCAATTCTTCAAGTGTATTTTTTTTTGAGGATGAAGACTTCACTGTTGAAGAGCAGCTGTCTTTAGCCCAGGAAAGAATTATAGGACTTGAACGGAAATTAGACATTGTGGTAAAAGAGTTGAGATTGTCGCAAGAAAAAGCCAAAAAACTGGCTTCGCAAGGTCAAAGGCTTAGAAGACTTGCACGCAGTGGTGACTTATTCAGAAGGAACAATTTATCTTATGATAACCTAATAGGTAAACACCTGAGTGTCTTATAGCGGACTTGGTAAGGAGTTGTGTGTTGAGTGATAGCTTGGGCTCAAAGGAAATTGCTTATAATTTGGGTCTATTCAACTGTACAGTGTGCATGTTGAAAAGTCTGGCCTAATTATGTGTTCATCTTCATGTCCACATAGTTCTGTATAGCACCATTTCAAGAAACATTTGCAAGACACCTTAAAGTGATTGTTAGAAAGAGTTTTGGATCACACAAAGCACTTGCTATTATCACAGCATGGAATTAGGTCATACCCTCCTGTATCTTATGTTGTTTTGATGCATTTGCCATTTTCAACAGGCAGCACTTGGGTGCTACCTGAAACATACATAGACTGCAAGTATAGTATTAAGTTCATTCTTGTAGATGACGGAGTATGGTATCACTTCCTGAAACCTTACTCTTTTGTAGATGTAGTCGATAAAGAAGGGCCCATTGGAGATTACGTTCTACTAACCATCACAGAGATCTCAGCAGCAGGAGTTTCCCATGGCAATGGGGAATCACTTTCACCAGGAATCCCCCTTTACATGAGACGTTTTGAGGGACAGACGTATGTCGTTGGACCTAATGGTGTCACAATTGGGTCAGGTCTGTGTTTATTTTTGCTTGTATTTCATACTCTGATCTTTGTACATCCTTCCAAGTTAGAAGCCTAGACTTCAACAACTATTCAGACCTGGTGATGGCTCTGTTGTGCAGCATTCTCCTTCTTGTCACAATTTTTGGGTGTACTTGGGGGTTTACCAGATAATATTTCACCACCCTTTCGATAAAGCCTATATCTAAACAAAGATGTTCTGGAGATGTTTGCATAATTTCTTTGTGATATTGGGTTTCCTTTGGTTTGACAAGGAAATCTTGGCCATTATTATCAGATTCTGAATCAATTGATTTTTTGATTTGATGCAGTCATGTGGGACTTTTCAAGTGAATGTCAATAGAAGATCGCACCCAGCAAATCTCATTGCCTCTTGAAATATGCAATGGCATTAACCCATCCATTGGATTTGAAGGGAAAATCAAGGGTATTTTGAAGAGTTCATTTAATATCTCATTGTATCGAAGCACTGCGTAGAGCTGACAAAATTAACTCAGACAAAGCTCTGAGCTATACCCTCTTCTGGTAACTTTGACAAAGCGAAAGTTTTCTGCTCCCCAAGGTAATTGTTGTGGCATTTGGATACCAGAAGAAGCAAAGGTTAAAGATAATCATGCATTGATAAAATGGGAGACAGCCACAAAAGCATTCACCCTAAGTAACGGAGCTAGTACCGATGTGGAGCTATCAGTTACGTTTGTACCGATGTCGCCTGATAGTACAACACAAGAGTATATAGAAAATGGAGCATTTCCTCTAAGAAACCAACTTCGATTTAAGACAGGTTTGATAGAGTGGACAGTTAGCCCAGTACCGCAACGCAGGTTAATTGTATCTCGACTATTTGAATCCCTTCGAAAAAAAGATTTGATTGAATTTGAAGAACAGTGGTTGCTTGCAAAATCTTGGAATAAACATTTGAAAAATTTGAGTATAGACAGAGTGGCAAAGAAGCTATCCATGATAGACAGCAACATGGAGGAAGATCCTGACTACAGAATTATTGATGAGCAAGCAAAGAAGACGCCAAGGTTTTCTGAGGAAGTAACTGATGCTCCTACAATTCACGATAGCCATTTTGGCTCATCCTCAGATAGGCCTGGAAAATTTAGCCTTCTGCATATTGCTGTTGATTACTTGTTCCTGGATGGTGTCAGGATTCTACTTGAAAAAGGAGCAGAGGTGAGTGCCGTTTAAGGCTCTACAACTTAAACATAGTATTTATGTCACACAACTGCCAGTTCCTTTCTTACATCCAAGTATTGTTAAACAATTTTGGTTACTAAGCATGGTATCTATTTAGAAGGAAATTCACCAGCTCTCTGTAGATCTAGTCATAAGGACCACGAGGTGTGGCAATGCCAAGAGGAGAGGAAGCACGCTAACCGATAAGTAACGCTCTGCAGTGTTTCAAAATCTACATTCAAATGTTACAGATGAGCACAAGAGAAAGCGAATGTCTAAAAAACTTCCCACGGACATTATTATAGTCACGCAGATTCAATGGCATGAAGTCATTTTCCGGCGGCATTGTGTCGGAATTTTATAAAACCAATGGAGATCCGTGTCCGTCCCCCAGTGGTAGAATGCTCGCTTTGTACGCGGTAGACTGGGTTTCGATACCCGGTCAAGTCATACCAAAGGTTTAAAGAAATGGAGCATTTTATTCCCCTGCTTAGCATTCAGCGCTATTGGGAAGAGCATAAAAGTTAAACATACAGTGCCACAAGATGGCCGCCCCCCCAAATGTTGCATTCACTGTTCTTGCACAGCTGTGTGGCCGGAAGGCTAAAGAAGCGGAGACGGGTGCCGCCCTTTTCACCAAAAATGATGAGGGAAGCACTCTCGGTTTTTTGTTTTCATTCTCAGGTTAACAAACGGTGTGGAAATGCGAAGCTTTCTCCTCTTCACATAGCTGTTAAACGAGGCAGTTTGGATGTGACCCAGCTTCTTTTAAATGTAAGTATCCGGCTTGCTGAAACAGTCATTTTCTTCCGTCGCAAAAAGCTAAATCGAGGACTGCTAGGACAATTCTGTCTCTCGCAAATCTTTACCTCGTAGAGCTAAAACGTCAGAGCCATTTTTGTGCATGCAATGACACACCATCATCATTCATCCATAGAGCATACAATTTATGGAACGTCTTGCCTTCTTCTTGCTTTCCTAAATCTTACAACTTGCCACCGTTCAAATCTTCTCTCCTCTTAGCCTTTCGAATTCTTCTTTCTTCCTTTGTTGGGGCTTTGTGTAGGCTACCACGGCCTTTCCCCAACACAACTCCCTAAAAAAACACCGTCATGATATACAATGACGTGTCTGCTTTCTACATTATGCAATTTTTAATTGAATGGGCCGTTTTTTAAGTAAATGTCATCCATTTGCTTTGGGGCTGTTTTTGGCTTCTCCTTCGAAGTACCCGTTGGTGAAACCTGGACCAGACTCTCCAGAATGCCGTATACACATCAATTGTGAATTTCGATGCAAACCTGTTTTTATCCAAATCTGTTTTTAACAGTCCACGACATCTGGAAACTCGTTTTTACGGGAAGCGATGTCCTGAAATGCATTAAAATTCTCGCATTCTGCTATCATGTACTCTGTAAACTTGCATAGGTACGTAAACGATGTTCTAACATCAAAATTATATAAGCGTATCAATATTGATATTATTATCATTACCACCATTTGCCGACGGAACAAGGACGGCATGGACCATGCTTTGATGGACGTTTGAAATATTTTCCTGCTTAATTCAACATTGTATTTCCTTCTTTCTTTTTGTCTCTTTTTCCGTTTGAATTATCATTGGTATTAAGTAGAAACAGCAAATTATACACTGCCTGTTCTATAAGAGAGGTGTGTTTTTGTATTTAAAAATGCAGTTGATAGATGGTTTGAAAAAATCGAACTGTTGACGCGGCCGAAAGACGTACACTGCACACGATTAGCGTTTAAATGTTAATTCACTATCTGAGAATTCATTTTTTCAACAAAAACTTCGAACCTTCATATACACTTTTCTTTTTTTCAGGCAAGCCATTTGTAAACATTTACATTAATTTTACAAATATCATTCATCTTCCTTTTTTCATTTATCTTTGCAGTACTCCTATGATAAAAGTATACATGCTGTATACATGTAGCTAGCGTAAATATGACGTGACTGTAGAAAAATCCTGCATAAAGATTGATTAATGATCATAGTAATTATAATTTTAAGGGGGATAAATGTTTCTTAAGTAGTTGTTGAAGTTTGATTGTACCTTTTTTTTGGTTTAGTATGGTGCAGATCTTGAACTTGCTGATTCTGGGCATCTCACAGCCATCGCTATGGCAGGAACCTATCAGTTAAGGTAGGCTTCCATTATCGCTCTTTCTCAAAATTTCGTTCAATGGGAAGACACGAACAGATCACAGAGGTATCCCTTTTTCTTTGTCTGGTTGTGATGAACCTTATTTGGAAGTTCAGCTTTTCAGATTCTCCTGCATACATAGACTTTGGAGGCCTTGGTTCCAGCAGTTTTTCCTATGCACTGTACAGAATTCAATTTCATAGATCAGTGCTTATTGCCTTCAGATCGAGTTATAAGTCTCCGTGTAGCCATGCTTGTTGTAAGCTAGGATTCTAAGTGAGTAAGCTTTTACAGGGAATTGTTTTCATAATCGTGTCTATCTCAGCATATCTAATATGTATAGCATGGTAAGAGAGTTAGTTTCCCTACCAGGTGTAGGTACTCACGTGGTTTGCCATCGGGAAGACCTCTGGTTAACAACAGGTTTTGACATAGGGGACATATTGATGATGTTAGTGAAAGTATATGGATAATCCTACACTCACTCGTACTCCGGGTCATGGGGACAAAGCCCTTCACTTATTTTTTGATAATTGATTCAATCTACATGTTGTAGGTAGACATTTGGATATTGAGAAGCTTTTTGCTTATTGATAAGTGTCCAGGTCCTTCCTCTCGATGTGACCACACCTCATCATTCCTACGCCTGGAATTACAGAGAGCTGGTGATTCTCCTCGCTCAAAGTAAAAGTTTAGCTGATGGTGGATTCGAACAACTGACCTTAGGGTTAATGCGTAAGAATCTTACCATCGAGATATCCTGATAAAGCTCTCCCTTGGTGAAGACAGTTCCTCACATCATAATATGCATGCAATTACGCGGATATAGATTTAAATACCGTAGCGTGCCTTTATACATACTCTTACGTGGGTCCCTTGAAAATTTTGATGCATGTTTTAACGACAATTGTATTGCAAATATGGCCGCAAAAAGGGAATTTTATAAACTTTTTTGTAGGAAAATCTTGCTGTCATCGTTGATGCTTTGTGCTGCAGCTGAAGGTGGTGCGTTTGAAGAAGTTCAACGGTTAATTGAAGGTGGAACCAGCCCAAACTGCAAAGCATTGTGGTAAGACTAAACGCTCACTGCATTATCAGTGCAATTTATTCTAGAGTTGAGACCTGCAGTATCTGGCTTAGTATTCAGTATCATGCCGCATGAATCTTGGGCTCAAGTCGTACAAAGTCCACGACAGAGATAATATTGATCAGAAAGGTCATGAAAAGCTACCCCATTAAATACTCTTCCTACGAAAATAGAGCATGAAACTAAGGATTGAAAGAACAACAAATAAGTCGAATTCTAGCAGAATGCCAAGATTTAACTGAAACAAATGGTTCGATTGAATAAATCATGACTAATATCAAGATAATTTATGACTAAATAAAATGGTTGGGAAGGGATCTTATAGCAGAGCTGATTCATAGACCCCCGCCCAGCCTATCCGGCCGATTCTGACATACTAGTTGAAATTTGTATTTGCTGAGTGTAACTTTCACGTAGGAAAGAAGCTGGTTCATCAACAGTAAACAGGCGATGCCGCTTCTTTGATAAAATTCAAAGGCCAGATGGGAAAGTGAATCCTCGGAAATTTTCTTTCACTGTTGCTTATTTATCGTGTACCGGCCGACGGAATGTATCAAAAATGGGCCTACCCAATGATTGTCTTCCTATACTTGAAGGGTAAAGTGTTTTCATCTTTCTGTTAGTCACAAGGCACCGCTGCATCTTGCAAGTTTGAATTGCAATTTCAAAGTGGCGGAATACTTGTTGGAGAAAGGGGTAAGCTGTTGATTCCACGCTTTTTTGATAATCTTTTTCCTTATGGGTGATTTTGGTTCCCGTAGCTAGCGAGTGAATATTTTGAATGCAACAGAATGCAACTGGGCACGACTAGCTGACCAGTAGCACCGTATGCCATTTGCGACCATTTCATATCATGTTATTTTGCATTCCGTCACCAGTGGTGAAAATTCCACGTAGCAAATTGGTCGTATTTTGTGTCATTAATTTAATGGTCGAATCACAGATTAAAGAAAAGGAATATTTCAAGTCACAGATGAACAAACGGGTTGAAGAAGACATAATTCAGTGCAAAGTATTTTTTAAGTCATATTTTCGTAAGTCTTGATCTCAAGGGATTTCTTAAATCTAAAGCAATACTCTTATTACTTCAAAATTGTCCTTCTGACCTTGAAACAAGAAACTGATTGGAGCTTCACTCAAGCCAACCACAGCAACGATTTTTCCAGTAATTTAATTTCTCCTTCGCAGGCATTCATAAATATGACGGGTGGACGACGCAACCGTACGGCATTGCATTACGCTAGTATTGCGAACAACGATGCCATTGTGAAGTTGTTGCTGAGGCACAATGCCGATCAGGAGATCGTTGATGCCACCGGGTACACTGCGCTGAATCTGTCAAATGGTGGGGAAGTTTGCAGGCTTCTGCACCAGGTGAAATGCGTTTACATAAACTCTCATTACAGTGAGGCGGCGCAATGTTTTTTCTTCTGTATTTTCCGGTCTCGAAAAATTGCATTAATTTTGAACTAGCTAGTTGCTCATCCTTTAATCACAGCAAATCGTTACCGTTAAGTAGCTTATTAGCTATATGTATTCTTCTTTTTCTTGCCAACGTAAAATAAATTGTTCATTGATATTTAACTAAGGTAGGATCCCCGGTTGGGTGAGCATTGATCTCCATGTCCATCTTGGATGATCTGACACGGGGGCTTACCCATTTTACAGCCGGATACCCTTTCCCCCACTCCCATTCATCTAGGCTTGGAACCGGCACTTAAAATGCACTTAATGTTTACTCCCCATTGGCTGGGTTTGGCCAACTCTACCGCTTGAAAAACAATCTGCTTCGTTTCGTTTAGAATCCGCTGTCTCTGTGCCTAGCTAGTCAAGCTGGGGATGTTGAAGAAGTTCGGAGAATACTGGAAAGCAACGCGAGCAGAAAGGGCTCTGGAAATGATTCATTTAGCAAACGATTGTCGAGGACTCAAAGTGGACGTAAAACTCAGTAGATCAGAGAAACGAGCAAGGCCATGCACCTTTACATCTCGCATCCGCTGCTGGAAATTTGTAAGCGTTTTAATCGTTTCCATAATCATTTGTTTCTTATTTTCTAAGCATGATCCTTATTCGTGACAGCACTGTTGCTAAAAAGGCAACCCTTTATAAATAAATGCATAATTATTTAGGCTAAAATACACGATAGTTTTTTGACTGGAATTTTTCAGTTTTCAGTCAAAAATTGACTGTGTATTTTGCAAAAACTGATGAAATTACTGACATAAAGTTTGGACTGAAGAGTTTGAACATGTTCATCCTTGAAGACTGATGAGATTTGGATCCATTATCGCAACATTGTTCCCCGCCCGCGCCAGTTGTGAACTCCTGTTGCGCGAAGCACGCAGAAGCTGAAACTGTCAGTCAAAAACTGACCGTGTGTGTTGGACATCAGTTTTGAAAACTGAACACTGTCAGTTAAGAAACTGACAATATCTGGTCGTGTATCTCAGCATTTATGTCCCGGTATTTTTTCTCTGATGTGAGGACATGTTTTAGCAATCTTGCCGTCGATCTGAACAGCGTTTTGCTTTGGTTTTTCAAATGGCTGTTTCTCATTATTCTAAGACATTATCAAGTGTCAGAACAAATAATTTAATGGGTTCTACCGGGTTATGTTTACCGTGCTGTGTTGACCGGACTGTCTTTTTCGGTCTATGTTTACCGGGCTGTGTTGACCGGACCATGTTATCGAAGACGTAATGGGACAAAATTGATGCCATGCAAAACAGCGAGTTGGTTTTTCTAGCAGATTTTTCCCGCTCCTGTCGCAAATTAATTTCTGCAAGTAAGACGGACTTGCTTGCGCAATCGTACAGGGTATTCAATGCAATTAAAGACTCGATTACTTTTTTTAAGAGAGTTGGTTCAATTGTTAGTGTCATACGGTGCTACTGTTAACATGCCAGGAGGCCTTGATAAATGGACAGCCTTGTTCTACGCAGCACTAGCTGGTCAAATCGAGGTCGTTGGATTCCTCCTCGCGATTGGTGCAGACACGTCACTTGCAGACGCCAAAGGGTTTACGGTTGTCGATCACGTTGAGCAGAATATCGACGACTTGAAAGAAAAGCTGGAGCTGAAGTGCTTTCGAGAGAACTCGTATGATACAGAAAGCTTGACGCATCATTCACAGTCTCTAATGGTGAGGGTCTTTGTGGGTTCGTAGCAAAACTTTCATTTAGAAAATGATTGCGTCACGATTCAATTTCAATTTCAATTCTGCTTCTGCTACTGGTGCTACTACTATGCTACTATGATAACGCAAGTTACTTCAAATTAATATAAATTGCTACATATTGATAATAATATTCTAATGAATAATGATTATTATTGTATTCATTAATGATTGTTATTAAGAAAGTCCGTGTGTCGTAGGAGGCATTTTAAGGAGGAAGTCTCTAAGTAGTATAGCTAACGAGAAGAAAGCCCCTTTTCCTTATTTGGTAGTATGTCTGAAGCAAAATCAAAGTCCAAGATGTCACAATTTCCTTTTCGTGTCCGTCTTAGAGTTCATGAGCTGTGGCCGCACGCAAAAATATGGTAGTAGTAGAAGTAGTAGTAGTAGTAGTAGTAGTAGTAGTAGTAGTAGTAGTAGTAGTAGTAGTAGTAGTAGTAGTAGTAGTAGTAGTAGTAGTAGTAGTAGTATTAGTATTGGTAGTAGTAGTATTAGTATTGGTAGTAGTAGTATTAGTATTGGTAGTAGTAGTAGTAATAGTAGTAGTAGTAGTAGTAGTAGTAGTAGTAGTAGTATTAGTATTGATAGTAGTAGTAGTAATAGTAGTAGTAGTAGTAGTAGTAGTAGTAGTAGTAGTAGTATTAGTATTGGTAGTAGTAGTAGTAGTAATAATAATAGTAGTAGTAGTAATAGTAGTAGTAGTAGTAATAGTAGTAGTGGTAGTAGTAGTAGTAGTAGTATTAGTAGTAGTAATAATAGTAGTAGTAGTAATGGTAGTAGTCGTAGTAATAGTAGTAGTGGTAGTAGTAGTAGTAGTGGTAGTAGCAGTAGTAGTAATAATAATAATAGTAGTAGTAGAAATGATAATAATAATAGTAGTAGTAGTAGTAATAATAAGAATAATGATAACAGTAGTAGTAGTAGTAGTAGTAGTAGTAGTAGTAGTAGTAGAATAATATGATAGAATAATTTCTATACAGGTTGGCTTGTACAGCAAATATGGATTCGCTGCTATCAACCAACGACCTTTTTACTTAAAAGCGTTTACATCAAATTTTGTACAAATTAAACACTACAAGGATCAAGTTTAAAGAAAAAGTTAAAAGATACAAGTTATCCTCACAATCTTTGCAGGCAGTCTTGAACTTAACGATCGATGACTCAACCTTCGTTTTGTTTTGAAGTTTGTTAAAAATCAGTGAGAGCGGTCAATATATCTTCTCGCATCTCCTTTTAAGCAATTCTGACTATTCTGGTTGCTTGGTAAAATTATAAAGGGTATTCTTGCAAATGCAGTTGTTTAAACCCATTTGGAAAATTTGGTTAATTTTTGTCTCATTGGATCAAATGCGTCTCGTGACCGATAAGAAATAGTACCAATCAGATGTCTAGCAGCACATCACAGCTTTTACAGCAAAGAGATGAACTTCTCGTTATCAGATCTCTCAGCAGACCATATTATTTGCTAGGTGCCTGCTCAGTTGCAGAGGCAAAGAAGCGACTCTTCACTCGATAGCAAGGGACAGCGTTCGTGGATGAAAAAGCAAATCACACGGCTGGAACATGTTTTGAGTGTATTGCAATCGGGCCAACAGAAGCTCCTCAACGCATTGGAACAGCAAAACCTTCAGCTGTTTAAGTATACCCTTGAGAATGAAGATGTAAAGATTAACGAACCGTTATCCAAACATTCTCAGATCACAGCACTTTCGTATGCCGCGTCTAACGTGAGTTTCCTAAGTTTTATCCAGTACCAAGTAATACTGTTTGCATACTGTTTTGCTACGTATTCACACCCACCAGCCCTGATTTGAGGTCATGGTTCATGAAGTCTCTGAAAACAATTGATTTTGTTTGATGGTCTACTTATCCGAATGATGCAGTGCAAGATGTTTGGCTCATATCTATAAACGTGAAGACCTTCTGCTTTTAATTGGTATTGATAAACCAATTGTGTTTTACATATAGTATTATATATTAAGCAGTTGTCCAAACTATCAGAGTAAGAGGGTTTAGACCCATCCTGAGACCTTAGCCCTCAGAATAGTATTGGATGGCTGCCTACCTTTAAGCAGGGAATGTGCGACGCGGAAAGAGACAAGCCACCCCCCTCACGATGCAGGGGCTTAGCTTATTCATGTCTAACAAGGAGATTTCATTTTTTGCATCGAATCTGGTGCTTTATGTGTATAGATGCGTATTTCATATATGTATGAATATTTGAATTCTTCCAGGGTATGCCAGACTTCGTAACTGTACTTTTGCAATTGCATGCTGATACTAATATCTGTGATGCCCAGTTCTTCTATCCGATGCATGCCGCAGCGAGAGCAGGTCATGAAGATATTGTCGAAATTCTTTTGAATCACCAAGTTGACATTAACCTACGCATGAGGTACTCGGGACATACTCCATTGCATGTTGCAGCCATGCACTCGCGAAAGGAGGTCGTGGAACTGCTTGTCAGTAAAGGTATTTATCAGCATCTGTAGCATTTCTGCATGGACATCCAACTCTTTTTAGTCAATGTACAGTCTAAGATTCGTCACAAAATAATCTTAAAGCAATTGGAATTTGTTTACCACATCCATAAAATCAGCCTTTTTATCGAGACTCCTAGAGGTTAGGAAATGATGTCTTATCTGTGAATTTGACTTCTTCTACTCGATATCTAAAGGTAGTTTTTCAGTGGAGTGAAAGTTTTGCTTATCAGTAAGCATCCTACTTCTTTCTGTGTGGTGTTACATATCAGAATAGCTCAGTGGTCAGATTCTTGCACATTGATGGGATGGTCAGTGGTTCGAATCCACCCTCAGCTAAACTTCCACTTGGAGTGAGGAGAGTCATCAGCTTTCTGTAATTCCAGGCTTAGGAATCACGAGGTGTGGTCACATCGAGAGGAAAGACCTCGACGCATTAAAACGCTTGCATCAATTGAAAGGCAAATTAAAGAATGGAAATATAACTGTAACTGCATGTTATGTAGAGAATTCATTAGCCAGGTCCGGTTTCCTTACGTAGTCCATTCATTCTCTACATGTATCCTATTTTTTTCTTCTTTTTTTATGAAAATATATTATTATCTTTGCAGCTTCTGTAGTATTGTTTTTGTAAATAGTAGGCCCCGAGTAGCTTGCTTATTAGCTATACATTTACTTATGTATGCCGTCTTTAGATAATTGAATTGTAATTATAATTATTACAAGACACACAGAGATAGACACGATTATAAACGGTTTTCTCACATTGACTTTGAAGTGGATTGTCCATCCATTGCTAGGCGCTGATCTCGATGCATTGGACACGGAACGGCTGACGCCTTTTGATCTTGCTGATGAGCTTGACATCAAATCAGTGGTTGCATCTGGTTGCAATTTGATCTTCATTGCGCTTGCCAATGGGGACACGAATGCATCTCTGAAATTCATCGCAGAGGGCAAAAACATTGCAGATACCGTGTTTACCTCTGGTGCTTCATCATTGCAAGTTGCGTGCCAGTACGGGCAGTTAGAAGTAGTGGAGCTGCTATTGAACCAAGGAGCTGATGTCAATTATCAAGTTAGTTGAATGCATCTGTATTATTCTTTATTAGTTGAATGTATAATTCCTTTTAACGCAATTCAAACTCTTTATAAATTTCGGTTCTCCCTAATTCCGGTTAGTGAAGTGTTTACTTCCCTCTTTTGAAGTAAGACCTAAGTTCATTCCTTTGTTCCCTTATCTATCCAATTGACAGCTACACGACCACTGAATTATGATTTGGCCTTCCTCCTCTTGTGCGATTCACAATGCGTCTCTGTCTCGCTCGCCCTCCGACCGCAGGCCCTCTTGTGGCTGAGCAGGCCGATCCTCGAGCGGCACCGCCCACAGCCGTTGCACAACCCCTCTCCATCGTTTCCACTGACAGCATCGTAGCGTCTGCGTCGCTCGTCTTGCAACTGCCCAAACCACTAAATGATTAAGCAAGTAGCTACAGAGTAAAGTGGTACACATTACAAGAGCGATTGATACTAGCAAGAATCAAGCATCAGCAAGTCATTCGTTCCTAGTTTTCCTATCATCACGTTTTCAGCTTTTATTGTTGATTCTTCCTTTTAGGGTGGGACGAATGTTTCTTCTCCGTTGCATATTGCAGTCCAACAAAACTCTTTGGCTCTTGCAAGCATGCTCGTAGAAAATGGGGCGAAACTCAGTGCAACAAACTCCGATGGCAAAACGCCATTTGAAGTCGCCACGTCGAATGCAATGCGGAAAGTCCTTGTTGATGCTCGGCCTAGCAAAGCTGTTGTCAGCTTGCTACTGAACAGTGCTAACGGAGAGGACAGTGGAGATGAAGACCAAGTTCCCAAGAATCTATGCCGTATATGTTTTGACGATCCTGCCAACACAATCGTTTTGCCATGCGGTCATCAGGCATTCTGTAAGAACTGCGCCAGTCAGTTAAAAATTTGTGCGTTTGATAGAAGACCGATTGCGCAGGTCGTTCCAGTTTTCAGGCTCACCGAGGAATGAATTTAGTCAAACTATTTTTGAAAAATCTTTTTGCACGTTTGTATGCAAATTTTCAGCACCTTTTGTTTGTATTGAGAATTTCATATATATATATATATGTTAGATTTTTATGTACATTGTGAACGTTGTTTGGCATTGAAAATTTTAAACTGTGATCCGAACATTTGCTATCTTCAAGGTATCTTGCACCTCGAAAGTTCGAAGGGAAGATATTTTGGCGAAAATCTGTGCCTGCTAAGTATAGTGGTTTTGCTCGCAGAATTGTCTAGACATCTTTTCGAATTTTTTTTATCCAGGGAACTCACGTAGGTGATCTTATCTCAAGATGTCATATATCTCGCGAAGGTAGCGTTGGACATCCATAGTCTTCGTTAACTAGAGAGCTAGAGAGATACTCTTGAAGCAACAATATGTGGGTGTAGATTACTTTTATATTATCATTGATGTGAGAGATTTATTTATTTCCTATTATCAGGTCTTCTTTTAAATTGCAGATTCAATTTGCTTTGCTCAATATTTGCCTTCAATTGTTGCATCAATATCTACATAGGGTATTCACAAATGTAGTTTTTCATAATATATTTAGCACCAGTATATGAATTTTGATATCAATAATGTATATTAAATTGGCTAAGTGCCTGCAATATCGATTTTCTTTTGCTACCCGGAGTGGAGTTTTTAGCCACGTTGTTTGTAACTTCGATTGGAAGTCCTAATGAATTCAAACTATTTGCACTGCGTTCATTCCTTCATTCATTCATAATCATTGTTTAAAGTTGGTGTTTACATAGCTTGTGGAATGAAAACTAATTAAAACCAACTATTTACAATATACTTTACAACTGCGTCTAAAGAAAAATAATGAATAAACAAGCTACATAACTTGATGGTTTTCTATTTACAAATTTTGCAATTGCATTTTTTACCCATCCATGTTTTGATCTTTGTTTTAAAGCTTGCAACTGTTGGTAGCTCCTTTTTATTTTATCGTTAAGACTGTTCCACTATAATCTTCCTCTGAATGAGAGCGACTCCATGCCAAATTTTATCGTATTCGTGATCGTCACTTCAATTCCTTCCTTGATTTGTATCATGCATGAATTCGGTATGTTTTATATTTTTCGGGAATTAGTTTGTAGTTTTGCAATTTTTGTGTCGCTTTTAAGACAGCACGAATGCGTTAGAATTTACCTTTCAAGGAAGTAACAGTGCTAAAAAAACAGACAATTTAAGTTGGGAAAACAGCCCTGCAAGCAGATGATGCTCAAAGGTAATTCAAGTTATAGAGTGGATCGTTTTATTGGGGCGTTCCAGTTAAGATCTTTGGCAGCAATATTGCTCACGACTTCCTGGCTTCTGTTATGGAAAGAAAGCAATAGGGGCACTGCTCTTGTCTTTCGGTAGCTTTTTAAGTACCGCTCCTCTGGTTTACCATATTATCCTAAGGTACTTTGTTGAACCCGTTTTGGCAAAATTCTCCCTGATAGAGCGCTTTCCAAACTTTTTTTCTTTGGAATAGTTGTTCACTGCTAGGGTCATTGACTTGGAACCCATTCTGATGCCAGTTACATGAAACCCTCATGTAATTTACCATCTGGTCGAAATTTACCTCCAAGTATGCAATGATGACAGTAATACCCAATAACTTAAGCTGTTTTAACGAGAAGGAAATTAAGCGGAGTGTTTT
This sequence comes from Pseudorhiza aurosa, assembly GCA_964026355.1. Classification (NCBI taxonomy): domain Eukaryota; kingdom Metazoa; phylum Cnidaria; class Scyphozoa; order Rhizostomeae; family Lychnorhizidae; genus Pseudorhiza; species Pseudorhiza aurosa. Next base: position 11,537,199 of record OZ032115.1, read on the forward strand.
TTAGATATAGCTTCTGTAACACAATCAAAGGTACCTCCACATTTTCTATTGATTCTGTTTATCATTATTACTGATTTTCACTCAATCGAACTTCTTGATTTATTGAATGAATTCTCGCGCAACTTATGCTGAAGGTTAACCCTCCTTAAAAGAATTATATATGAATAAATGTATGAAATATGAATATGAAGGTTCAAGGATAACCCGGCGTCTATGGCATTGGAGCACTGGACCGTGGCTTGAATCCACCCCTGGACTAACGCTGACTTGGAGGGAAGATGGTCGCTCTCTGTAATGACAGGCGCAGGAATCATGGGGGGCCATCAAATTTTGAAGATGATGCACAGCAATGCTCGATAGTTAAGGCTGATAAACTTGATATTTGAATCATAGAAAGGAAAGCATGGGGGCTTTTTGGAAGCTAGGGAAGATATGGGAACGCACAGCCACCCCAGAAATGAAAAGAAACAAACCTATCCAAAGGATCGTTGCGCGTTGCTTTATTGTCATCAAACCCGAAAATCTCACTGGAAAGATCATCAAGAAACTGGACACTGCTTCCAGGAATCGTTTTTGTCTTATCTAAATTAAAAGAAGACATTTCAGGAAGATGATTTGTTGTTTTGTGTTCCTATTGTCATGGCACCTGCGTGTGTAAATCGAAAGCCCTTATCAACAAATTTCCCGTTTTTGCAGCTCAGAAAACTTTTCAAGGACAATGTCTGTGGCTTTCACCTTCGGTTTCCACCTTATTCCCTGACAGGTTTTGAAGTGGAAGGGCTTTGTAATCTTCTGTATCCTGTTCACTTTTACAATCGCTTTTGGTATGCACCGACAATCGCATAAAGTGACTGGTGTAAACCAAGAGGAAATGATAGCAGGCAGCAGCTCATGATCGCACCATTTAAAATGAGCCAACTTTAACGAGCAAACAAAATGGACATGGATTCAGTTTAGAGGTACTTCTGTCTCCAAATTCTGTGCCAAAAATTTCATTGCAACCATCCGATCAAAAAAGAGTATATTTTAATGGAGTCAACTTGTGCAACAGGAAGGACTATTGAAGCATTCGTGTATGCCAATCAAGTCTTCAGAATCTTCATGCTCTTCGATGCATGTTCTTACAGAAAAAGAAAGTTGGTTTCTTGGCGACTGACGACGTTCAAGGGCTCATCTGCAAGAATAGCAATTAAGCATTTTTCTTTTATTGTATACAATAATGCTCTACGAGCACTTTAGAGCAGCACTTGATTCTTCTCATCAAAGATATCGTGTGCAACCAAATAGTGCATGCATTCAACAGAAGCTTAAGAACTTCCTCTTGCATGGCTTCATCAATATAGAACTGACATATGTTCGGCTAAAGGTATCTTCTTCCACCAAACGCCACCGATTTGAAAGAGTGTTTTCATGGTATGGAGGTGTAAGATCAGTCCTTACCGACGAAGAGGTCCGGCTGCATGAAGCTTTGCGTTTGTGCAATAGAATGTTTCCTACTGCTACTTTCTTGCATTATGAGGGTAAGATTCTTCATATTCTCTGAGATTTGACTTGCGTACTGGGTGCTGAGAAAAATGCTTTTTTCTTCTTGATATAACAAAGTTAAATGTGGTTTGTTCAACCATTCCGCTGGCAAACGTCTTGCACCTTTTTGGCTATCTTCTTTAACTTTTACAGAGAATCATTTGCTGCTTTGCATCAGTCAGATGCAGGTGTGTCAGAGGAAGTGTCCAGAATTATTTAGGAATTATTACCTCGTCTTTTTCATTCTTATCTTAATCAGTCTGACGTGTAAGTGGCTAAATATAGTCTGAAGCATTTTTTGATGATCCAGAGTGTGACACTGCAGCAGCAACCTCTTTCGAGATTGACTTAGAACTCTTTCTGCTCGTGGTATCATTTTCTAACAACTTCATACATTTCATGCGTAATGTTCGTCTAAAAAATCATAAAATGCAGCACACTTGCACACCTGCAGACATGGCTTTGCCTTCTTCTAATCCAGCTTCATTCCTTCACTACGTATTGATATAACCTTGCACTTATTGCTGGCTGTTTGGGCAACTACCTTGGTGGCGTGAAGCATAATGAACAATCGAAGCATGCTCCTAGTAATATCAATGTGGGGTTGACTGAGAGTGTCTCCCCATCTAGTGATCTAGTGAGAGTGGCTTCCAAAAAGTTTCTGCCGAGTGTGTAGAATAGTATCTGGATTAGCTTATATGTTCAGTACTATCTTCTTCGATTCATGCGTCATCGTCCAATCCTTGTGATGACCTTATCCTCTGTTATCTTTTTATTCGGGTATTGTGAAAAATTGAATTGTTGACTGCATTTAGGGCTCAGTTAATCTCCTTCGGGCTGACTCTGGTCGCTCTGTGAAGATTAGAATCAGGAAAGGCGCCAATACCGAAGCCTGAGGGAGCCCTTGTTGCTGATGTTGTGCTGTCGTTGTGCTGTTGTTGCTGAAGAATCGGCCTAGGTCTTTCGCTGGAAGCGCGGTCATCGATTGAAAATGGCCGCTGGTGGTAATGGAGAAAGTGCAGAGAAGAGGCAAGGTGGTAAAATAGATATAATTCCAGGGTGTCAAGTATGGTGTAAAACAGAATTTGAAGAAATTCAAGGAACTGTCGCTGCCTATGACCCAAATTTTGGTGTTTTGGTAATCAGTATCCTTTCGAACGGAACTTTTTCTCGAAGAATAGCACAGGCCAGTTTCTCCTGCAGTTTTTCAAATTCTGATCACTCTTTGTAAGCTATAACTTATGTTTGGTAAATTTTTAAATAAAGTTGATCTCAAAACAGCATTGGAGTAACCATTTCCATTAGCCTTTCTTTTTTCATTGCTGCAAGGTTGCCTTAGGACGGCCGAGATACCAGGCGAAGTTTTTTACCGGTTTTCTGTGATTCTGTTTTCTGTGAGCTGGAAAAGTATCTAGCTATTCAAAATAGATAAAAGGCTCATACGTTTGCCACATCAGGGCATGGGAGCCCTAGTCCAGTGTCCCTTCTGAAGGATGGTAAAGTGAATTGCGTGTTCAGGCCCTCAAGAGGTCGACCATTTATAGTTTGACCTCGCTCGACCTAGCTCAACTTCAGTCACCAGATTAGGAATATGCAAGCCGCTTCGTCATTATAAATGGTTTGCGTATTGCAGGTGTGTTTCTGTATGCAAACGTTATTCATAAACTGTGGCTGTATCTTCAGATAGGATGGAATTACAGGGGTTCATGGGAACAAGACTGGACGTGAAATCAAATGAACAGCTAACACAGCTGAGCATGACCAAGTATCAAACGTGTCAAAAGACAAGCCTCCGTTGTGATAACATACTAATCAGGTAGTCAGTCCTTAACATTTCCCTCAGAATCCACACCGAATGATAAAAATGCCAAGCCAAATTCAGTTGATGTCAGTATTGTAAATGTCAGACATCTCCAGAAGACAAATTTTCAATTAGTTTCCATGCCAAAAGGCAGCACACCTTTGCTATCGGAACTAGATTTCAGCAAGGTAAGCAAAAAGCTGAGGGATGCAGTTTCTGAGAAAAACAAGAAAGCCGAAAGCACTGGAGTGAATGTATCACAAGAGGCTCAGGCGCTGTTTTATTCCATTGCACATTTGTAAGTATGTCAATTTTTGTTGCATTAATACTGAAAGGGCCTCTCCTGTGAAGAATTCTTATTTTTGAATTAGATTTAGTCGAGTGCCCTGATCTCGAATCTGTGATTATTTTTCTGATATCTCGTACTGTTTTAATTTTTTTTAAGCATTCAAAATTTGATTTCAAGTTCAGAATTTGCTCAAAAAGAATTCTTGGAGACCTACTTAGTGACATCAAAAGGACCTATAAAACTTTCTCGGCTATCTTTTTTCTCTCAGAAGAATTCATCGGATTAAAAACTGAAGCCACCTTCAATTGGAAGTCGCTTAAAATCCCGAGTTTCGCAAATTATCTTGATTTATTGTGGGATAATTTGTGACGTCACAAAGTAGGTTTTGTGTTTTCGTTTTTTTTGGATAGATCTGATTTAAAATGAGTACAACACGAAAAGGCTACAAAACATCAGAAAAATAACCCCTTAAATAAATAAATAAGTCCTTTGTGGGAAGCTGGTTTAATGTGCAATGAGTAGAGAAGCTGGTCATCCAATGTTGGAACACATTGGCTGATACTGTTTCTGCTATTAAGGTTTAGGAATCACCAGTTTCAAGATGTGCGCATGAAACTGGTCCTAAAAAGCTGCTGTTTGATTCGACCCACATGGACGATTCTTGCCTTGCTGTCTTATTCAACGTGCAGAGAACACAGAGTCAGAGAGACAACGATTAATGCTGTTGTGCTTGAATGTCGGACTAACTAACTTATTGAAATGAAATCATGTTGATATAGGCAAATAAGAAAGAGCTAAAATTACCAAATTCATCGATTTAGAATAGGAGCGGAAGGATTGGTTGTGAATGACGCAAGTAGATAAATAGATGATGCGCTGATGGAAATTATGACAGGAAATAACAATTGATTGAATAAATAGAATTGTTTAGTTATGCAAAAATGGCAATGACCGCGTAGATAGTAGTTATGAGGGTAGGAAAACTGAGTCACTATAAAGGTACCCAGCAAGGTCTTATTCGGTATGGGGCTCTTGTCTAATTGTGGCAAGAAAGTCATTTCAGAAATTGCAAACAGTGACTAGTCTATTGCTCAGCAAATTTGGTGATGCATCACACCGCAAAAGATTCACGGACTAGAAGAGAAACTTCAATATCAACTGTAGAATAATGCCAATATTGACTGTATGGTGAAAATGTGTGTTCTCAGGCAGTAGATTGACAGAGGTGGCTGCTGCCTCTCATAACGTTGGCCTACACAAATAATGTGCTTGTGCGTAGCATGAAATTTCCATTCTGAAAAATACTAGCTCTATTGTAAATATCAAATTGTTCTTAGTATGCCAGAATGCAAATGGAATGGAGAAAACATCATAGTAATGGATGATGTCAAGATAGAACCACCCTATCAACCAGACAACTGCTCTGGCCAAAGGAAAGATTCTTTAGAGCAAATCCGCAAAATGGTTTGTATGCTATTTATTTGTCTTTCGGGTATTGTAAAAAGTTGCAGCTTAGTGAAAGGACGGGATCAAGTTCTGACAGTCTGTAATTTGAAGCCTGTTAATCTTGATATGAGATAAAAGGTGCAGAAAGGAGAAGAGGTCTTTGGAGACACAAGGCTTCTCGGTGTACATGAATATAATTTTTGGGGGTTGATAACAATCACTTGATCAAAGTGCAATCATAGGAGAATCAGTGAGCAAGAGAAAAGAAATGAACTGTTTTTTGTCTGTTTGCAGAATATTAATCCATACTTTACCTAAGTTTTTGCCAAATTTTTCATTTAATTATTTCTATTGGCTGGGTTTCAGGGCATTTCTTTCAACAATTCTCCAGCAAGTATGTGTTCTGTCATTCAAAAAGGTTTCTATAGTTGTGGCATGTTAGGGAATCATCTCATTGGGTGTCATCCTGCGAATTTTTCCTTGAGTGTTCTCTAAACATTCAAACATGCACGTTTTAGTAAGGTAGGGCGCTTGTTATGATGAAAGATATTGCTATGTTGACTCTTAGCTGATAGTGTTGTTTTTTAAACTTTAGGTAGAGAAATTTCACAGTGAAAGACAGAGCGACAACTAAAGACGAAAGCCTTATTGATACTTTCATACAAAATTAGATTCAGGAGGTCCCTAATGTGGATTTCAAACAAAATCTTTTTCAAGTCCAGATTAAGGCCTACTTATACAGGAATTTGAACATTCCCTTTGAAATACCAATTGTACTGAAAAATTATGACCAACCCCACATTAAGGAATGTTTACCACCATTCAAGGCTAAAAAGTGAATCAGAATTTTTATTCTTTTACTGGAGAATCAATATCCCACCTTACAAAGTAATTTTACACCATTTGTGTATAGTTTTGGTACTATTTGTACTAGAAGTTCAAAATGCATTGAGTAAGTCTTGATAGAAGAAGAATTTGCTGAAATCCCAGCAAGTTTCAAAACAACTTCTTCTGAAAACTTTTGTAAGTTAGAAACATGCTGGCTTGGGCACTTCCAGAAATTCGTTTTTATCATATCTCCAGGTATAGGGCTGGCATCACCCTATTTGTCTTATGATCCAAACAAAAACCCCTAAGAGAAATCCCAGGGTACCTAAGTCTCCATTTGCTACTAAATACACTCATAAGAATGGCTTTAGGTCTGTTCAAATTAATATCCCTCTTGATAAGTGTCCCATCGTTGGGAAAACGTTTTCATCTGTAAGTTATTTTAGAATTTCATCATTTCTTAAACCTATTTGTGTAAGATTAGAGGAAATTGTGAAAATTTAAAGTTTTAATCAGATCATGTTTTTGTTTGTTTTGTCTTTGGATAATTTAGAGACAACAGATTATTGATTTGCAAAGCCACCTTTCAGTTAATTATTGATGACAGCGCTAAAGCATCTGTCTGTCTTAGAAGACAGTTTGTTAGTTTTTGTGCCACAAAACTTTTACTATCTAAGACTGAACAGAAAACAGAGATTTTTAGAGAAAAATGTAAGACTGAATTTCTGGAAGAACTTTGCGTGTTATCAGAATTAATTCAGTTTTTTCACATTCTGTCCACTATGGACTAAAGCACATATTTTACTGCATGTTGAGTTCTGAATAAAAATGAATTTAAGCCGTTGCCAGTAGTTATCATACCATGGGTCATGATATCTAAAGGGTTACATAATTTCAAAAGTACCGCCTACACCCTCTTAGTGGAAAAATTTAGGTATTTTTGGTGAAAAAGTCACCATGTACCATAACAGAACACAAAACTGCATTCTTGAAAACTTAAAAACTGCACCAAAAAATCCTGGGGTAGTTTTCAGGTGGCCTGAAGACTTCAGAATTCAGGGAAATCAATAATCTTAACCACAGCATAAATTCACAATCCCATATCTCAAATTCTGGATATATAATTACAATGCCAATTACAAGGTATTCAAAAAGAAATATACAACTAATAGAAAATTATACTCTAATAAATACCACAGAATCTAAAGTATTTGCTAAATTAACATTTGAACAAACAAACTTTCAGGCCATCCTGTTGCATTCAGCCTAATAGAAAGTAGTCTGTAAATGACTTAAACAATCATAAATGGGAGAAGTAAAAAAAATTTATGAAGCTGAGTTGAAATATATTTACATGCAAGTTGACAGGAGGGTAGTTCCACATGTGCTGGGTATGCTTTGTTGCCTCCCTCTCAGTCATGAGAAATAAACAATAGCAGAACATCTATCAAGATACAAAGAGACATCTAAAAAAAGCATCCTTTAGCTGCAACCACTCCCCAGTGGCAGTGGCCTACATCGTTTGCTTACAGCTTGGTAAGTTTCCATCAAGGAGTTTTTCCCATGTATGAAACCAGGAAATACAAGAAATCTAATCGTTGTCTATTCAGATTCCATAGCCTGAAAATATAAACTTCTTGCTATAAACATACCCCAATACCTTCAGAGTATGCTTCCCGTAACATTATTTGATACCTAATTCTCTGCATGTGTTCCTGAAAATTAAGTACTTAACATTCTGAGCTATGTTGCCGACAGCAGTTGGTCATCATCATCTTCCTCATCTTCGTATAAATCATCATCTAATATGACTTTTAACTGGCTGTAACCGTAGTCTTCATACTTGGCACGCTTTTTCCTCTGAACTCGTTGGTATATGAATCTTCCCACAATTACTGCTACTGCGATGAAAATTAAGGATGCTATAACCAAGCTGGCTTTAAGTCTAGCAGACATCTTTTCATTAGAGCCTGCTGTGCTCTGTTTTTTCGGTTGCGTTTCAGTCTGTAAAGTAAGAAAAACATCAAATTCAAAAAAGCAACCTTAGGAAAGTAGCCAGCCTTTATCATCTGTTAAAGCATTAAAGAAAAAGTTCAAAAATCATAATGAGAAGAGATCACTGTAGAAAGAAACATTTAAAATGAAAGCCAAATAATTGCTTGCAGCATCTAATTTCAAACCGAGCAATCACAGGATTTTGTTAAAAACAATCCATCCTCAAATAAACATGCATGTATAGATTCACATTTTCCACAAAAGAAATGTTGTATGTAGTATATCAAAAACAACTAGGGGAAAATTTTTCGTCAAGTCACATATTTCCATTTATGCATCAATTTATTTGATTATTTAATTAGACATGAATGAAAATCAAGTTCTACCCAAACCATAAGTTTCATGTCAGGGGCATTTACGATTTCTGCATGCCAAAGTCAAAGAAAGAAGAAGCAGCAGACTACTGAAAGACCTTGCTTGGTTGTGAGGAAGTAGAAATCTGCTTGATTTTCAATGTTGTCTGCTTCAACTGTGTTGGCCTTTCCGATGTTGTCTGCAATGGACATGAAAATTGTTTTACGAAACATTTCTATATAGATTTGAAACATCTGTAAATCTGCTGTACAAAATGTCTCAGGCTGTATAGAATTTCAAACTTTTCATTTTTGCTTAGAAGGAAACTGAATAGAATGTTCAAATGCTTAATGTAACTTCGGTCATAAAATTATCTATTTGCACTTGGTGTAAAAAAGATATGACTGTATCAAATTCTATTGAAGGACTTCCAAATAGCGATGTATGTCAAAACTTCGTTTTGATACACACATATATGGATAAATGAGAAAGAACGGATTTCAAATGACAGCACTAGAATCTTCACTTGATGAACTAAACACAATTTTGTACACAGGAAATCTGTAAATAAATTGACTGTTGTTGAGAAATTTAATAGCATTCTAACACAGCTAGGCATTGGGCGCAGTAAGCCCAACATCTGCAGATTTTAGCACAAAATCAATAACATATTGAACCCATCGTGCAATGGCGTTGATGACAATGAGCAAAATTTCTTGCTTTGACACAAAAATGATGTAGTGAGGCATGATTTCCTCACAAGTGCGAATATTGTTGTCCCATGGTCCAACAAATCTTTCAAAGAAAAAATCGTTGAATATCATCTTTATAGCCACGAACAGTTTTCTGTAAATCAAACTTTCTGTAATTTGAACATTTCTATGATCCCCCAGTGAGTTCAAATTAGACAGAGTTGACTGCATACTGCACAAAAGAGGTTCATTATTTCTAAATTTCAGTACACTTCTCTTTACCTAACGCTCAGTCACTTGCGTCAACCACTCACTTTCACAATTTGTCTCAATCTGTATCTCAGTATGAGTTTTTTACGCTTGCTTTGTCATTTACATGATGTTTCACATTGCGATGAATTTCAAAAAAATACATTTATGATGATATCATCATTTTTATCTACTTGTGCAACATGAATATGAATTGATCTAAACAGATGGCAGTGTACATACCACATATGTCTTTATACTTGGACTGGTAGTTGACATTGAGTGAGACTTTAAAAGGGATAAAAAAGATTATCAAAATCAACCACAAAAGCAAATTGAACTGTTATGATAATAATTTGCACAAAGTTGGATGAATTGCTGCAGAGTTTCAAGATTTCAAATGAGCATAAATTTACCTTTAATTGGCACTCCTTTGGAACTTGCAGCCCAGCCTCCTTCCATGAATTAGGCAAAAGTTCTGTAACATTGCCTGATGAGCTTCAAAATGAGAAATAGAGTTTTATAAAGAAAACTCATATGCATACCTCAAAACAAAGATGCTAGATTTTGAAAATTGATCAAGATGGTATCCTCAATTAATCAATCATTATCAATCTTATAGGCTTCGTACAGTTTTTCTAAAAGATTGGAAATATTGATAACTGATAGACATGGTCCAAACCTCAAAAGTTCCAAAAGATTTCAGGAGTTAAAAGAAGAAAATGCATCCACATACTTGTAAGGTTTCATCAATGATCCAATGCAACACCTCCTTAAACTTGTATCTAGTTGTTGCAAAATCTGCCAAAAATGTTCCAAAATGGATAATAAGTCAGGAAAACCAATTATTTTTAATTTCAATAGAACTTAGATGTTGCATGCTTCTTTTGATCATCAAAATGAATGTAAGAGGGGATCATTTTGCTACCCTTTCTATTTATGAGAATCAATAATACATGGAGTGCAATACTCAAAACAAGGATTTGGTTGCACATTGTTAGACAAGTACCATCATGAGCCAGAGCATCATTAAATAAGGTGGCCCCTTCATTTCTCTCTGCATACTATCCCCAGCTTTCCATCATGTATCCATTCACTGCTGGGGTGACCAAGAAAGTGAAGAAATAAAGATGAATTCGTGTGCCACAAACCTGTAGCCTTCAGCACGACAGACATGCTCTAAAAATATGCCGACTACGCCTAAAATTAACCTAACATGTGCCATTTTCATTTCCTTGAATTTTTGCAAATCTCATTATCTTAAAATCATAGCCAAGACTTTTTGCATCATTTTGGTAAATGCAGTTTTGTTACAACCTAATGACTACTTTGTATCTCATGGGACAGCAGGATGGCAATGCTCTTGAGGAGTGAGTTTCATAGTGATTCAGATTCTAGCAATCACATCCTACAGTCAGAGCATTCAACAGCCACATTGAACCTGAATGTCACTACAGTAAAAATACTTCCTGCTCTCTATAATTCCAGGCAAGGAGTCATGAGGTGTTGTCGTGTTTAGAAAAATGATATTGTTGGGTAAATGTCACAATATGCTTCAATTATCATATTGTGTCTACACAAACAACTGAATCAACATATTATCGCATGTATTTTTTTTTGTAGTTTTGTTCATCGGAATTGTTCATTAAGCATATATATCATACATTCAACATATTTCTTACATGTATTTCTCTTAAGCATCCTAAGATTTAACTGAAGATACCAAGTGAAAAAAAATGAAAAACATAACAGGCAGTTCTCTCTCATGAAAATTAATGGAATCAATGAACCTTGTGTTAATGAACTGACAAGCTGCAATCTTCTGATATCTACAAGCTGAGAATGTGTTTGGGACATTAAAAAATCTTTATTCAATACATCTTTTTAACATTTTGAGTAATTCAAAATTTGAATCATGAATACCTTTTTTCCACTGCCAGCTGTATCAAGGTAGACAGGGGATAATATCCCTAAACAAGGTCGTCCTATGATATCGGAAGTGCAAAGCAGCTTCAACAGAATCCATTTATCCCAGGAAGTGGAAACCTTAAAGAGAGACAACAGCCAGGTTGAAAAATTAATCAAAATAATTCAGTTTCATAAAAAAATTAATATAGAATGAAAAAACCAACTTGAAATAATGACCCCTTCCTTTTCATCACAACAATTTTAGCTCTAGATTGGCTGCTGGTTACTTGAAAAAAAACATCCAGAAAAATTGCACCTTTTCCTACAATTCAAACTAATCTGAAGGTGTAAATAGCCGACTCTTCCCAGGGGAGGGGAGCGACATTTTTTGCTGATCTTTGGATCTTTATACAAACAAACAGATATACAAACAGCTAATGGATTGCCCTGACATCAAGTTCAAATTGACTACAAAGCATTTCGCTTCAATTTGTTGAGCCAATATTCAAAATGAGCAATGAGGTATCAGAACAGTGCATTGGAAAGTTTTGTGTGCATTGATCCTGTCAGTGGTTTGAATCCACCCTCAACGAAATTTTCACTTTTGAGCTGTTGACAGCTGTCGCACACGGATGTGATTAGCACACAATCTTTGTGTACTATGTCATTCTGTTTTGTCATGTTCAGCAACACATCACTGCAAGGATGCCTTTGAATCTCCCCTGGGATTAGTGATATTCAAACAACTGTAGTACCAAAAGGGGAATTTGTTTCAAAATCACACTTTGTTGTTTTCTTTTGTTCTGAAGACTATTCATCTTCGAAAAAAATCTTTTCGCTGTGCAGAATCGGCAACATACACGTTGAAATTCAGGTATAAGGAAGCTTAAGAAAAGAAAATAAAAACTTAGCGATCACGAGAAGAATCAAACTTCAACTTACGTTTTGACATCCATGGGTATAATTTAAGTTATCAAACTTCACACGACATGCGGCATTGTGGCAATAATGCTTCTCAATGCAATCACTTTTAGGCGTACTATTCACTCCTGAGCAATTAGCACTCAAAATCATAGTTTGCAAATCCCACGTTACATTTTCTAAACACACAGAACTCTGGTCCAAATTTGTACAATTGTCATAGTTAGTCTCGCGACTCCTTCGCTCCCTGTATCCCAATTTAGGCCCACTGCAGGACACCAATGTCATCCTAAAAACTGCAATCAATATCACCAATGTCTGGCAACCCATAATACTAAATTAATCTGTGAAATTCTAAGATCCTTCGTCATACAACGTTCCTAGGTGAACGTATTTACTCCATTTCGACCAGCAAAAGTGAATGTATTTCTGAGGGTAACCTCTGCTCCAATACAGCCTCGAGTTGAGAATGAGCTGCATCACACAACCACGCGGGGCAAGTAGGGTAAAATTTTTGCAACAGTCGAAGAAGGACGAAGGTAACATAAGCAGCGCCTCAGAGAATAAACAAGCTTTTCCTTCGACACCCAGTGCAGAAGCAAAGAAAAGATTTCCTATATTAAAACGATTTGGAAATGTCATTGGTATTCCGAAACACCGACACGTTTCCGTCCCATTTAGGGAGTTATGTTGGGGAAAGGTCGTGGTGGCCTGTACAACGCTCAAAGGCTAAGAGGAGAGGGAGATAAAGTCATTTTTATTGATTTTTGATGTGAAAGAGAAAATTTGTAAGATCCAGGAAAGGAAGAAGAAAGTAAGAAGTGCCATAGCTAGCAATTTTGTGGTACGGATGATGGTTTGTGGGATAGATTTCGTGGATTAGGCATCGAATGGACAACTTGGCAATTCATTGCTTAAAATATATCCTTCAAGTGCTAACAAGAAATGCAGTTACAAACTGATCCTTAGAAATCAAAGCAGGTTGACAGGAATTTGAGCCAAAAAATCTTCAGATTCCATTATATCAGGCGAATTTTGAAAACAACTTCAGGATGTACGTTGCATTGGAGAAAATTCAAAAAAATATCCGAAAGCAAGAGGAAATGCTTTGGTGCCTTCTTTCAGTCCATTTGCCTTGCTAAAGCGATCAAATGAAGGGATGACCAAGGTAGAAATTGAATCAAGGTAAACCACTGAAAGTTGGCTTGGGTAAAACGGTTCTGGAGTTAAAATGATCAGAAATAAGTCCAGTGGAATTGAATAAATCCTTTTGATAATCATCAAAGTTATATCAATATGATTAAGATCTTCAAATCTTAGCTTTCTCATTCAAAGTTAAAATATTTACACAGGTATGCATACAATTCTAAGAAATAATCACTGCTAAAAGACTAAATAATTCATAAATTAATTTAGCAAATAAAGACTAGAAATAAATATCAAAAGCTAGTAATCGTGATCAAATCTAGAGAATGCTAAACGATAAAGTATGAGATTGCTGGAATTGGAGGGGTCAAAATACGGCTGGGATTGCCATCATAAATTACATTGTTTCGAGCATTTAATGGACAATATTTGATTCAATAAATTTTTTAAAATACTCAGCAGCGGCGCTGATAAAGAAAGTCAGTAGTATCCTTGCGTAATCAATTAAATTAGATTCATACAATTCATAATCAAAAACGATTGAAAATGGAAATACATCTATGATTAACGAATGAATGGTTTCAAGGCCATAATAAGAGCATTGATTTTAGAAGCTCTTATATGCAATTTGAAGGTTTTTTTGTTAATGAGTTATGTTGAGGAAAGGCCGCGGTGGCCTATACAAAGCCCCAATGTTGCATAAATGATCCCCACAAATGCCAACCCTCTTTTTAGTTTGTCATATCCGGCTCCTAGTGGCCAGTAGCAACGCCCTCCAACAAGGGAAGGAAGAGCAAGGATAGAGTAGTGGCAGATAAGATCAAGTTTATTGGTCTTAGATTTGAGAGATAGCACGTTGTGAGATTCAGGAGGATAAGAAGAAGGCAAGACGTTCCGTAAATGGCATGTTCTAGGGATGAATGATGATTTAAGTGAAAGAGTTCGTGGAGTAGGTGGTGAGAGGTGGAAATGGTGTGATTGAGCCGAGCTTCTGCAGTGCAGTGGAAGCCAAATGCCGAGTGTAAAAGTTATAAAAAAATGGACAAGAATGGATACATTTATGTTGAGATGAAGAGAGACATAAAAAACGGCTTCTTAACGAATATTTCAGAAGACTTACATTAATCTTCTGCTTTCGCTTTAAAACACAGATTTGGTTGCTCGATGAACAATGAAATATTTCCACCAATAAAATTGAAAATAGGGTGTCAAAAAAGAGGCGAATCAGCACGGTAATCTTCTCAATGCACATGTTAGAAAGATTAAAAAGTGCAACAAATTATGTACAACGGTTTCGGGGTCATTAGAAAAGCAGGCGATACCAAATGCAAGAGGATTTCAATGCTATGTGCTCCATTTGGTGGGAGGAGATACGGTTTTAGTCCTCTACAATTAAATCAAATTGGATAGACAAGTGCAGACAGCCATTAAAATCTATCATCATCATCATCACCACTATGTTCTATCAGCCTCGTCCCAGACTGTCGTGGGGCGACCGTTCGGGTCCCAACCGTCCACCCTCTCCTGCGCATCTTTCTCTAGACTTTTGGGACCGTATCATCGAATTGGAACAAGTTTTTATGGCCCGATGTCCTCCCTGACGCTAACCCCTTTTAGTCGCCATTTACGACACGCAGAGGGTACGTTGAGGCTATTCTAACTCGGAACTCACACGGCAACAGCCTTTAAAATGATGGTACAAACTTCCATGTACATAACTAATGAGGAGCTGAAATCAAAGAGCTGGGATCAAGAAAATCAGAAACATCATCCAGGAAAGATTTCACAGATATCTTGGACACTCCTTGCGAAGACCGGCAAATGAGCCGATGTACCGGATGGGATCATCGGGCAAAAGGCCGAGCAGAAGGCCGAGAAAGAACCTTGAGAATGAAGTGAGACGGCACCTGAGAGAAAGAGGGATTGAAGGCATCGAGGAGGTAATGACGGAGGCCTAAAAAGAGAAACTGGAAACGAAGGAGAAGACTAAGAAGACGAGCATTTCCTTTTGATTTGCGGTATGTCGTCGTCGTATACCTGAGATGTATTTTTGAACGATTGAGATTCTGTTTGACACCAGATACTTGAAAATCAAACAGTGTTGAGATGCGACCTTTCGAAGAATCAATTTGTAAAGCTTTTCTTTATTGCCGTACTTGGAAATTCGCGCCTCCACTCCTTAACTTTTTGGGCATCGATGGAGCTACAGAAGGAGATATCGAGTAGTTTGAGTTTCGTGCATCTCGTTAGCAACCTGGAAGTAAAAAAATGAATCAAACATATTTGGGTTCTCTTCAAAACTGGTCAAGTTACTTCTACGTTAGCTTCAGATGCTATTCTTCAATTATCTCCACACCTATCGACAAGATGTAAAACTGTTTGCAGTAGTGCTCGTACATTTTCATGCATCTCATTAGAAAAGAAGGGAATAATTCTTGTTTAAATTTTATAGAGATCTCTTTTGAAGGATTAGGGAAAGAAATTTTGAGGAAAATTATATAGTATATATTCATGCAAATATAGCAATCGGCGATATTTCCAAGTGAGGCTGGACGAAACAGAAAGGCCAAGTCATGTAAAAGAAGCCCAAGTGTTCAGTTCACAATCATGCATGAAAACAGTTGGAAAGTCTGGACTGCGTTGACTTTGGAGTGACAGCCTATGTCGTCTTGCCTTGATTGAACGAAAGTAAGTTGTCTTGACCCCCTCTCCCTCCAGTTCTCTAATAACTGTCCCATCATTTATGAGAAGGGAGGCTGATATTATTGCGTGCAGTGGAATATCGCCGTGGGCATGGTCATGTGAATCGAATAAAAAAGAAGAACTTAAGAAGGTATCATCAGCAAAGGAGTGAATGCTAGGAGACGTAGAGGAAAGCAGGTCGTTTATGAAGGGAATGAAGAGTACAGGGGAGATGACAGAGCCATGGGGTACACCAGCATTGATTGAATGTAGATTAGAGAGGAAGCCGTTGACTCTGACGGCAACTGTCCCAACAGAAAAAAAGCTATTAAACCCATTTAATGAGAGTGTGATGGAGACCAAACATCGGTAGCTTAGCGAGAGGGCCCTTGTGCCAGACGCGATAAAATCGAGAGCGATCACTCTGCTCTCACCATAAGATTATAGAGCAGAGGAACAGACATGGACTGTACAAGCAAGAAGATCACAAGTAGACCTGGATTTTCTAAAGCCATATTAGTGATCAGAGAGAAAATTATTTTTCTCACAGAAAGTAAGAGGTTGTTTAGTAACGATGGTTAGAGATGAGTGAAGTGATTGCAATGGGAGGATAGTTACGTGGATTAGACTTATCGCCTTTTTTGGAATAGGAAAAACGTGGGCTGGTTTCCATGAGGTAAGAAATGAACCAAGATTGTAGGAAAGCTGAAAAAGTTTGTTAAGAATAGGGGTAAGTTCAGGAGCATAGATTTTGAAAACTACTGCTGGAATACCATCAGAGCCTTTGGATTTTGAGGTGCCGAGCTGGAGAAGGGTTTGGCGAACTTTTCGTGCGGAGAATTTAATGGATTACATTGCGAATTTAGAAGGGGGGAAATGATGTGGTTGGACCCCTTGGTCGTCCAGGTTGGAGTTGGAGGCAAAGACTGACGCAAAAAGATTGGCCTTAGATGAAAGAATGGTGGAAGAGAATCAGAGTTGTTTTTTAGTGGAGGGAAATATGATTGGCAAAAGTTTTGGGAGAAAACTTTAGCCACCGACCAAAAGGAGAGGGAGCCAGCCTGACAGGAAGCAATTCTGTTGCTGATGCGTTGGACAAAAGATGATTTGGCATTTTTTATGGTATTTGAGCTAATGTTGCGTGCGTGGGTGTAAGAAGCTGTTCAATCTTTCCCTAAAGTCGCTTCCATTCCTTGAAGTAGTGGCTTCTGTTATTCATTGCTTTGGCGCAAACCTACATATATACGATCATGCTAATCATTATGATAAAAAAATTGCATCCCCACCTACGGACACTATCAGAAGTGATATTTCCAGTTCCCAGTATATCAAATTGTTCCAAACCCGAGGAATACTCTGCCAATGCACCAATATCATCGTTGTTGATGCTTCTGCAGAGGCAAAGGAGGTTATTTCAGTCAGACCTCGCTATAATTCTTCAATAATTACTTCTATATTCAATGAAATGATAACCAATTTGTTTCTTGTTTCTGCTCACTGCTGATTCGAGTACGCTGTGCCATACTCTATATAGTTTATCAGGGTCCTTGTCAAGATGATATTTATGGCTGGGTGACCACAGCAGCCTTAAGCCAAAACAACTTTACACTACATGAACCTTCCACAAACCTTCCTGAGCTCCCATTTTCCCATCATTCAACCCACAATTTCTACCAACAATCCTTTCCTATGGCATTGGTCCACATTCTATCCATTCCAATTCCCTACAACCGTTCTCTCTGTCACTACTCAGAATAGATGGCAAGACCAATCCATCAATCAATCCCCCTCCCCAAAACAACCCAAATACTCCACACTGACGTACCTTATAGCTGTCAAAAACAACTTCTTGAGTCTTCTGCAGTTTTCAGCGATGAGAATTATACTTGGTCCATGTGACTTTATGTTAGAACTAGAAGAGAAGTTCAAACGTACGAGAAATGTAAGAAAACAGAATCCCAAAAAGCCTCTCTCTTCAACCTATAGGGCCGTCGAGAGCTGGCACGGGCCCCGGGGTATTTCATAGCACAGGGTCCCTGTAGGTTTCCGAAACGCCTAAGGCTGTTTTTTGTATAATTCTTGCGGGCCCTTTCGCGGCCCGGACCCGCGCCCTGGCCACCCAGCCCCACCTACCCTAAATGTTCAGGGAAGGCCTGTTGGCCTGTACAAGATCGTGCAATATTCATTTGAATGCAATATC
Source organism: Pseudorhiza aurosa (assembly GCA_964026355.1). NCBI lineage: Eukaryota > Metazoa > Cnidaria > Scyphozoa > Rhizostomeae > Lychnorhizidae > Pseudorhiza > Pseudorhiza aurosa. Next base: position 11,555,234 of record OZ032115.1, read on the forward strand.
GTATGAACATAATCAGCTCCGTGGTCTGTGTTGGGCCGTTGGCGCACTATCGTACGAACATGACGCAAATAACCATGGGTTCTTCATATCCAATCATTGATCTAGGACTCTTTGTGGACAAATAAGGAACACTTGAAGGGAATTTGTCGAATCGTCATGCGACAAAATGACACCTACCACCATCCGAAGTCCAGCTCTTCGATTTCTCTGCAAGACTTTGAAAGCAGAGAGACCCCAATCGCATTGACTGTTTTGCATCTCCACATGTCGATCCCTCGAAGTCTCCTGAAATTTGAATCAGATGTTAAAAGAATGATAGAGAATGTCTCCCTCCTTACAAATACGTCCCGCCAACCAACGCCTTTTAACTTAAAGTGTCTTGGTTGAAAAGCGAAACAGTTGGTGTGCTAAGCTTCGCCACTTTTCAGTTCGACTGATTCTATCATTTTACACATACACTGTTCTAAATCTTTTATAAAATCTAGCTAATGTCGTGTATAACCAATTGTGGCCGAATGGTTAAGGCAGTGTTTCGAATCATACTAGGTCTACTCGCGTGGGTTCGAATCCCGTCGTTGGAACCACTAACCACAAGCCAACAGTCAACTCAGCTGTCCATCCTTCCGAGGTCGGTAAATGGATGCTCAGAAGTAGCTCTGAGGGCACCAGCACTGGACATACATTGATAACAGCTAATCTAAAAAGCTGAAGCGTTTCATCCAGTATATAGATTCGATTAAAAAAAAATTGAATTGTGATATAATATGGGCAGAAATGAATCGACACTTCATTAAACCCATGTTTCCATAAGCGATATAAGTGTTGATAAATCTGAATCTCATCTTTATGACTAAAAGGTTTCACAAGAATCTCTCGTACGATCAAGAGTACTGTGCTGAAACCAGCTGACTGCTCAATGAGTTCGTTTCTGACGTTTAACCACTGCTACGCGTGGAATGGGGAGGTCTTACTGAATGACGATAGGAAGTGTTGCCCAAAGGCTGACACCAGCGTAGGTGCTAGATCATATTAGCAGAACTACTCAGAAGTCCAGTATAAGTTATTAGAACTGGTGCAGGCGAAAGCTGGGTGAGTCGGTCGCTGGAACACCACCTATAATGAATAAGATAAGAAGCGGAAATCAAAATCTGGTTTATTTAGTCCCGGGATGAGTTGCAGTCATCGTGAAACTGAGGATAGAGTTGTAGTGAACACTAACCCAAATATCCTATCTTCCTCCCAGCACAAGCACCTATTGTTCTCATCATCTTTAAAATCTATTGTGCACACACACAATTATCTATCTCTTTTCTTTTCCTTTTTGTTATCAATTCAATTAACACGTTAACGAATTTTCAGTAGTTAGAGTTTTAGCGAGAAGACGAACGCACGCACAAGACGTGGTGATTTTTCTTGTGCCTATCTTTTCTACTCAATACGTTGGCGATGCCAGAAATGTTCATCCGAAATTATATTAGTAAAATATAAACATACATTTTACTAAAGAGTCTTCTACAGCCCCGGGAATGCGTGGAAAAACGCGATGACGCAATGACGCGATGACTGAGTAGCATGAGTTTGTTTGTCTACGGAGGCTAAGGAAATTTTGCGACACGATCTGAATGCGAAGAAAACAAGGTTCAAATCAACAGAAAAACAAAGCCAGCAACATTTGAGTTTCCCATTCACCTTAAAAACACGAGTCTATGCTGTATTTGTTTCTAAATCTATACTTACTGGCAGTTTTCACTCAATCCTTCCAGAATTGCATTTCCATTTTCAATGGCAATGTTGCTTCCGATGTTCAAAAATTGGATTTCTTTACAATTTCTACAATGGAAGGACACAAAATTTCAGCAATTGCATTGAAAAGATCTTAATAGGTATAAATACTTACATTATTATCATTATTTCATTTTAGACCAAAACTACCAAAATTACATCATAGAGAAAGTCGTGAGCATCACTATTAGATGCACATACTACGTATTCTGTAGGAGGAATAAATAGTAGCCAAATCCGGAATTATTAGATTTTCAACTATTTCATTCATTTTTTCTTTCTATTATCTTATATTCCTGTTAACCGTTTTTCGCTATTAATTTTCTTTATCATTGAACAATCCAAAGCGAAAGATGCAAAAAATACGAAGACCCTCTAAGTTTGAAGTCTACAAGTCAAAACGTTAAATTCGTTCATATCGTCACAAGCATACTCGATGCCTTTGACAACTCCACCATGGACTTTTTGGAAATGCTTAAGAATATGAAATTCGACCAAAAAAGCAGGCATTAAGCAGAGAAAAAGTCAACGGCGACTGCAATAACAACTTCTTATTACGTTTTCTGCTGTAGAAATACAGAATAGGACGATCTGGAACTCATGGCATTGTACAAGTTTCCTTCGCTTCTTGTAGTTGTTTCCCTGTTTTTTTATTTCTCATTGGCTGCAGTTCAAACGGATGGATTCAAAGCTACCTTTTTAGAGATTTAAAAATGTTTGCAGTTGTATACTAGTATATATTCCGGAAAAATGAAGCTGAAAAAAACTATTATTATTATAGAAAAATGCATAAACATGTGAGAAATCAAAATCAAATCTCAAAATAGCGATGTCTGCATTGAAGAATATACAAACTGATCTTGACATGGCATAAAACAAACAGATCATATGGCCTAATACTGACATCAGACCAACAGTGTCCAAGTCCATCCATTTTTGTTTGCCTTAGACCAGGGGTGGGCAAAATTTTCAGCACAAGGGCCGGAGTCACAAATTTTAAATGTTTAGAGGACCGCACAGCAAGTTTCCAAGGCTGTTTCAAAATTAGATTGTCACGCAATAAAAATGAAAAATATCCTTAAATCTTTTGAAAACATAATCTATCCTTAGTTTGGCAACGCTTTACATGCTTATAATACGTTTACACGGGATAAAGCGATTAGAAAACGAGAATAACGGGAGAGTTGTTTTTGCTTGATACAAGTTCTTGGCGGGCCACAAAAAAGCACTCGGCGGGCCGAAGTTTGCCCACCCCTGCCCTAGACCAATGAAGCTATTCTTGGTTAGGTAGAGTGCTACTACCAACTCACGCAGAATTCATCGTAGTGGTCAGATAATCCGAAAAATGCTTTTCAAACACAGGGTCAGTGAAGACCAGTATCCAAGCTGAGACTTTGATATTCTAAGCGAATGCTCCACCGAATCAGATAAAACCATCGCTAAAACAAATTGCTAAATAGAAAGAAATTTATGACGAGGAAACAGATAAACCAACCTAAAAATCTCCAACAAAATATCGTCTTGCAAAGGAATTCGATAAAGATTGAGATGTTTTAGCCTTTTCAACTTGGTCAAACATCTCAAAGCGTCCGGGTCCTCAAAGTGACAGGAACTTAAATTTATCTCTGCAAAGAAATTAACACTCTAATGGAAAAATATAATAGAAAATCTTCGAAAGGACAAATTGATGATAAAAATTGGCAGAAAAAATTGATGATAAAAATTGGCAGAAAAAATTGATGATAAGTACCACAAAGTAATAAGGTAAAAAAACATCATTCGATTCTGCATGAATTGTCAAATGTGAATCGTTAACGGTCTTTCTATCATATATTTGCCTTCAAGGAGAACACTTTTCGATAGGACATCATTATCTTATTTTAGCCCTCATTTAACTTCCAAACACCTTATTCATAAAAATACAAAACATAAATTGCTACAAGCACAAATAAAACATTTATTAGGCATCATAAGTTCCTTAGAGAAATAAGAATTTCCTTTTCAACCTCATTTTTCATTCTATATTTCAAATGATAAAATTACAGGTCTCGCTAAAGGGTAATTTGTATGTGACTGGCCCAAAGGTACGAACAATATAATAACTTTTTTCAAAGACTTAATTCTTTCATTACATAGTGAAATATCTAGAAATACAAATCTTACTAAAAGGTAACTTGTATTTGGCAATGATAATAAACAAAATGATAATAATGATCATAATAATGGTATTGAGAATAATGATAATGATAATCATCATAAATGTTAACACAGGATGGCCTCGTCAGTATGTAATGTTTGCTACAAATCAGAGTCATGTTGATTGAAGTCTTTAATAGATGCAAAATATTTCCTGCATTTATGATGCAAGACTTGATTATCTACCTTGGAATCAAATTTGAAAAGACACGGTCCATTCGTTAGGTTGGGTGGTAATGCTGTAGTAAAACTACTTCTGTGTCTTTCAACAGCTGTTTTCTTTCATCATTATCATCATTTTACGAGAGTGGGTGTGGCACTGGATACTGCCCCACACCTCTCGAGCTACGAGACTGAACCGGCATGAACTTTATTAAATGAACCTCGCATATCTTCTAAAGCTTCTGCATGTATTGAATAAAGATTGCAGGGAAGAACAAAGGCACTGCCAAGATGCGACTTGGCGCGAATTCGAACAAATCAGTTACGCAGGACAGACGAGTAGCTTCAAGCATATGGCCATACCAGTTAGATTGGTACAGGAAATGGTGACTGCTTCAATGACGCTTTCATTCACAAACTCACACGCTGCTAATCGTAAATTCGTTAAGTTGGAACCACTGAAATTGATAAACCTGCAAATACACACAGAAAAAGGACAAAATCAAATTCCAGAATCCAAAACAGATGCGCTTACGATACACTTAAAGAGGTAACGATACGGTAAGAGATATCAATAGGGCATTCGAATGAATCCAATTTGAAAATAAAATTGTTCACTGGAGAGGCCAATTAAGAAATTAAATCCTCTCTATGATTGCTCCAAGGAAGTCGAAACGAAAATGTTCTTAAACGGTTTCAGTAGGTTCCTTTAAATAGTTTTACGAACATCGATCAACTAATTCATTGCAGTTCCGTAAACTCAACGGTTGCTGATTTTACAAATATTCTGTGTCAAAAATCCAGCAAATTGCTTCGAATAGCTCTTATAGAACGGTTTTCATGGGTGGTGGGAGCAGACTCTACAAATTAGTCGTAAAAGCAGAACATTGCTTAGATTGTAGGTTTAACAAGTCTCCATCTTTGCAGGTGTATGATTCACAAGGTGCAGTCACACCAAAACGGAGGGAAAACCGTTGATTAATAAGTGCCTTTCGCTAATTCATAGGGGAAATACAAAGTCTGAAATGATTCAGTGCAAATCTTCCGAGGGTAAAAAGATATACACATCAAAACATTCGTGTTTCTTTATATGCAAATATTGCACAGAAATAGAAATGTTGGATAAGATTCTTGATGCTACAGTCAGTGGTTCGAATCCATCTTCACCTAAAGTTTCACTTAGAGTGATGAGAGTCTCCAGCTCTCTGCAATTCCAGGCGTTTGGGATCACGAGGTGCGGTCACATCGAGAGGAAGGACCAGGACACTGCTCGACAAGCCTCTTAACATCCAAATGTCTACCTTCGAGGTCTAGGTAGAATCATGTGCATAAAGAAACGAAAGGTTCGAGGTTAACAATACGTCGCAGAATTCCCAGCAGATACTGCATGGAGGGACCTCTCTTACACCTCTTCCAAGGCCTTATAAGGCAAGCAATGACTGACTTGGGCTATTTAGTGTAGCAACGATTCAAACCAACCTTTGAAAAACTGGTGCAGTAACGGATCCAAGAGCACCGAGCCAAGAAGAATCCAATTTTTCAAGTTGACTACATCTAACCTTTAGCGATTCCAAAGTTGCATCTGAAATCTTAAGAGAAGGTTGTTTTAACGTCCAGATTATTCCGAAATGTGTACGCCTTATAAATCTCTTTAATCCACAGAAAGAATTGCTTTGAAGCTGACAAAAAATCCGTACAAGGGCACGAAATCACCATGGAGGTAGAATACTAACAAGCAAATCAACTCAGGTGTCACGATAGCTCAATGGTAAGATTCTTGTGCATTGACCCTGTGGTCAGTGGTTCGAATCCAATCTCAGCTAAAATTTCACTTAGAGTGAGGAGAGTCGCCATATGTCCGTAATTCCAGGCGTAGGAACCACGAGGTGTGGTCACATCGAGAGGAAGGACCTGGACACTGCTTGATAAGCAACAAGCTTCTCAGTGTCCAAATTTCTACCCTGGACATCTAGGTAAAATCATGTGTATAGAAAAAAAAGAAAAAAAATCAACTCATATAAAATCGTATGGGAAGAAGGAAAAAATTTGAAACAGAAAAAGAAATGCAAAAAGGTTGAATGAAAAACAAGTAAGGAATGAGAGATGATCGTAAGATCTTTTTAAGTTTTGTAAATTAATGATTTATCAAATCTCCTCATGACATTTTGAATTGATTTGATGAACTTACTTTTGACCAAAATGGTTTCAAATTCAACTCCTTGTACCAAACTGGATCGTAGCATAAAAATCTAAAAAACCTAGAAAAAAGCAGAAGCCAAGTTTAGAAGAACGAAAAGCAATGAAACAAGTTGTATTTTTAAAGAAATTGCTGATATATTAATCACCAACGGCGATTGGTTTTGAACCATTTTTGTACTGAAGCAACGAAGGAATGATTGAAAAAAGAGATTTCTAAGACATTCAATTATTGTTGATCAGGTGCTTCGGTTGATTTCGTCATACCGCGTTACGTAATGCAGTAGAACGATCAACCATAGATAAATCAGAATTGTGTTTGTTGTTTAAGTCCTAGGAAGCTGCAGCGGGTGACTTGAGATCTACAGGTGAAAAAGCTACGAGGTTTATAGCGAGCATCGACGAGACATTGGTTGTGGTGTTAGAATGAAGATGACATGAATATGAAACAAAAGATCCAACCTGCAGGACTGTGCCAAGGCTGCAAAATCCTTCAAAGTTAGGAATGAAAGAAGGTATGTTACAATCTCATCCTAGAAACGAAAAGAGAAGCCATGAAAACGACGAGAAAGAAATATTTCGGAGAAAAATGGAAACATGTCTAACATATCTGTTATTCATTCGTTTGAAACGTACTACAAATGAGCGATTATCGCGAGGAAGACTACCCGGCGATCTGACCACCATCGTAAGAAGAAATGTGAATGTCATGGGCAACACCAAGTATGGAATGACACTCAAAGCATCGCAGAAGATCGCGACAGTTAAGACTATGGGCGGAAGGGCTGAGCTGCTAACTTCAGATGTTACGACGGCGATAAAGAGTTGAACAACAATCGTTTTATCTATCAACCTATATATCAACTACAAAGGAAACGAAAGTAGATTTTAGGACGCTAACAAGATATTAACCGATCAGCGTCCTGGCCTTCCCCTCTACGCGACAATACTTCGTGACTCTTAAGGGTTGCATTGAAGGGAGCTGGCTCTGTCCCTCACTCTAAGTGTAGAAGTGCGACGCGGGGATCAATCTACAATTGCAACCAATTGGTAGGATCTGCAAACAATCTTCTTACCAATTAGCTTTCCTTACGTCTATTTTGTCTCTTGAGTGAGAGGGGCTCTGAAAAAAGGTGCTCCATGTGGTGCACTATGAAGGAGGGGTGTTAATGGATAGTGGCTAGTACAAGACCAAGAATTTCCAACATGAGATTTACCGGTAGACTGATAAACATTGTACTTACTGGAAGCACTTGAAAATGGCCTAGACACTCTCTTGCTTCAACTGATGATCCATTTAGAAGGGGATGCTTGCTATCAGAATCGTCTTTATCAAGCATGGATAATTTTGTGAAATTCAAATAATCAATGGCGCTGTCAATGGCTTTCTGACGGGATGCATCATCGTTTGAACTTGCTCCAGATAAGTATACAGCATCTAGTTCAGTGTAGTAATCACAGTGAGACTGGCAAAGTTCGATACGGATCAGTCTAGGGGCAGAGAGATGAATGAATAAACGAATAAACAAATAGTGCAGTAAAGATGGAATGACAAACAGAGACACAGAAACAGATCATCTTAAAGTTGACGCATTGGCACACGAATAAATCGATGAGGAAATGGCAAAAAACCACTAGATTAATATCTTTGAATAAATCAATGGATGAATAAATCAATGGATGAATAAATCAATGGATGAATAAATCAATGGATGAATGAATAAAAGGATCAATATATAAGAAGATCAATATACGAAAAATAGATATATAAAAATATGAATATATATCAAGATAAAGTTAAGTTGAGTCCCATACTTGGGGCACCTTGCTAGAGGTATTATCCTGACCCATAATATTATAAGGTAGGATGGCCAGTTCCTTTACTAGCCATGCATTGCCCTTGTCTTTATGGCAGATACCCTTTTACTCTTGTAGAAAGATAAATAAATGAAGAAATGAATGCATAAAGATATCAATACATAAAAGCATAAAAATTCAAAAAGCAATATATAAAACGTCATATAAAAGAAGAATTGTACACAGATATGCAAACTTTGACAAAATGTTACTTTCAAGAAATTCTGTTCAATTTCATTACTGGAACTTTATGCTCCAAGAAGCAGTGGATGACAAAAATTTATTTCTGATGCTTTCTCTGCTTTAGTCGTCATGCTGATAGTTTCAAATAAATCATTCTTTACATCAAATAAAGAGAAATGTGGCCAACCTTGTTGGAAAATTTGGCTTCCTTATTTTTGGTGAGAAACATCTGGCAGCAGGTACTCCTTTCTCTGAAGGTCCGCTCCATAAAACTTCCCAACTGCCAATGAAATAAAAAATTGATGAGTAGCTAAAGCATTTAGCATTAAAAAATTGCCAAAGTTGCTCAGTGGCTAAGGTGCTCTTTTATGAATATGATTCAACCTATACATCAAGGGGAAAAAATTTGGACACTGAGAAGCTTTTTGCTTATCAAGCAATGTCCAGGTCCTTACTCTCAATGTGACCATGCCTTGTGATTCCTACACCTGAAATTACAGAGAGCTGGAAACCTTCCTCATTCTAAGTGAACATATAGCTGAAGGTGGATTTGAACCATTGATTGTAGGGTCAATGTGTAAGAATCGTACCACTGTACTATCCAACCCTTCCCTTTCTATGCAATATTTGCATATAAAGAAACGAAAATGCTTGAATGTGCATATTTTTTCACCCTCAGAAGATTTGCACTGAATCACGTCAGAATTGGTGTTTTTCCCCTACGTTTAGCAGAGGGTGGATTCAAACCACTGACCAAAGGATAAATGTGCAAGGATCTTACCACTGAGTCATCCTGCTCACAGGTCCTGCATTCAGTTGTTTGAGGTCCACTGTGAACTTAATGTTGACTGAAACTGAGGAGAGTTGCTAGCTATAAATGGAGGCACTGGAATCACGAGGTATGTTCATATTATGAAAATGGACCAGGACCTTGCTTGATGAGCATAGCACTTCAGTTTCCTTAAATCTACCTTTGAATGCTAGTCTGAGAACATAAGATTTTATGTATGCATAATATGAGCATGAAAAAGAAATGATGGCCATACCACACATCTTCACCCGAAATGTAGGATTCATGGGGGGCTTTGTTGCACGACAAAATTCTCACCACTGCTCCAGGATTGTAGGTTTCATAAATATCAATTCTCTCTGGGTTGACAGTATTTGGGAAAAACAAATCTGAAATCAAGATCAATAGATTATATTGAGTTTAGCACGGATTTTTCTTGAAAGATTAATTGTATCAACTGCTTTGCAATAAAAAACAGGATATCTGTCTCTCAAAATGTTAAATCTCACAGTGAAAATTCAAAGGCTGTTGATAAAAATAGAAGAATTTCCCATCACTAGGTAAGATCAAGTCAAGGGATCAATGAATCATATTTCATCTTTCTTAAGGTTCTCTGAGCTTAATAATAATAATAATAATATTAACAGTGATATTAACATAATATTAATACAGAAACATTTATACAGGTGCAACCTTTTCAATGCCAAAAGGGACTATTATCATATTGATTATGTAAGTAGTTGTATCTAAGGTTAAGTCATCATCATCATCATCATCATCATCATCATCATCGTCATCATCATCATCATCATCATCATCATCATCATCATCATCATCATCATCATCATCATCATCATCATCATCATCATCATCATCATCATCATCATCACCATCATCATTAGGTTAAGTACAATGTTAAATAATCTAATCTTATTCTAAAATGTAAAAAAAATAGTTACAGATGTATACAATGGTCTCTGTAGTGGATTAGTTGTTCAAGAAATGTTCTTTCAAGTGGTGTCGAAACATATGGCAGAAGTTTACAGAGACTGACTGGTAATCCAGCATTCCATGTTTTGGCAGCAAGCTACTGAGGCATCTTGACAAATTACAGTATAATTATTTGTTGCCAGCCCAATACTCATTAGCTGTATGAATATCTTCTCATGAGTATACAAAATACCATATTCATAATTTACTTAAAAAGAGAAAAAAGGACTCAACCTCTCAACTTTCAAAGAACGATTTTTTTTTAGTGGGTTATGTTGAGGAAAGGCCGTGGTGGCCTATACAAAGCCCCAACAAAGGAAGAAAGAAGAAAGTGAGCAGCTAAGAGGATAGAGAGATAAGATCAAGTCTATTGACCCTAGATTTGAAAGATGGCAAGTTGTAGGACTCAAGAAAGCAAGAAGAAGGCAAGACGTTCCATAAGTTGCATGTTCTTGGGATGAACGATGATTTGTGAGATAGCCTTCAATTTCCCTTGGCTTTGGGACTTTTGAAGGTAAAGGTAAATGTCAAACCTCATTACAACTGTACTAGAATGTTCTGTGGAATCTCACTTGATTGAGACTTACCTATGAAATCTTCAGCAACAAACCATGCCTCTTTGCGACCAATTTGAAGAGGGGCAGAAGGTGCCTTACTCCACCAAGGCCCATATGTTCTCTTTGAAAGAAGATTTTCAAATTTTTACAAATCAAAATCTTACCAGAATTGCATGCATAAAAAAGATCAAATTTCTCAGCTGAAAGAGTTTTCATGTCAACCAAAACTTGAATTTCATGTTTTGGTAGAGGGAAAAAAGTTTTGATATATATTTGATAAGAAGGTTGCACATTTCAGCCTGTGAACTATCCATGGTTCTCACATTCTTTCTGAAAGCAGATAAGGATTAAAAACTCCTACATGATATCAAAAATCCTCTCCTTTTCATTATGTCCAAATTCTTAAGATACATTATCTTCTTTTCAAAAATTCTTAGCTGGGTTGCCTGCAGTTCTCTTCAACAGTGCCTGTGTGTTATAATTCCAGACATGTAGTGGCACTCCATGAGGCTCATTATTGGTACATTCTTCACTAAGATGGTTAAAGCTACTAAATTTTCAGCAAAGAAAGGAAAATGACTCCTTCTACAAGCCCGTGAGTAAACAGTCTCGATGAGCTCTTTAAAAAGTGGGTAGCTTTGAGTTGAAAAGGTAAGGATAGGTTTTTAAGCAATTGATGATTTGCAAAATATGAAGATGCATAGCACAAAACATTCATGTGTAGAAAATCATTATTACACAATATACTAGGCGTTCTAAAGAGGATATCCAATTCAAATTAATACGATAAAAAAACACCAATGCCAAAACATAATAGGGCTCACATCAAAAGATGAAGGCTAAAACTTCCCCAAAAGGAGAAAAATACTCGCAAGAATCTTACCATAACACAAGCTTCGGAGAAATCTCCATAGTTCGGATATTTGCACGATTCCCCGGCAAGATTAGATGCAGTGTATCCTCTAGAACTCTCGCCTCCATATTGACTTGAGAAATTATGGACTCTTTCTGCGCACATCCTTGCAATAGAATCATCCTCATTTCTCCCTTGCACTATAAATCTGTTGCCACCGAGTGCTCCAAAAACCCTCTGTATCATATTGCCTAGTGCAATTTCAACTACAATACGCGATCTGCAGCCTTAGAAGAAATTAATAAGAAATTTCGGCTATTTACAACAAATGCAAGACAATATGGCAACTGCAACAACAACAACAAACATTGGAATCCTATGACTGGCATCTGACCTACATCATATATCGGTGAGGTTAACATCACCATCTGATGGTCAAACAGAAATATTTCAAAGGATGGTTTAAGAGGAATCGATGCATAAATGGCCAGAAATCATCTCAATCAAGGACTTATACAAAAAGATGTCAACAATACCAACAGATAGAGGCATCTATCCAGATTTGTTGCAGCAATTCCAGCATAATTAGTGCAAGCTGATGCATAAAGGCCATGAAAATACAACCTCGATGGCAAAAGCTCACATATTTATATATACATATATACTGTATATGTATTTATACATCATCATCAACTTTATTTCAGTGCAAAAATATGTAGCAACAAGGTACTAATTGAGGACACTAATCATACATCCAAATTGTCGATGGACACTTGAGTTTTTCTTATCGAGCAGCGTTTTGGGGGCACCCCCAAAGCTGTAAATTTGCAAATAATCAGAGATGATTAGATCTAATTGCGGTGGACGCGAATCCGGCTTGAAATCCTTTCATGTAACTTACGAGTAATGAAAAATCCTACCTCAGAGCATGGCAACACACAGTTCCCTTTCGTATTGTCCTGTTGTAGATGAGTAAGCTCTTACGAGCGTAAAGAAAAATGTGAGCAACGAAAGAATCAGCATGGGAAACCAATGTTGCTTTGCAACAAGCACAAAGAGAACGTCATAAAAATGACTATTGCAAAGCACTGGGTAGGGAGGAGAGAAGCGGTGCCGTCGGGAGGTTTCACCTACAACCTCTTAGCGAACATTTTGCGTTCGGCTGAATCCTGATTAGGGGTTGCCACAACGAGTCAATGTCCACCAATTATTTCTGCATTCGGCGTCTTCTTCACACCCATCATCTCCATATTCTCTCTGATTGTATCCAAGTAATATAAATACCTCCTAGCTAAACTCATTAATATTCAATATGACAAATAATAAACAATTTCGCATCTTTATACTGGATGAAACACTTCAACTTTAGATTAGCTGTTATAAATGTGTGTCCAGTGCTTGTGCCCTCAGAGTTACTTCTGAGTACTCATTTACTGACCTCGGAAGGATAGACAGCTGAGTTGACTGTTGGCTTGTGGTTAGTGGTTCCGATGACGGGGATTCGATATTATATAATCGCCAGTCTAAACATGATAATTTATTCCTCATGGGCGAGTCAATCGGGTTGCAAATGAATAGGACATGCGAAGACCGCGTGGCTTCCCGTGTGTCCTTTGCTGAGGTGGGTCAGCAAAAAAGTATACTTGTACACAGCAAACTGTGTCGCATACTCGATTTCGAGCATAGCAGAAACCATAGAGAGAGCTTTGAGTTCTTTTCTGGGGAAATGGATTTCTAAGGTGTTTTCCCGTTGCCTTCCTCACCAATGGTGTTTAGCATACTCGATTTCAAGAATAGCAGAAACCAGAGACAGGGCTCTGAGTTTTTTCTAGGGAAATGGAATATAGGAGGCAGTTTCCCATTGCTTTCCTCAACAATGGCGTATTTATGGTGACACGTGCAGGATTCGAACTCACATCCCTGTGTTATGAATCCGCACACTTAACCACTACACCACGGCACCACTGTACAGCAAATTGGTAAAAAAACGAGACGAAAAATCGTCGCAAGAAATTGCCCGTCGTTACATGCAAGGCAGTAACTCCAATTCTAAAAATTCTGCTAAACACTGATGGTCTCATTGGAAAACTTTTCTTTGTCATTTCGAAACAGACGACATTAGCTCGCTACGAATTACATTAAGTCAACTTTACTGAATGATTACAACGATGGGCACACGAAGCTTTCAAACGACAGCGCATTTAACGACTGCCAAGCTTTTGATAAATTTAAGCATTTGAGGGCAACCTTCCATTACATGTAGGGAACAAAAGAATATAATTAAATGAATCCCCTAGAGTGACTGTTATAACGTGGTTCAACTGTCAGATATGCAATTGGTGCGTTGCACTGACAAGAAATTTAAGCATTGAGCACTTCTCCTAGGATATCAAAACAAGCTCAGAAATAGGAATACAAAAAAATTTCCTACAACTGAGGATGGTTCCTATCTACCCCTGAACAGAATTGCGAAAAAAGAAATCGAATTTCAAAGGGGGGGACACTTGGCGACGAGGCAGTGAAACAGCATTCTAAAACCTGGCATGACGTGAAATACAGATATCTGCTTGCTCTCTCAAACTTAAATTCCAATGATTACGAGAATCAGAACTATCAACTGCGGGACCGGTAATCAAGCCTCTCGTCATGTGGCACCCTGGGAATACGACATAACGGGGATTCTTCATATGCAAACAAGAAATCATGGCTGTGAGAGGTGGGCAAAACATTGGCTTGTGCAAATACTATTTCAAAATGCAACTATGTATTGGGTTGGAGCAGCGATTTCCAGATGTGCAAAGGGAGGTGCAATCGTCCTACTTTGCTGGCATGAATTCCCAGCTGGTCGGGGAGTAATTGAAAGCAACAGCGACTTTGGTATAGAACAACATTTGCACCGTAAAAACACGGGAAGAAATGCCCAGATTTGCTTACAGCCAATTCAGTCGAATTGGGAGAGAGCCTCTTCATCCATCCACGTTGAATATAGAAACATTTCAAGCACTTCTTACTAAAAGATTAGATGACAACGATGTCACGATCACAATTAACAATCCACTGAGACTTCTTTTCTCAGACATACTGATAGTTGCACTTGTTAATACTATTGTTACCCTGTCTAAGTTTTGCACAGCACCAGTTTGCAGACAGCAAACTGTCGTGTTCCTTTCAGGCTTACACCTGGCAAAGAAATGTAAAAAACTTGCGACTAGTTCGTGAATAAAACTCAATACGGTCAGTTAGTGGAGCCTTCTTACTTCCACAGTTTCTTGATGGACATGTTCTTCTCTGAGTCTTTCTGCATAACCTGTAAAAAGAAGAGCATTTACATAAAACCATGTATCTATAAAAGTGGCAACTAAAACAACGAAGACCTTTTTAGTGAGCTATGTCAGGGAAAGGCAATTATGACCTATAGGAAGAATAAACTTAATTACAAAGCCAATAAACTTGTTTTCGTCTCTCTCTCCTCTTAGCCTTTCGCTTCCTTCTTTCTTCCTACGTTGGGGCTTTGTATAGGGCACCATGGCCTTCCTAAAAAAAACTCACTAAGAAGATTTGAAAGAGGGCGGTTGTGGCGTCGTGGAAAGGAAGAAACGAAGACGGTCCATAAATTGCACGTTCTTGGGGCGAATGATGATTTTTGGAATAGAGTTTGTGGATTAGGATGATCAAATGGTGTGTTGCATTAAACTTGGAAAGGCCTCTCTTTTTCTAAATCTCCTTAATCGTAGTGGTCTCGTCATAAACCGAGAGGTTCTGTGGAAGCAGCGCTGAGTTGATGCCAGAGAGAACGGCTTCCCAAATACCGTGGATTTTTCAAATACCATGATAGCATACATACACGGACTTTTGGGTTTTAAACTGCACTTGTCTTTTTACGACTACGTTTCTAATGCTGTTATAGAAAACTTGTTTCGAAGTTTCGCCATGCCAGTGAAATCTTATTTTGTCAATCCTGTATGTACTTATCAAATGTATTAGTATTCTCGGTTGGCTTTAATTAGCTTTAGCGCAGTTTACTGTACCTAACTATGTAGCGTCAGCTTTTGACTAAATCGATCATTGGCATTCTAGTAACGAGAAAAAAATGGCTAACACTTGCCTTGGCAACGGCCATTTCAAAGTCTTCTTGTGTAACATGAACACGTCTTTCCCTCAAAGCATACATACCTGCTTCAGTGCAGACACCCTGGAAGGTACGAGAAAAGCTACTTCAGTATACGCTATGGATTGAATGATTATGAAACAAAGAGGAAAAAGGGGGTAAATATGATAAGATTGTAGCTGGCGCTTAATCAACTAGATAAGATTAGGGGTTGGTCAGAGGAGGGGGTCAGACCAAAGGGAAGGGGGGAGGCTTTGCTCAAAAGAAGACTCAAAGAAGACGGAGTACAGCACTGTCGAAGAAAAATATCAAAACGACTTGATACTTGAAAGTCTTCACAGGCAACCCCATTTGTAGGAAAAGTTTGCATAATTAGCAGAAGAAGAGCTTCAAAAAACAGCACAGGAGTATAGAACATTTTTGAAATGGTTTTAAATTTATAAGTGCTATCAGATTGTGGGTTTCAGACACCAAGCAGGTAACTCCTTGTGGGTGTAAAGCTGTGAGCTTCGATAGCACATAAAGCACGTTAATGAAAAAGGATGGATCAATCAATGATATTTTTCTCACCTTGATTTCTGCTCCGGAAGCACCAGGCATGGTTTCGGCAATCTTCCTCAAGTTGATACCACGTGTTAGGTTCATCTTACGCGAGTGAATTCGCAATATGTCTAATCTGGCCTAAAATTGACACATAAAAATGCTAGAATTGGCATCATGACCACTTTAACGACTGTGAACTCGGTAGGGGGACAAAGAATTTACGAACCTCTTCATTTGGTGCAGGGAACTCAATTTTTCTGTCGATACGACCTGGCCTCAACAGTGCTTGGTCAAGAATATCAATTCGATTCGTAGCCATGATAACTTTGATGTTTTGCGTCGGTTCAAAGCCGTCCAATTGATTTAGAAGTTCTAACATCGTTCTTTGAACTTCGCTGTCACCTAAAACGAATGATACGAAAATCAGGTTAACTTGAATCTCATAATCAAACGGGCATCGGAGAGAACCTTGCTAGAGAGATCCAACCGGAGCCCCGACATTTTCAGGCGGGATGGAAAGTTCCTTTTCTCGGTGCACTGAACCCCTTGATTTAGGCCAGGTATCCAAGCTGGATGGATAGATAGCGAGCATCTAGACATGGGAACTATCGTGGTTTGAACCCAGGAGCCTTGGTTAATAGGCAGTAGCAACGACCAACATACCATCTATTGATACCCATCTAATGATTAAACCTCAACCTCAATATAAACCTCAACATAGAAAAATTTCGTAAAACAGGCCTCGTAATAGACGCAATGTGTTGAAATTGGGGCCAGCTGTCATGCAGATTTTCCAAATTAGCGCAGTAAGCCAAATGCATATACAATATAATAAATGATAATAAAAATAATAATGACATGACAATATCATAGATGAAATGCAAGTCAAATAGAAAGCTTAACGAAGCGTTCGCCCACAAATAATACAACCCTGCGAAATAGGAAAAATCTAGGTAAGCATCAAAAGTGCTTCAGTGAGGTCGCCGATGCGGATGATCCCGCAGTTGGATCTACATCGCATGACTTCGTTCCCCACGATGCCTTTAAATTCTCAGAGTTATGTTTTGGTCGTTGTGATTCTTTAATGTCTTCAACGAATCATCAAGGAGCAGGGCACTGAGGAGCTATACTTATCGACCAGTGTCTTGTTCACTTCTCAGAAAATGACTTCAGTTGAAGATTCAAACGATTAATGAATTAGAAACTAGATTATAGCACCGTAAGAAGCTATCCTCGTGATTCCTATGCATGGAATTACAGAAAGCTAGCGGTTCTCCTCTCTCCCAGTCAAATTTAGCGCTTCGGGTCGGCCTCAAACTACCGACCATTGGGCCAAACGACATAGACAAATTGGCTTGGATCCTAGGACGAAGAATTTTTCTATTGAATACCTCCAGATCCTCCAGAGTCTATCCTCGTTGATCCTATAGAGTCGATTTCATCCATGAAGATAATTGAAGGTGAATGCTCTCTGGATGGAGAAGAACATAAATCGTAAGCACAGTCATCATCATCATCATCATCACAATAATCATAATCATCACTACAATCATCAGTCAGCATAATCGTTATATCGTCGTGAATATAATCATAAGCATTAATATTTTCGTGATCATTGTCGTCGCCATTATCATCATCATAATCATAATCATCATTATTTTCAGTGTCCGAAGCTGCATTATGTATTGGCCGTCAAAAATTATTTCCGTCTTTGTAAATACTTCAAAGCTTTTGGTGCGAGCAACCCAGGCTAAAGTAGCTCGTGGAGGCATATCTCAGCAGCTGGTTCATCTTTCTGACCCAAACAAACTTATGAATGGTAAAAATCTACAATTAACCTTTACTGTCGATAAGAACAGAATTTCTAGGGGATTAAGCTGAATATAAGAAAAAATACAAACCTGGCAAGAATGAACAGTTCCCTAACCATTCTTGAGCCTTCTCCAATGAATTTTTGCACCAGCTCTGAACCAGAAACTCTTATGAAGGTACACTCGGTGTGATGAGCGACTGCACGGGCGAGCAGAGTTTTACCAGTGCCGGGAGGACCGTAAAGCAGAACACCCTGAAATGAAGGAAAAACGAATTACAGAAGAAGGCATGGCTAATACGAAATCTATTGAAATTACATGAACTGCATCGATTCATACAGATCGTTCATGTGAGAGCAGTTGGCATAGTGGTTAGAGCACGCGTACACTATTTTGAAGGTCGTCAGTTCAAGGAAACACCAAATTCTCTCTGTCTATCCTCCCGGGAGGAAATTAGCATCTGGCGTAAAGGAAGATGCCAAATGGAGCGAGGAAAGAAGCAGCACATACTGCCAAACAACCCCGTGACTCAGGATCGAACGTAGATTACGAGTCGCTACGGGATGCTCGTATCGATGCGATGGTGGGATAAACTTCTTCGAAATAAACTTCGCTTTCCCACGGCTCACAGGGAAATGTCACCATAGGAATGCAATTCTTTGGCGATTCTCCTTCAAATCCAGCAATAATTGATACCATTTCACGAATGCGTGACCTCTCACTTTCTTCTATCAAAATGGAATCAAGACAAAACTGAGATAAAGTCATCAATGATTCCTCATTTCAGTTGCTTAGTAACGTAAGCTACGGTTTAAAGATTCTCAGCGCATTTTCGAATGCTCTGAGATAGATTAGGGCAAGGTCATGAACTTTTTTGGTGGAAGGTAGCTGGAGTCTCTTTCTACAAAAGGCAACCGATTAGACGGACCATCGTCATACTTAACATGCCCATCATAACAACACATTTCAAAGTCTGAGATCCAAAAATCTAATTGAGAAATACCTTGGGTTGAGCGATGCCTAAAGCTTCAAATAACTCAGGATGCTTAACTGGTAATTCTATGACCTGAAAACCAAATTAAAATGAATCCATTAATAATAGAAGACGCAATGCAATGGAGCGATACGATTTTTTACACATTGTTAATGGACACTGAGAAGCTTTTTGCATATCGAGCAGTGTCCAGGTCCTTCCTCTCGATGTGATCACACCTCGTGATTTCTAAACCTGCAAGTACAGAGAGCGGGCGACTATCCTCACTCCAAGTGAAAGTTTAGCTGAGGGTGGATTCAAACCACTGACCATCGGATCAATGAGCAAGAATCTTACCACTGAAATATCTTCACACCTATCGATATGATCTGAATCACTAGGGAAGAAGCAACATACACAATTATACAAGATTAGTTATGAACGAGCCCAATGAAGCAAAATCGATCTTTGAAAAGGCACACAAGATTTATACCAATGGGCTTCTTTATACATCTATTGAATTTACCTCTTTGATTTCTTTGATTTGTTTGTCAAGACCTCCAACCATTTCATACGTGGAATCAGGAACTTTTTCAACCATCATCAAACTGACCAACGGATCAACCTAGATGTGGAGTAGCACACAATTCCGAATTAGTTAGAAGCGATGACGCAACATTGAATGCAAAATTACGTCATACCTTGGTAACATATCGCTGGTCCCTTGCTACCCTGTGAACCATACAGGCTCAATCAAGTGAATATAAAGGCGGTATGAAGTAAAACAAATACGAAGTCCTACCAGGTGGACAACCCCCAGCTGTAACACTCACTGTGCTTCCGAGGCCGAAAGGGTAACATACGCCGATTGGCACCGCCCTGTTCACAGGAACGGTGAGCTACATTGATAACTTTAATGTTCTTAGACTTTTATCGTAATTTGAGCTTTGTCAGTCTGCATCCTCCGTGGATTCAATTCAAGGGACTGCTCCCACACAACATGAGTTGGTACGATTTCGTGGAGAAAATGGGGAAGAGAGGATCAGAACTCAGAATGGATATCAGGGGGGGACTAACGTTGAACTTTAGACACAAGAATCAAGAATACCCATTCAAACAAAACGATACGGTAGTATAAAAAATAGCATAATGATGATAAAAAAACACAGAAAACTCACTTTATTTGGAAGTATTTTGTGCAGTGTATAGCTATCATTTCTCAATGCAACTCTTGAATTAGCAGTAACCTACAAACAAAGACGGTTTCCAGGTGTTTCATTCATGCTTTACTCGTAAGACTACGGCGTATATCGCATGTCTACTCCACAGATGATCCGGATTCAATGCACTCTGAAGCTAGGGGTAATGCATGGTTGGTAAAGGAGCTGGCAACCTTACCTCACAATGCCGTGGCTAAGGATGGTACCTCTCTTAACAGTACAATCGGTAACACTCGTTTTGAGTATGGGACCCAACTCAACGTGAATTATCACATATCACAAGAAAGTGGCTGGCAAGGAGAGAGACACTAGAGATCAAGTTGCGGCCCAGTCGTAGATCTGACCTTGCTTGGGACTGGTAGAAGAATCTCACCATTGTCAGTTTATCAATCAAGAAGGTCACGGGAGAGAAAAGAAATGGCTACCAGACTCGAAATTCAACTATGTCTGAGATGCATCATGGTAGGACGCTTTTATGTTAAGGTAGAGTGCATTGATCGGATCAAAGCTGTAGGCACTTCAACAGCCAGGTATGGCCACAATGAATCGTAATTTTCTACACAAGATGCATGCTCACAGCAGCTAATCGCTGCCGCGTTATAAGATGTGAATAAAGATATATTCTCTTACTTGGCTCATCTCAATGCTTTTGTCAAGATCAACTACATATTTCCCTTCTGGATGGACCTAAAGGAAGAGACAGTCTCTGCATCAACAAAGAGGTAATGTGTACAAACTAGCAGAATTTAAACAGAAAATTTGACAAAAACAGAAAAAAAATCTATCTTTTACAAACTTTTGCTAAATTGGTTGTGCCTTGTGCTTATGACAAATTACATGACATCTTTGAGCCTGTATGTATCTGATTGTTTTTCAAACCTTATGTGTTTCTATTAAGTAAAAATTCCGCAAATCATAATTTGACGAAAAGATACACTTCATGTAATTATTACATGTTTAGCATTGCAGATAGAATGGCGAGTATCAATTCAACAGAAACCATCGCCTACCTTGACAAGGACCTTTTTTTTATCCATTGGTTTAACAACTTCACCAACATAAGACCCTTGTTCTTGCAATAACTGGAGTTCCTCTCTTAGAAGTCGAACTACCAAAAAAACAACAGGAAAAATCAATTAATGATTTCAAAGACCTTTAAAACATTATTTTACGAATAAGTCCAACAAACTGATGTTCTAAAGGAATCATTATCATATTCAGGATCCTCTCATCTGATGATAGAATGCTCTGGAAATTTGATAATAAAACATCCAGGATAGCTAGATTTCATCATGATCAAAATGGTGACAAAGGCCTCAAAGATTAGCTTATGATTCTACTAAAAGTTCAATGAGGTCCCTGAATTGTAGGCCACTGTTGGACAATAAATCAGTGACTAAGCATCACAATTTTCTGTAGGTCCCCACCAAGGCACAATCGATCTGGCAGGGTACTGCTTCCCTCAACTACCAGATAACAAATGGCTTGAGTCTACATTAGGGGGAGACGTAGACTACCGTGTAGAACAGGACTGCTGGGAGAAAAGTTGTTGCGGATTCAGGTAAATTTGATAGATGATTATGATTATGATAATTTAACTATTAAAACTGAGAAACAGATATAAATCTGTCTTCTCATAACAAAGGATTTTAAGCACGCATCTACCTTTTGCATTCAGTTCATTTCTTTGGGCTTCTAGACGTCTTAAATTTTTCATCTTCTCTGAAACTACAATCTTGAAAAAAATAGGAAAATGGATGCATTATCAATATGAGCAAGCAAATAGAAGAATAAACACAATTCAGAAGGTAACTGACTGTTATTTTAGGCATTTCAGAATGCAGAAGATTATTTCCCTTCATTCCTAACGGCAGGCAATAAAGAGGTCTAAAAATAAACAAAAAGAAGACAAAAAATATGGTTATGTGCAAAAAAGACTGGAATCTCCTGCAGTGACATCTTCTTCAAAGAACAAAAGCCAGAAAAGAGCAGAAAAACCAGTTTGACTACCAAGGCAGTCTTGGAACACCAGATTGCAGATGCATCCAGGAATCAGAAGTAGAATGTGATTGCCAAGAAGGTTCTAACAGAAAAGAAAACCATTCTCGCAGAGGAAAGCTCAACATCAAGTTACCAATAAGACTGCTGAAACGCTACATATGGTCAACTCTGCTCTTAATCTGTAAAGGTTGGGACATAAGCTCAAGCGGCAGAAAGAAGCTGGAGGCTCTGGAAATGTGGTGCTACCCAAGAATGATGAAAAAATCCTGAAATGAAAAGCATTTCAAAAGAGGGTGCAATCAATATGGTAGGTATAGAAAGAGGCTTGTCAGTGACAATCAGAAAAATACAGTGAAGGCTTGTTGGACATTTGGATAGGAAAGGTGGCTAAGGGAAGCTGGTACTGGAAGGGAAGATCAATGGCAAAGACACTGCGGAAAAATGATACTTCAGCACATGGAGGGAATCGCGTTGGCTGCTGTAATGTGGTGGACAATTTGGGACAAGTGGGTGACTATGTTGGCTTTAGAGACATGATAGCCAACATCAATCTCAGACAAGGCACTAACAAAGATGACTGGCTCCATTAACAGTAGTGTTTTTGATGATTTGATTGCTACATTTCCCCCAAGCTGTACTCTAACCGATATCTTTTGATACGTGAGTCCTCCCTGAGAGGACATCAGAAGCAACGTCGGCATAGCACTGACTCCACCTTGCTTTTTGATAAGATTATCAATTGGCTACCATACCTACAGTGCTACCAATGATTGGTGCAATTGTGAACTTCTAGATTGTGAATAAAAAAGCCTGTTTTATTGGAATTCAAGATTAAAAAACAAACAGAGAAAATACAAACAATAGAGAGATAAATATGATACCTGCATTTCTTCAATTTTAGTTATGTAGTATTGCTGAAGGCCATTGTGATCTCCCGTTTGTTCAACTTCCATCTTAAATAAAAAACACACATCAACATAAAGATAATGAAGATCACATAAACACATTCAGAAATTGCGATGTAGGTTGCATCTGCAGAAGACTTGATTCTCAACATGACAGAGAAGATGAAGATGGAATAGAAAAATGCACGCATAGATTGCTATTTAAATTCTACAGTCATGGGTAATTGGCGTAGCGGTTAAGGATGCAGATTCACAACACAGGGGTTGTCAGTTTGATTCCTCCATGTGTCATTTTTAAAACGCCATTGGTGAGGAAGGCAACAGGAAACCAACGCATAAAATACACTTCTCTAGGAAAAACTCAGAGCCCTGTCTCTGGTTTTGCTATGCTCAAAATCCAGTATGCACTGCAGACATTCAGTTCAGGGTAATAAAAAACTTGTGAAATCCACGTGCAGTCCAAATTCTAGTGGAGTCACAAACTTAGAGCAATGCTTCTTTTAGTAAAATATATTGAGGATAGGCCATGGCGGCCTATTGAAAGCCCCTAAAAAATGGACGAACAAAGAAAGTGAAGGCTAAGACGCGACTATGATGCCATTTTTTTTAGTAGGTTATGTTGAGGAAAGGCTATGGCAGCCTATACAATGCCTCAACAAAGGAAGGAAGAAGAAAGCAAAAGGCTAAGCGGGAGAGAGATCAGATCAAGTTCATTGATCTAGGATTTAAAAGATGGCAAGTTGTAAGATTCAGGAAAGCAAGAGGAAGGCAAGACGTTCCACAAGTTGCATGTTCTAGGAATGAATGATGATTTGTGGGACAGAGTTTGTGGATTAGGCAGTGAAACTTGGAAAGGGTGTGAGTGAAAATATACTTCATTGTGGGGCAGGGTGAGGTCAGTTTTCACTCTGACAACTCAACCTTTGGAATTTAAAATGAAAACTACGTTTTTGTTATTTGCTAGAAAGTATACTGTGACAGATACATAACAATATAGATTTAAGATGATATGCTAGAAGTAACAGGGCATTTGCAAGGATTCTTCTATACTCGGGAACGCTATTTGAAAGAATCAATGCTAATTGCGGTAGACTTACTCTCTACTTAGCATTGCCCTGTGCAAGAAGTGGACAAAACTTTCCAATATTTTATGCTTAAAAATAACTTCATGGAATTGCTTTTAAGACTTTTCCTTTCATTCTGTGGCCTTTTTAAGCAAAGTTATAGGTTAGCCATATGCATTTTAACATCACATTGTTGTGCATTTGAGGAAACAATAAAAGAGTATAGAATTAAATCCTATGGTTATTGATTGTAGATTAAATGGGGCTTTAATTTGCACCTCACAGTACAAAACTTTGAAGATAAAATCTTAGTCTCTTCCTCATTAAGGAAATGACCCAGCCTGCCACCCATCAGCTACTGATACCAACACCCTCTTCTTAGATTTTAAACCTATTGCCTTTTGGAATGATACATTGAAATCGAATTCGAACAAAAATTGCAAAAAATTGAAAGAAAATCACCACTGTGCAGCTAATTCCGGCCCATCATTGAAACAATAAACATCAAAGTAAGCTTTATCTTATCTGATCCAAATCGGACAATAAATAGGCATTTAACTATCAAAAAATTGAAAATCGGCAATTAATTGAGTAGATTGGATTGAAAGATATTAGGAATTGAATAAATCTAGCATCCATTCTAGAGAAAACGTCAGACAGACGGCGTAATTCCTTTCATTTGACGTATGAGGCCTACTCCTCTGACACAGAAATCCCTTTCTTCGATGTAGCCGGCAGAGGAGTGTCTCGAAGCCATGGAAAGTCCCTGAAAACATGACTTGTACTTTACCTACCTGTACAGCGGCATAATCCTTGACTTTTTGTTTGCCATCAGTCTTTTTTAAGCTACTTCTATCGGACGGAATGTTCGATAATAATGTACTGGCCGCCATATTTTCCTCACTGTTGCAATGGGACATTTCATTGGAGAGACCTGGTAATCAGTCGAAAATGACGCTGCAGGTTCCATGCTCCTTCACAGCGCGAACTGTCAGGATATTGTATTTTACCATTATTGAAACAGTGGAGCAAAAATATTTCCAAAAATGAGAGAAGCGTTGGCCAAAGAAATCGAAAGCCTTCTGCTTAAAACTGAAAATGTAGTTAGAGCTAGTGTGCGTTGAAGTAGTGTTCATTCAGTGCTTAAATCGCTTTGTGCTGTCAACTGCAGTGCTCTCCATACTTGCCCGTATATTCATAGCCTTAAAATCAATGAGAAACTCTATCATATGATGTTGGATTGAAAGTTAGCGAAGGAGAAAGCAACAAAACTGTTTTTATTCAAATTTTATGTGAAATGACGTCATGACATCCTCGTATCCACTGGGTTTGTTGTCAAGATGGAATGCAAACGAGGCAAATCCCTTTACTTCTGGATGGACATATTACAGTCATGCATGCATGTAGTTTGTTAGAGCAGATTGCCTGCAGTACTCTATCGTAGGAGAGGTTACAATACACGGTGAAAAGTTGCAACGGTAGACAGTTGTTTAGATGCAAATCATGGCAAGAATTTCTCGGCTTGGAAACAGCATATGGGAGCAGCACAGGCCACTCCATTACCTTAAAGATGGCGGTAAATTGTCTGATAAAGATCCAGCATCCCTTTGCAAGTGCCTACTATTGTGCAAACAGCAAACAGCAATAAAAAATTTCTTCTGGTCAGGCGTGGAAAATCCGAAATTTCTGAATAAACACCTTTACTAACACTATTCAAATGAATATATATTTACATAGTGAAAATTGGCAATTTGCTGGCCTTCCCAGGGAATTTGATTCGGGAAGGATGCTAATTTTGCAGGAATTCCTCCAGTTTCCCTTTCAATGCAGTAATAGTAAGACTAATTCTAATTTCCAATAAGAATTGCTTCCATGCCACTGCACGACAATATGAGGAATTACTAATGGAGAGTTCTAGGTTCTGCCTTGGGATGACTAGATCTGATAATTGATTTCTTGTTCAATTATTAGATACCTAAAACCTGGTAATAATGCCATAAATAAATTTATAGTAATTTGAGGAACTGTATAGTCTCAATGCGATTAGGCATATCAATACATATACTTCAGAATCCAGCAATGAAAATCAAAGTAAAAGTGATGTCTGGGCTCTAACTTTCACACTGGTTGCGATCATCAGATGTGCTCTGCATTTGATCTGATCTCTCTATCCTCTTAGCCTTTCGCTTTCTTCTTTCTTCCTTTGTTGAGGCATTGTATAGGCCACCATGGCCTTTCCCCAACATAACTCACTAAAAAAAACTTAGCTATATGCTGTTAGTATGCATTTAACTGAAGATTGTTAAACATGAGTTCTAAATTAATGCTTATTCTCTTTTGTTACTCTATCAATTTGTCTAGTTCTACTATTGGAACTTTCAGTGATTTTGTCAATTGTCTCTTGGACATGTTCACATGTGTAAATATATGAATATACAAAAGTACACTTCTATTGATATACATGTTTATGTGTATACTTAGGTGGTAAGAGTTTGGTTGTCTCAGTTTACCTTGCAGCATCTTCCATGCGTCTTGCTACATGGTTTTTATACAACTAGACAATATTTTTTGAATGGAAAATGTAATAAGATCTTTGCCTGTGTTTACAAAAAATATGATAACTACTTTGAGAATTTCTTTTTATGGTGTCATGAAAATTATTCTGCCTTCAAACATATTTTTACTCCCAAAAAAACAAATTTCCATACGATTCAGTACAAAAAAGACAAGTAGCATAACGCTGAACAGTTTGCTCCTTTTCAAAACAGCACTTTAGTAAAGCCTTTATATATAAACTTTCAATACATATTTATTGCAAACAGTGGTTCTTACAATTCTTATAATCCCATTTTATTTTAATTCAAGAATTTTAACTAAAACTTGATTTCCATTCACATTGGGCCCTGTTGTAAATATTTGAATTTTTCCTCGATTAATACAGACTACCCACTTTAAACATTAGCTGTCATTATTATCATTATTATCATTATTTTGTTAGCCATGTTTCACTATAAATTTTCTTCAACATTGTATTGAAGCAGATAGCCAGTTGTACACTACCTGTTACTAGAGATGTATATAATTGTAGATTTCAACTATACTTAATGAATTGAAGTTTCAAAAAAAATGAAAAATTTTATAGCATGTTAGAATGATTCATATCTTTATTTCCAGGCATAAAGACATGCCTTATGGTTTTGAATCAACCACTTGATTGTAATCTTTTAAGGGCACTGTGGAAATCAGGTCAGTGCTTTGAATTTCAGTTATTTCCAGAGATAGGTTGGTTTCTGCTTTTGGATCATAGCTTGTAATTCCAACAGTGTTGAAGAGTGAGAAGAAGCAAGCTGACTCATTTCTAGTTAGTGGTCAACTGAAATGAAATTAAGCGGGGCAATGTTTGATTGTATCATGGTTTTATTGTTGAGATGATATGACCCTTCTGTTCATGTATTTGCAAACTCAAAACCAGTGGTGTCCACATTTCTTTGGTACTTTTTCTCAGTAAATAATTAACATAATATCATGACCAATCATCAGAAAATTTCTTTAGAATTGAAAAGCTGAAATAGATTTTTTTATTTTTCACCCCTCTAAATGCATTTGAAATGAATTTTAAAATGAAGGTTTAATAAACCATCCAAGTTGTCTTTTTAGTAGGAAACTTTCCATCAGGGTCATCAAATTTATCATTGCATTAAAACCATGTGCCCCATTCATTTTGACAGCTGATTTTGCCTCCTTATCAAGATTTGTTTTTGTCCCTGTTCTTCCTTTTGGAGTGCCCCTCCATCATTTCTGGATCCCTCTTATCAGGCTAACGCTCAGCACAGAAGATTTTGAAATTTGTTTAGTTCTCTTTCATTAAATGTGTGATGTATTGGTGAGGAAGGCAACTGGAAGCCACCTCATAAATTCCACTTTCCTGGAAAAAAACTCAGAGCTGATAATGTATTACAAGAATGGAGGGAAGAATTTGTAAACATAAATTTCTTCAGTATTAATTACTCTTTCCGTTTCTTGAATCTTTAACTGTTCATCAACTATTGCTTTTTTGTTCACTTTCAGCTGTGATAAAGATTTGCACAGATGGAGGTATTAATAGATTGAATGCAGCTGTTGGTAATGATGCTGATAGGTGAAAAATGTATTCTTTGTCTATCCTTAAAAGCTGCTATTTGATATTGAAGTGGTGGGCGGGAATTTTTTTACCCCTCAAGATTATTCCCGCAATATTCATCTTGCGGTTATTTGGTTGGTTGCATTGCATGTAAAGGATTTTCACATGTTTGAATTAGTAGTAAAATTTGGCTACTCCTCTAACGAAGGTTTGGGTAAAAGGGGTGGCCGGCCGTGCCTGGATACTGCTGTTCAAGCACGATTGGATCTAGGCTGGCATCCTTAGATTGCTCCAGCTCTCAAATTGAAGCAAAATGATAACCCATTGTGAGAGACCATACATTAAGTTAGGCCTCAATTGTAGTTAGTGGGTTCAGCCATAAGCTGGTCAGAGAGACAGTGCAATTGAACATGTTGGAAGGATTTCAAGGGCCAACGCTAGGATGAGAATGACTTGCTTGCTTTGATTGTGGTTAGTATTTAGTTTTTGGCAGAAACTGGAACATAGCTGTGCCAGGATGGTGCTTTAGGTGTTCCAAGGAGCAAATATTTTCAATTTATTGCCAAAATAACTTTTCATTCTTTGGAATTTTTAGATTTGTCTTAAATCAAACTTTTTGTCTTCTTCCATGATTGATTGCAGTATTTGTTACATACTGATCAAATTTCCCTATAAAGATATGAAATAATATTATCATTATTGCCACCTTATTCTAAACCTTTTTGTGTTTGCCACAAACTGTTAAGATTTCTTCTTTCTCTTGTTGTTATACTGCTATGTTAGGTAGAGACTATGTTTGTCTTTCCTCAATCTTTGTGAAACATGCCACTACCAACCTCTGCTGTTCAGTCTAGCTTCAAAGTTTCAGAATGATAAAATTTGTTTAATGGTCAATGGAATTCTCTTTGGCTTTCAGTTACATACCGGATGTTATAAGTGGAGATTTTGACTCAGCCTGTGATGATCTGCTAGAACGCTACAAGCAAAAGGTGATAAAGAATACCTTTTCGTGAACACATTTCTAAAGTTCGTCTTGTTCTTCCTTACCGCATTATGATGATAACAGTGATAAGGATCAACGTCAAGAAATATCAACTTCATTGAATTGCAAAAGATTGCTCTGCCAGGATCCGCCCATATCCTTCGAAGAGTATTACCTATCAAATAGACAATGACTGCCCATTAGAGCCGTAGAACCTGGATTGGATCCAGTCCTAATGCTGAAAAAGAAAGTGAAGCAAAGAAACTCAGAGATGATAATAAGATGCGGATATTTTGACAGCATAACCTTTCAGTATTTACAATGTTGATAAATGCTGTCAATTACCCATAAAATGGCATTATCTATTAAAGGTCGGTCTATGCTGCAATGGAAAAAGTTTCTTCTTCTTCGACTGGACTCCCCGCGATAAATGCGTGCTACCAATGGCTGCAACTAATTTCTGCGCCTTTTTCTTCTAACTGCTGCATGCAGCCCTATTCAATGATCATCAGCTACCACCACACAGCCTATGTTTTGACGGTATTGGCACTGCCCTGATCTTTATCCCTCGTCCCTTCGTTCCTCGAAGCAAAGAGGAATGACCCCCCCCCCTCTTCAGACCCTTTTATGTTTTCCATGGCCAATCATGGCATGTTTTCCATGGCCATATAAAAGTTTGCTTTGAATTTCATTTTCTAAGGGATCGAGCGTGATTCACACTCCAGATCAGAATGAAACGGATTTCACCAAAGGGCTCAGAGTAATGGCGAAGACTTTGGAGAAATGCAACAAAATTGATGCCGTAAGCATTACTTTGGATAGAACTTGATTTATTTAGAGCAGAAGTTTCCCGCAGGCATTCTTCAAATAGTAATGGTTCTATCTTAAACAAGAATGAATATTTTCAGCAAGCCGTCCCTAGCAATACTTATCATTTAAGATTCAGCGAAAGTAGAAAAGTCTGCACGGCATACTCGATTGCTAGCTTAGCAGAAGCCAGAGGCAAGACTCCAAGTTTCTCCCAGAGGAATGGATTTTCGTGAAGTTGTTTTCCGTTACCTTGCTCACTGAAGGTATCTAATGTATTCAATTTTGAGCATAGCAGAAATCAGA
Organism: Pseudorhiza aurosa; assembly: GCA_964026355.1. NCBI lineage: Eukaryota > Metazoa > Cnidaria > Scyphozoa > Rhizostomeae > Lychnorhizidae > Pseudorhiza > Pseudorhiza aurosa. The sequence goes on from OZ032115.1 coordinate 11,585,640, forward strand.
GCAGTGGCTCTGATTCTTTATAGACAGGCGTACTTTACAATGTGGTCTCCCATGGCCTTCCAAACCGAAAGATTTCTCGTGATGAGCCGTGTAGGATTCGAACCAACAACTCTTGCATTGTGAATTCGCACACTCAAGCCACGGTAAGACTTGGCGTTGATGAAGTGAGGTGATTTCCAATAAATATGCTAAATGATGAAGAGGGGATAAGCGCAATTTAGCGAATTTAGAGAGCTGTCAAACTGAAGGCCATGCGAAGTCAATTTAGCTTTTTAGTGAATGATTTCTGGGAAAGAAAGTCCCTGGTGGCCATTACAATGCCCCAAAAAGCGGGAAAGAGAAAAGTAAGGGAAGAGGGAGATAAAATCAAGTTTACTGATTTTCTATACGAAAGAAGAAACGTTGTATGATTCAGGGTAGGAAAAAGCAAGATGCTCCATCAATTGCTAGTTCTTGGGATGAATGATGATTTCTAGAGTTCATGGATTTGGTAGTGAAATTTGGAGACTTTCCTTTGCTCGTAGACTCGAGCCTCGTTCTTTAATTTTGTCAATTCAGACAAGGTTATTGGTTGGAATCACAGTAAAACTTCCAGTATCTTTCCTTGTTTCCAGTCCTAGTTGTCATGAGACGTGTAGTGAGCTGCACAACAATCAGGCATGTCAAACTCCCCATTTCCCTGAGAGACACATGGATCATGTGCACCTGTGAGGTCCGCACTCCAATTCTAATCAGAGCTAAGACTGCTCCATTAGAAACAGGGGTCAAGAAAGAAATTTATAGCACAAGACCACAGTTCTGTATGGAATTGACAGTTCAGATTTTATTTCCGCACTACTTTAGTGGCTTCGTTTCTAGCATTTCAGTCCAGTTTTTCAGTCCAGCTTTCCAGTCCAGCTTTCCAGTCCAGCTTTTCATTCTCTGTGAGGGCCGCATGTATGGATGCAAAGGGCCGCAAGTTTGACATGCCTCTCCTAAAGCCTTCTTGCATATATCAGGAAGCAATTATAATCCTGTTTGCCATGGGTTGACTTCCCTTTTTATCACTTCACAGTACGACTGCATTGTATGTCTTGGGGCATTTGGTGGAAGATTCGATCACGCTATGTCAAATGTCAATACACTCTTCGTATCGGGTCAAATTCAGAAGAAGCAATGTTATCTTCTGTCAGCAAATCAACTCGTGTTTCTATTATCGGCGGTACGATTTTCAATTTTCAATGTTCCTTGCCTTGTCGATATTGCCACTTTTACTTCTCCGACAAACTGGAATCGTCCGTATTTTTACAGCATGATTTTATTTTCATATACTGTACTTTGATTTGAATTTCAATACTTTATCCTTCAGTTGCTAATTACATTGTAAGCTAAAGCTTCTGACTCTAAAGTGGTGATTTTCATAGATGGATTAATTGATCCATCGGTGATTGATTGATTGATTGATTGATTGATTGATTAGTTGATTGATTGGTTGATTGATTGGTTGGTTGATTGGTTGGTTGATTGGTTGATTGATTGGTTGATTGGTTGATTGGTTGATTGATTGATAGGTTGATTGATTGATTGGTTGGTTGGGTTGAGTTTTGTCTATTTCGACTATACCACGGATGATTGTCGCTCTGAAATGCGAAATCGCTTTTGATGGTTCGCCGTATTTGGCTTTTTGGCGTCGAAGGAAATTATACATCCTATGACAGAACCACTTATCATTCACAATTTTGGGTGATCAAAGCGTGTTTTTTATCCCAGAAGAAATTCTACTGAACGTAGACGCGTCCTCACAGGTCCTGTAATTGGGGACCGAAGCCCGTCCTCGGGGAAGTCCTATCCCTTTCCCATAAAGCGAGGCGAGAGTTGATTGCTCTCTTTAGTTTCAGTAGGAATATGAAAGAAGAGGTGTCGTAACGTCGAGAGAAAGCACCTGGACAATTTTTTTCATCGAGTCTTTCCTTCAAATGTGCTTTGAGGGAAGTGGTTGCAGAATCGGTTACGAGCCGACAAAAATGAATCGGGATCACTTTCGGCGGTCGATATCCAGGGAAACCAACGTGGAGGTTTCTGCATTCTGCATCATCAACTGAATTCAATCTGCATCATGAAAAATCACTTCTCTGTCTTCTTTTACCAAGCATCCCAGGGAGGCTTCAAAATGCTGAGAACGCATCTTTTCCGAGCAGTGACCTGGTGAATTATCATCATTTGACGCCATTTTGAGATTCATATGGTTCTTGAATCATACGGTATATGTTAGGACATTGAGAGTCTGCGCTTGTCGAACAGTGTCCCGGTTGGGAATACATGGATGTAGGCAATGATGAATTAACAATCTTAGATCAAAAACTCCTCATTTTGATTCTCATGTTCGTTACACAGGGCTCGCACGTTCTACATTTTGGAACAGGATATGAAAGTACTTGGTGCGGACTGTTGCCAATCGGTAGTTCTGCTGATAGAGTGTTCACGACCGGCCTAAAATGGAATTTGAGTAAAATCCTACAGACGTTTTAATAATTTCTAATTAAATGCAGGTGTACATCAGATCAATTGAGCTGCCATATTCTCAACCTGCTTTAGAGAATTAAATATGTATATATGTATGTATACATGTATGTATGTATGTTTGTATGTATGTATGTATGTATGTATGTATGTATATATGTATGTATACATGTATGTATGTATGTATACATGTATGTATGTAGGTATATATGTATGTTTGTAGGTATATATGTATTTCTGTGTATGTATGGATGTATATATGTAGCAACAAGGAGCCATAATTGTTAATCCAATATTTATTTTTGCATTCGATCGCATCAAGTATAATTTCGAAAAGTTGATCTAGAAAGCAATCACTTCAAAGGGGCTACTCATACTGATCTTCCAGGAAGATAGCTCCTAGTTTATTCAAAATCTTCCCTTCTAAGGTGCATTAATGATTATTGCTTTATGCTCTATGAATTCTTTATAGTTTTTTTCTATTTGTAAATCTTATTTGCATTTCATATAGATATTGCCATATGAATCTTAGAAATATTGTGCGTTTCTTATAGGTATTGCATGAAAATGGACGAAGTTGTCAGATTTGAGATTTCTTTCCATTTACTTGAGATTGAGTCCTTTGATTCCTTCGTAGATGGGGAAAGGCTTTGTTTTGGCTCTCTTGTAAGCACATCAAATACTATTGAAGGGAGCACTGAAGTGACCATAGAGACAACTGGACCTCTCCTCTGGACCATGGGAGTTGATTTTTGCTGAGGTGCTGGTTTCCACTGTCTTTTCTTGGATAAAAACCCATCATGTCATATCTAAAATGTAAAAGAAATGGCACAACCATTAATTTTCAACCCTAACTTGTCTCAAGTATTTAAAGTATGAAGTAAAAAAATCTTGAATCATGTGTGATCCGTCGTAAAACTTTCGAGATCTTGGGCAGTATGACTGGCAAAACAGATAGAGCTACGATTTGAAAACTCGATTTTGTATGAAGCCATCGTTGTATTTGGTATGAAGCCATCTCTGTATTTGGTATGAAGCCATCTCTGTATTTGAAGCCATCTGTGTATTTAGTATGAAGCCATCGTTGTATTTGGTATGAACCCATCTGTGTATTTGGTATGAAACCATTGTTGTATTTGGTATGAGCTATCGTTGTATTTTTGGGGGTAATTAGCATTGTCAGTTACCAACGGGCCAGACCTGGCACACGGATATTAAATCAAGTAAGTGAAGTTAGCATTGTAGCTAGAGTACGTATCCACTACGCAAAAGGACTCGGGTTGGAGCCAGGATGGTTCCCGTGTCTCATGCCCTCGTTGTCAATGCCTCTCTTACAAGCCTCTCCTCAACCCTCTTTAGGAGTCTGGACTCAATCTTGTAAGCATGTTCGCCTCCTTAGCAGTGATTCGCAGTTTTACGCAGTTCTTATATAGCACTTGTTGACACCTGCAGAGTCACTCACTGTAGTAAGTCAGAAGTGCGATATCAGTCATAGTTTTACATTATCTTTTATTATTGATAGATATGTTGCTTTTAGAGTATCAAGCGAATTGTTGACTTCATCTCTCCGGTCCTCGAATTGATCAAGGTTCAAAACATGTTAAACCTACTTGCTTACAGCATATGACCAAACATGAGACACTCACCCTTCACCCGTTCCACCGCCCGCCTACGGACCCCAGCCGCGGCCTGGCCCATGACCGACTGGCACATAGCTTTTCCATAACCTTTGAGCTTCCCTTCTCACACCAACCCTTGGACTCAATTTGACCCGCTTATCAATAAATCCTACTTCTATGTCAAACAAAGTGTCAGGCGGTATTTGGTATGGCCGGTAACAAAGTTCAGTCCAAAGCCATTCGTCTCATCAATAATCCTAACCTCACCAAATCGCTCCAACCTCTTTCCTATCATCTTTTAGTTGGAGATCTTTCCATCTATTACAGATACTTTAACGGACATTGTTCTCAGGAGATCAGGGAAATTATTCCAGTTCCTCTTAGGCGTGTCAGAACCACCAGAAGCTCAGCTCATTCACTCCCTTTCCAAGTTTCACTGCCTACTTCACGACCTCTATCTCACAAATCATCATTCATCCCAAGAACATGGAACTTATGGAACGTCTTGTCTTCTTCTTGCTTTCCTGAATCCTACAACTTGCCATCTTTCAAATCTAAGATCAATAAACTTGATCTTATCTCTCTATCCTCTTAGCTGCTCGCTTTCTTCTTTCCTCCTGTGTTGGGGCTTTGTATAGGCCACCATAGCCTTTCCTCAACATAACCCACTAAAAAAAACAGAGCAGGTGGAAAGTGGCCATAGGGCTGTATATCCGGTGGCCAAAGTTGCGAGGGATAAGCTAACAAGTGGCGTATTATTCCGATGGTATCCGTAAACAAATGGCATGCAATCACAACTTCACCCGGTACCTGTCTTCAAATTCTAGACCGAAGTTATGCCGATCTCTGATCTAGTATGAAGGACTAAATATGTGAGGTAACCTGGTCCTACTCACAATGACAGCAGAAGTCAGACCTAGTCGATACAGCACTTACTCAAGGATATGTCTAACCAGTGGTAAGTCTGTTTTGGCTATCCTCAATTCACCTCCCATACTAAAATTTGTAGGAATGACAGCATTTAACTGAACCCTAGGTATTATTTCCAGTTCGTTTTCAGTAGAAATTGGTCGTCTTTTCATCCAAATACCGATTACTTAGAGAGTTAGTTTACTCTATTATGCCTCAAGACAGTTACCTACTTCACACATTAATACATGCTTCTTCTTTTCGCCGGTTGGAAGCCAGACAGGTCATGATTTGGAAAAGGCAACCTCTCCGTGCATGTTTCATGAAAATTTTTACTAATTTTCTCGCCAGACGTAAAAGTCAGTCGTCTTGTAGAGAACGTTTGAACACGGCTATTTCTGAATTTTAGAAAAGGAACATATATCTGAAAAAGTATATTTTTCCTTTTATTTAATCTTTATTCGATTTGCATTTCTCTTGCACTCTTGATTAAGTTCGTCATGTGAGGGGAGCGTAGTGCATTTTTATGAATAAAAATATCATAAGAAGAAAGCCTCATCAAAGTTTTCTGAACGTTGGGCTGCGCTTGAAAAGTGACGAATTCTTCGATATTCTGGTTTGATTAAAGGTTTTACCTTTGTAAATGCTTGTACAGAAGTCCCCTGACACTTTTGAATCAATGCTAGCCTTTTCGCAGCAGTATCATTGAACAGTTTTCAATTTAGTTCTGAAACCCTACCATGAAAATTTTCGACTGTTTGAACGTATTTCTCCACAGGGAATGAGTTTGAAACACTCTGAGAAGTTTCAGCTTGATAGATATTGGTAATTTCTCCATACAGTTATGTTCTTCTGACCTAATGCGTTTCGAAGCAGGTGTCAGGAAACACCACGCAGATCTAAAGGAAGGCAGTCAGATTTTTCTTTCTAGTCCTTAGTCACCAAGAAACGAGTGACTTGATTTCTGAAGTGATAAGAGAATTGTCCGAGCTAATGTAGCTAATAGTCTTCTAAACACATTGACTTTGTTTGCAAGTAGATAATCGAACGCCTTCAATTTCTTCAGAGCTCGTTCAATTATGAGGGTAAATAACAGATCCTCTAAAGGCTGCAGCATTATTTATTCCCTTCTACCTACTACCATGACATGATGCCGTCAATTTTTTGAAGGAAGAAAGGGCTATGAAACAGCTATGAAGTGAAGTCACCCATAAAGCCTTATATATTCCTAACGTCAAGTTATACATTCCTGCCTTCTGGGAGGAGTGTCATTGCTTTATATTTTGTTTCATTTTCCGTTCATCAGAAGGATTCAGCAATGGCTATTCAGCAAGTACTGATTTTCAAGGGGCCGGCTGTCTAAATATGCAGAAATGTGATTGAAAATCTTTCTTTCTTTGTTGGGGCTTTGCATATGCGACCATCGCCTTTCTTTTAACATTATTCGCCAAAAAACGATGTGACTGCCGAAAATCCTGTATAAAGATTCATCAATAACAATATGAACAATGACATATCAAATTTAGAATGCGTTTCAACATTGTAAAAATTGACCGGATAACGTGCTACTGTAAACAGTGCGATGCAACTAGCAAATTCTCCTGGCACATCAAATTGATCAATTCCTCCTCCATAAGAAGGAAGTTGTTGATGTGAAGCCAACCAGTTGATGAAGTAAAATGCGGATCTGAGTGCCATGAATGAAGCGAGCATCATGGAGAACCTCGTTATCGAGATACCACCTTAGGCTAGTTCATTTCCTCGTTAAATTTTACCCTCAGCTTGATGCCAAATACCCATTAACCGACATTTGGACAGAATGAGGGTGAAGGGACGCGTGAACGAGGGTGCCTCGAACCCGTGCTATTCAAACAGTTGGCATGTGCTCGAACTACTAGATCAACTGCTGCCCTCGTTTTCACTGGAGTGTGCGGAAGTTTAGGTACAAATTGATCTCGATTGCACGCGTACCGAGGCAGTTAAAAGCACGGGCATCGCCAGGATTTCCCGGAAAGGGTGCTATGCTCCTGCCATAGAGGGTAAATTCTACGAAAAGGGACTAGATCATAAACTTATAGAAGCTTGTGATTGGTAACGATTGATACTTAACCCCCCTCTGCCACCACCCTTGGAAATTGCAAGTTGAATATTGTGCGTTGGAGCCACATGCAACGAAGAGAAGAAGGCCTAACAGTTGGCCCTGAAGTGACTAGAGAATAATCCAATACCTGAGAACTATTTTACCCTTATGATGTTCTAAGTTATCCCATCTTATGAAATGCACAAACTTCAACGACTTCATGAAGTTTAATTGCTGCCGGAATGACAGGCATTAAGGCCAACTAACCAATGGCAATCTGAAATGGCATGCAGTAATTCCTTTCACGTTCACTGATTGTATGACGATATGTCATCTGTTCTGAATCTCCCGTTCACCATTGTGCAGATTTGCAGCAAAATTTCTTGGAAAACGCTCGAAGTAACAAACGTTCAAGGAAACAAGCAGGCATCATTTACCAGCTCAATATTCTGTAGCAGACGAATACTCTTTCTCCAGAGTTCTCTTTGTGATAACTGCAAACTTTCAATCTGTGTTAATTTCAAACATCTTCACTTGACCGTCCGTCATGCACGCTGTGATAAGTGCCAGACGAAAAGCATCGAGCTTCCAATTTCTTGGTCCATCTCCATTATCATGCTCAGATCTTCTTGTTGTTCCCATGCAATTAAAATGGGATGGAAATAATCCAGTTATCATTAAACAATAGGAACTTTTTCTCGGAATGCTACCGTTTACTGTATGAGGAAACATCTCCAAAAACAAGCAATAAATTATGTATAAAGGAGGGAGCTATAAGAACACAACTGCTTCAATCAAAGCCATCATTCGGGCTTTTTACTCAAGCAGGTACTTCTATGGCAAGACAATACCAGCATTGCAAAAGTTCTTATTTGTGAACGCAGGGCTTCGTAGAGGTTGCTGTATGAATCGGTATTTAAAGCACTGAGCAAGGAACTTTGCAGCAACTATCTATTTATAAGGGAGAAAATTTCATCCTTCCCATCGCTAGTTTTAGTAAGTATATGAACTAATTTATTTTGATATCAATATCCAAGTCTATAAACACGTATTGCTTATAGCTGGATTTTTAACTCCAAGCTTATTTCTTTCAGCACTTAGAGTAAACACCAAATTTCATTTGGAGTAGGTTTAAGAGTAAATCACCTAAAAGGGAGACTCGAAAGCGAGAATATAGATCCTATAAGATGGCAAAGTATCACCTCGTATTGTAACTACTTCTTGATAATTAGATTTTAAATACTTTAATGGCAGAATTGTAAAGATGCACATCGAAGCTATGATCAAAAAACCACACTAGATGGATAATTGTCTTGAACTTGAAGCATCTTGTAGGCCCATTATGAGGGATATCTTGATCGAAATCGTATTGCTTAACAATCCAGTGATTAAGCAATACTTTGCTTGACAAAAGAGTCAATTTCCTTTCACTGTCAAAGGGCATCGCACTGATATCTGCTTGAAATGTTGTGTTGGTGTATTATTTGTTGGACGTCTTTGCTCTTGCTCAAGCATGAAAATTTGTTTATTTTAAGAAAGGATTCAGGATAAAGACGTTTTTTTCGTTCTTGGGGATCTGCAACATGTCACCAAGTTCAGTCTTTGCAGAGTTTGCCAAAGCTGTTATTTGGTCTGATGATAAGTTCAGTGTGTAAATGGGACAGAACACTAAGCATCGAGAAGGCAATGATAGTCTGAATCTAAAGGCATTGGATCATGGAACGAAGGATTTTGTAGTCGTTCGAGGCACAACACAAGCTTGAATTTCATGTACACCAAGAGAAGTCTAAAACTCCTTTTTTTTTCTAGGAGTGAAAACCTTGTTGGATCACTGCCTCTGGTTTCTGCCAAAGTTAAAATCGATTTATGCATCTATGATGAGCACGTGAAAAAGAGATGTCTGTTTTAATTTGACAAATATCTCCTTTTTACAGATCTTGGTTTCCCTCCAGAGCAGTGCCTTTGCCGAAATTGCAAAGAACAAAGTGAAGAAATGTCTCACACACTTCTTAACGTGAAAATCGTAAAGGGATCAGTGGTAGCACCTGAGGACATATCAGGTATAACTATTGATTACAGCATTGATGATGATGAATATCGTGAAGAGGATGATGGTGATGATTATAATCACTATTATGATTATGATGGTGATGATGATGATGATGATGATGATGGTAAAGTGGATGATGATGATTATGATGGTGATGATAATGATGATGATGATGGTAAAGTGGATGATGATGATTATGATGGTGATGATGATGATGATGATGATGGTAAAGTGGATGATGATGATTATGATGGTGATGATGATGATGATGATGATGGTAAAGTGGATGATGATGATTATAATGGTGATGATGATGATTACAATCACGATTTGACGACGATTTGATGGTACTGATGGTGACGATGGTGATGATGATGATGATCATCATCATTACTGGATGTTGCATTACCAACTGGTAATGAAAGATGCCAATAGATGGATAAATAGGTAATTATTATGATAATTATGATGATTGTGATGATGAAAAATGATGATGGCAATGATGGTAATTTGATGATAATGGCGAAGATGTGATTATGATGACTATGATGATAATTTTTTCAAATACGTCCTATTGCTTCTGGATACTGACGGGACAAAGAAATAGTGTTATCAAGCCGATAGTGTATATAGATATAATTTCAAATGAAGGAATGATTGCTAGCCAAGTTTTCCGCTTCTGTGCTCAAATAAATGTCTTTTACATTTGCTTATTATGTGGAGGCGCGTGAGTCAGCAGTCCTCCATCCATCCTCTCTGGCTGCGTTGCCTCATTGATGCCGCAGAATCAGCAATTTCATTGCCAGTCTGCTAGAACCGACAAACTTGCTTTTATTATAAGGCGCGTGACTCATCATTCCTCTCCATGCCATTTTACGCGTAGCACACTGCGAAGGCGCGTGACTCAGCATTTCTCTATAAGCCAATTTTGCCGGTAAGCACACTGTGAAGGCGCGTGACTCAGCATTTTATAGAAAGCATCTTTAAGGACAATAGCGCTGCGAAGACGCACGAGTCAGCAATATATCTCCTTCCCGAAGGCCAGCTGCTTGTGCGGAGGAGCGTGAGTCTGCAAAAATGCAATTGCAAAGGTTAAATACACGCAGGGCAAGTGCTTATCAATAGCATTTATTTTTCTATTGTCTTATATTCATCTTATTAAAGGAGAATTTCTCACTGTCCATGCCTACTTCATATGCTTTAATAAATTTTATCATTTCTCATTGCTAATTTCAATTGGGATGGAACATCCCTTCATCTTCTTGAAGAAATTGCTCTGTTGAAGACAGCCTTAAGTCTGTTTTGGTCGGTCATTATATCCATTAATAATCCCATAACACTGGCAGGTCGTTCACTGACCCATGCACTTATCAATGTACACTCGTTGAACGACCCCTTCACAGTGCTGGACAAAGGGCATTAGTGAATTGTGCGTCACGTGTAGTAGGTCTCTCAGGCATATAATTAGACGTTATAAAACATTCAATTTCACACGGGCTTTTAATTCGCATGGCATTGGTGGACAAGCGATACTAACTAGGCCGCAACATATCATTACGCGTCCAGGCTGTATTTAAGCTGCCTTCAAGCTAAGTAGAGCAGGTTTTACTTGCCAAAATGGCGACCGAAGATGCTCTTGTTGTTCGCACTATGTCCGTATCTCAGAAGAATGCTGAAAATGTAAATGGTGACATTCCCGAAGTGGTTATAGTGACAAATGCAAAAGCCAGCGATCATTCTGCGAACGGGAGCGCTGAACGCATTGGTGTCAGCTCACCAAGCTCCGACGAATTCATGGCTGACGAAAAAGCCATGGTTATGTCTAATCCGTCTCTCGCCGCAGATCTTCAAGAGAAAGTCAACTTATCATGGGAGGACATTTGCGTTGAAGCAGAACTGCCAAAACCGTCGTTGGTAAAGAGATGCTTCAAGAAAGAAGAACTCGCTCTGAAGCCAACGAAAAAGCAGATTTTATTTGACGGTGAGTAGACAGAACTTTTTTCCACTCATAAGTATAATCAAAACGACTTTCTTTATTCAATTGTTTATTTCCCGCACATCGAATGACAGTTTTGATTTTTGGCAGCTGAGGCAATCATGGAACTTCTTTAGAATCACTATTTCTTAGAACTATTTCTCACAACCACATACTGCATCAATGAATCGGTATGTTGAAATCTGGGGAGTCTTTGTTGGATCTTCAAGATTTCTTTCAGTAGAAGTAACTTCTGATTGTTGTTAAACTTGACCGATTAATCAGGAAACCCCCAAAGGACCCATATATTCTTATCCCAATTAGTTGTGAGGAACCTCAGGGTCCAGTAATATCTTACAGTCCGTCAAGTAGCAGTTTTCCGTCTGGACTTCAAAAGCTGGAAATCTATTCAAACTAATGCAGAAGTCTCGAGATAGCTTTCTTCAATCCTTGCAAATTTCTCCCGAAAACATTTCATCATCTATTGGGACTGAATGTCAACATTCGTTCTCCTCGGGGATCTCTTATACTTATTGCTAGATCCTCCATCGATGGCTTGTCACAGCTGCGCAAATGCCTTGTTATGGTTATGGTTACCCCTCCAACACAGTAATTTGATTCTGCTTTAACCTCTTGATCTTCTTGCTAAATCTATTCGTCAACTATTTTCAATTCAACTGATATGCAGCTCAGTCAGATTTTCAACGTTGCACTATACTCAAACTTTGCATCCGTTGCCAAATGGGGGAATTCTCGCTCTTTCCATGGACTAGGTCGGGGTTCGAGCCCATGTCTGATCGTACAGCATACTTTAGAATAGTAAATACTGCTTCCTTGATTAGCATTCAGTGCTTCCGAAAGGAACACGGGAGTCTTGGACACTGATACCAAATGGCAAGCTCTTAGCTGTGGCATTACCCAGTGGCATTACCCACTCTTATACAACTGTGTGACCCAAAAGCTTCTTATTCGGATATGAATTTCGCCCTTTGCGGGGAAGACCCTTTCGATCTTTGAGCTCAATCTTCTTAGAATCATGATAAATTTTTTCTAACTTCTCATTGCGCTGAAAAGTCACAAAATATCTTAAATTCACGAATGTTGATGGTCAATTGTGTCTGAATTACATTCGGTCTTCAACCACCATGGAGGCAGACATGCTTACAATCAGTGCTTTGGTTGAGAACAATGCGCACGTTTGTATGGGATTTCTAAGGCATTTATTTCGAAAGAACCGTACAACCATGAATAATCCCTTAGCTTCTACTTTTCCATCTATCTATGCTGAAAATTCTTGGCAGCATCTTAGATAGCCTACTTTTTTATTTCAGTCAATGGAGCAATTGAAGCAGGCACACTGTTGGCGGTAATGGGAGCCAGGTGCGTGAGAGCTCAAAATGTTTCCTACCTTTGCTTATGTTAATTATCACGTAAGAATGAAAAAGGTAAGAACAGATAGACCGATAGATAGACAGATAGATATATAGATAGGTAGGTTGGTAGATAGATAGATAGATAGATAGATAGATAGATAGATAGATAGATAGATAGATAGATAGATAGATAGATAGATAGATAGATAGATAGATAGATAGATAGATAGATAGATAGATAGATAGATAGATAGATAGATAGATAGATAGATAGATAGATAGATAGATAGATAGGTAGATAGATGGATGGATGGATGGATGGATGGATGGATGGAAGGTGGATAAAACGATTATCGTTCAACTCTTTATCGCTGCTGTAACATCCGAAAAAGTCGTATGAACAGACTCTTGAATTAAGTCGTATACTTTTCATAAGAAATTTAACAATTTTAAAGAATAAGCGACAAGGAAGCTTGCTTCAAGCACGTATGAGCTTACCATTGCATGCTACATTAAAGTTATGCATTCATGCGTAACCCAAAAGCCCATTTATCATCTCAAAAGTGCCTATAAACCCAAAATGCTAGTGATAAACCATTGTTTTTCCAACTGCATAAGAATTTTAAGAGAGATTGATTTCTATCTCGTTTCTATCTTGTTTCAACATTTCTATTCCATAAATTTCCCATCTTTTGAATAAGCACCAATTTTTTAAGAAAAATCTGTTCTTTTTTAATCCATGCCGCAAGCCGCAGCTCTTTGTTGAAGTTGTACAGTATACAGATTTGCATAACTTATATTCATATAACCGTGTCTCTTACATGCACGGTGCGCCGTTGGTGCCTTATAAGAGTGATGGTGGAGTTTGGCTTTCCTCCAGGTGGATTGGAGGTACTAAGCAGGGAGACCACTTGCAGGAATCATCATCCCCCATGTTGTGGCTGATTTAGGCCATCCATCAGGACCCATCAGACCTTACAGCTTTTCATCCCGTCTCCTCAGTAAAGCACCTAACCTGTACTGCTTCTAACCCTCTTTTGCATAAGGAAAACTTAGGACGTCATTAATTTTCAATCTAATCTGCGATGCATGTTTGAAGTCGAGTTTAGTGGAGACCAGAGGCTCGTTCTGAGTTGATTATAATAAAGTAGTATATGATTTAATCATTGCATAATTATAGCAATCTTATAAGTGATAGCCTGTAATAGTTTGTCTACAAAGAAGAAAATTCATTACAATGGGTCCCAATGTTTATTCAAGGTGAAAATGCCGCTTTAGAGTTAAGAAGGAAGCATTTTATCGAAAAGGCGAAAGTCTATGATACACAGTAGCAGCTGGTGTAAATCAGTCCATGAAATACTATCGAAACTGCAATATGCCACGTGGCGAGGTTAATTTATCTAGGGAAGTTGATTTGAATGTGATTCTCGTGCCCTTCTCATTGCTAGTGGTCTGTTGTGACTCGTGCATTATTCAAACCGACAACCACAGCGTCATGAGTTCACAATGCTTGCGAAAATTGAATGCAGTGTACGTAGTTAATGGCTGCGAAGGAGCGAGGGAGTCGCCAGAAAATTTAAGAGCTTCTTTATGTGGTGATAGGAAAGCTCCTACGCAGCTCCAAAAGGGTAGAAAAGGAGATGAGATCAAGTTGTAGGATTCAGGGAGCAAGAAGAAGGCAAGACGTTCCATAAATTACTTGTTCTAGGGATAAATGATGATTTGTGGGATAGGGTAGGTGGAGTAGGCAGTGAAACTTGGAAAGTGCATAAGTGAGTAAAGCTTTTGGTATTTCTGACTTGCCTCAGAGGAACAGGAATAATATCCTTGATCTCCTGAGAGTGATGATTGCACATAACTTATACTAAATTCCCCGTTCCAATGTAGATGTGTGTTATGTTAATGACTTTGACAGGACCCTTTGAAAGACAAGGATTGCGGTTAAATTTGGTGTCAACAACTGATTTCTGGTAAACCAGATCAATTTGATCTTTAAAAACAATTTATTCAACGGTTTTATCTTCACTATTAAATTTAAGAATTGAATTATTCCATTCTCTAAGTCGATTTGGCTTCGATTTCTTTCATTCAATTTTGGGACGGTAATCTGCCTAGGAATGCATTGTCCCAGGTAAATTGAAGTGACGCGAACGGGGACCAAATCCAGTTTACCCGGATCATAAAAGCTCCTTGTTTGCACTATTTTCAATCGCAAATGTCATTTCTAGCAATTGATTTGAAATTGAATCGTCTGTGCATTATTTCTGTGAAGTAGGCGTTGCAAATCTAAATATTGCTGATGTCTCAACGCCCTTGCTTAGATTTGACGGTAGCAAGAGTGTATGCTTTTTCACCAATACCCCACCCCTTTCTTTCGATGCTGAAAGATTGTCCTCGTTACCCTCTTGAGTTAATATCTTTGCTGAATCTCACCTGGAATATTTGCTAAACGTTAAGGATCTCCTGATATGAACTTTGCCTTAGTCGAAATCAACTGTGACTCTTAATTGACGGCAACCAAGCTAATCTTGTAACTTAATCATTTGAAATGGGAATCTCAGTAGAGCATCTGCTAGGCCAGTTAGTGCTTTTCCTCTCATTGCATACCAACAGGAAAAATCGATTCCCATATATATCTTGTCGTAGATGACAGTGTGAAGTAAGGTGGCCAGTTCCTACCTTCCCCGCAGTTTGGCAACGACCCGTTTACCGCAGGGTGGATAGCTCTTTTCGTAAACAAACTAAAACTGTGTAATCTATATAATAATATATTTTCAAGAACGACATTATCGCCAGCATTGAGAGGTATGGCTACCCTAAAGGTCTTCAACTAATTTGAAACAATAGAATTACTTCAGGCCATACTAAGTTTTTCCCTTGTTGTTGAATCCCAACGTGCATTGCCATTGTGGAATAATCAGCTAATTGATGTATGGTAGTGCGTAGATTGGCATCATATGTTCCTCCACAGAGGAACCGTTCATTCATCAGGATGTCGTAACCAAGACGGCACATCTTCGCTCTCTAGAAACATTTTTCTTCACATTATTTGCAATTATTGTTTGCGTAATAGCCATACCAGTTATTGCATCTTATTACGAAAGGAAAGTCATTAGCAACACAACCCATTGTGAAGCTATTGCAACAGGATTAATTTTATCACCTCGTTGGCCTACTCGTGATTTGTCAATTCTGCATGCAGGCGTATAGAATTCACTTAGGAGTTGAATGACTTGGCTTAGAGTAGACATTCATACCCTAGAGAAATTTACGTAGAATGCAGAAGTGTCGTGAGAGTTTAGATGTGAGCAAACTGCAGACGTCTTGCTGTTCAGAGCCATCTTAACTTCGTTGCTATAGAATCAGCGCCCTGGAGATTCAATTCTCCAATATCCCTCCTTGGGAAAAACACTTTTCATTTTTGACTCAGCAGTGGTGTTAGCTTCTGCGATTGGAGGTGTCCCTCCCCGGGGGTGGTGCGACGCAGTTTGAACGAGTGGGGCCGTGACAGAGTGAGACAGTGACAGAGTGAGACCGTGACAGAGTAAGTATGTGACAGAGTGAGACAGTGATAGAGTGGTGCTGTGATGAAGTGGTTCAGCCTGTGGGCTCATAATGCAGGCGTTGTGAGTTCAAATCCTACGCTGTCCACAATGAAAAAATTACTTCTGAGGAAGGTAATGATACGTCACCTTGAAAAACTCCACTTGCCTAACAAAGACTTGCCTCCATGGTTTTCGCTAAGCTCGGATCAAGTATGTTATTTTTTTTATTTTGCAATTCGTCATAAGATGTCTTTTTGTTTTGCAGTGGTGCAGGGAAAACAACTCTTATGAACACACTTGCCCACCAGAACCTCGCCAGGCTAAACATTTCTGGCAAAATTAAGATCAATGGACAAGAAGTAGGGAAAAGAATAAAAAGCTTCTCAGCCTATGTTCAGCAAGAGGACCTATTCATTGGGACGTTGACAGTTCGAGAGCATCTAATGTTTCAAGTACGTGGATGTTTTTGACACCTCTCTCTCTCTCTCTCTCTCTCTCTCTCTCTCTCTCTCTCTCTCTCTCTCTCTCTCTCTCTCTCTCTCAGGGTCTCTCTCCATCTCTCTAAATACCATCACCATGCCCAGTCAGGACGTAGGCGATCGTTATTCTTCATGGTTTTCTTGTACTGCTCCTTACAACTGCATTTTGGGTACATGCTAGCGGTTTATGAGATGAATTCATCCAATTTTGGTGACATTTCCGAATGAACCCTATAATTTTTTAATTGATTTTGACAAAATTTTACTTGTTAAGCAATGACCTTTTGATGTGACTGTAAAAACACGCTCTGCCTTTCTTACGATCTATAGCGCAGACATTTGATTTCATGCTCGCCAAGGTTCCTGTGACGCTTAGAATTCTTAAACTAGAAATTTTCCTATGCCGTCTAGGAAATGATGCTTGAAAGGCTAACCCGGTGACTCCAATTTGACTGCTCATTTTTTCAATTTAAGGCCCTACTACGAATCGAGTCAAGTGTTCCCAAAGAGGAAAAACAAGCACGGGCAAACAAAGTTATACACGAAGTATGAATGACAAATTTTTCGATAATGAACTCTACTATATTGCTTTATTGCTCCAAGCTGCTTCGCAATTGTCTAAGATAATGTTGATTTGTGATTCCTGATGAACGAGTTTTGGTTTGCCAATATTTCTTACGTATTACAGATCTACTATGCAAGCCTTTATTCCATCTGCTGCTAGTGCAACTCAGCGTTGTGCACTCGACATATAAAGCGAAGCGAAACTTGACGCAAAACATTTCGATTCCCAAGAGCAAAGATGTTCAATGTATATTTACGAAAGCTAAATAGTGAAACGTCAATTTTGATACATAAGGCATCCAGTAAACATGCAATTTGAGTCTCAGCAGCCTTCGGCTGTTGCCTCATTCTTTCACAGCCTTGAAATTTCATGTTGCAGAATAGAGGTCCATGATTGATAGAGGGAAGTTTTATATACAGACCCAATTAACTGGAATCATTATGAAGGATTATTACTATTATTACAATGCTGAGAGCGACATGCCGGGCTATAAGGGTTATGAAGATATTAAGATAAACTGATATTAGTCTATTTAAAGAAAGAGTGCACTATTATCAAATAACCTGTTATATCAATATCAGCCTGTTTATTATTGAATAAACAGAGTTCATTTCATACAATGATGTTAAATAGATAGATTATAGCACGTTTTTGTATGCTTCCAGCTTGGCTTGACAAAATGCAAGGATACAATCATTGGTGTGCCTGGTAGAATAAGAGGAATCTCTGGTGGAGAAATGAAGCGGCTGTCCTTCGCTTCTGAGGTTAGAACCTTTTCTGACTATCATAGCTGACTTAATGTTCTGTCCATCACTTCAAATTCTCAAGCTTATCTGTAACCTTTGTCACAATTTATGACCTTCCATCTCTAAGAATTGTAATAATGATAATAATTTCGAATCGTTATACTGAATGAAACACTTAAGCTTTAGATTAGCTGTTATCAATGTGTGTCCAGTACTTGTGCCCTCAGAGTTACTTCTGAGTACTCATTTACCGACCTCCAAACGCTGGATCGCTGAGTTGACTGTTGGCTTGTGGTTAGTGGTCCCGAGGATGGGATTCGAACCACGCGAGTAGACCTCGCATGATTCAAAGCACATCGCCTTAACCTCTCGACCTCTCGGCCACGCTGCCACTCAACCGACTTCGCTACTGTTATTGGTACTCACTTTCAGTAAGGTATGAGGTAGAAGGGATTCAAACCTCACATGATTCGAAACACTGCGCCTTAACCACTCGACTTCTCGGCCACGCTGCCACTCAACCGACTTCGCTACTGTTATTGGTACTCACTTTCAGCAAGGTATGAGGTAGAAGGGGTTCAAACCTCGCATGATTGGAAACAATGCCCCTTAACCACTCGGCCATAAGCCGCCATGCTACGTCCATTCGTCAGTTTGCGAGACCGAAGTTGCTGTCTGTTGCAGAGAAGTCCCCATGCTATTTAGATTACCCTTGCATGGAGACAGCATTTTGCTTATAATTGTGTATGCCGTCTCGATGCCACGTCTTTCAAAGTGTCCCTGGCCAAGGATGAGTCCCCATGCTATTTAGATTACCCTTGCATGAAGACAGCATTTTGCTTATAATTGTGTATGCCGTCTCGATGCCACGTCTTTCAAAGTGTCCCTGGCCAAGGATGAGTCCCCATGCTATTTAGATTACCCTTGCATGGAGACAGCATTTTGCTTATAATTGTGTATGCCGTCTCGATGCCACGTCTTTCAAAGTGTCCCTGGCCAAGGATGTAGAAAGCATCTGCAAAATGGGGAGGGAGCAGTTTAAAAGATGTACGTCCTAAAAACGACGGAGATGACCGATGATGGCAATTTCTGACCACAGATGATGCAGTCTGACAATGGTCCTCGTAGCAAGCTCTGATTACAATATAGTTGTGGGTCTCATCTTACGTTGAGAATTCAGGCAAAAGAATGATTAAGCAAAAATGATACGTTTCGATTTAGAAGGAACACTCTTGAATAGTTTACCAAATAGTAGGCGGGCACTTCTCTTTTGACCCCCCCCCTAACTCCTGCGTCCCTGTCCGTTGCATCCAGGTATCCTTGTAGTTGACAAGTCCATGGATTCAGGCAAGTGTCCGTTGCCTCAGAGTGTCAGCTGAATTTAGGTTTCCGTCGCATTCAAGTATCTGCTCTATGCCGATAAAGGTGTACAATTTATCGAGGTGCCCTTTTGAATGGGGTTATCGTTATATGGGTATCACAAGAGCTGAGATTTTTACCTTTTTTGATCTGTGCTCGATTCTCTTTCTTTCAGATTTTGACGAATCCTTCTCTTCTATTTGTCGATGAGCCAACTTCGGGTCTAGACGCCTTTATGGCCCAGAGCGTCATTGCGGCATTACAGAAAATGGCTGAGTCTGGCCGAACGATCTTAGCAACGATACATCAGCCTTCTTCAGAAGTTTATAACATGTTTAACAAGTAAGTTTAGAAATTACGTTCCTATTCATATTTGGCTATCAGATTTTCATTCGTCGAGTCTTTCCCTCAAATGTGCTTTGAGGGAAAGTGGTTGCAGAATCAGTTACGAGCCGAGGAAAAACGAGTTGAGATCACTTTCGGTGGTCGATATCCAGGGACACCAACGTGGGGGCTTCTGCATTGTCTCCTATCTACTATCAGATGTAATTCTGGCGTAAAGAATGACCATGGAAGGGACAGGTTCCCTACTTCACGATATTGTGACTCAGCAAAGTCGTGGTATAGAAGTTTCAACTCAGTGCTTGTATCAAGGGTAGGACATGACATTAATTTACCGGTCATTTCTGATATTTTTTCTTCCTTCAGAAACGGCCCATTGTACAGCAGTATTGTGTTACTGATTGGTTCATCATAATCATCAGTCATCTAGCCAATCGCAGCTACTTGTGACATTCATGATGGCACGTCAACTGCTTCGTCTTTGTGCGAGCTCCACAGCCCGGCTTGTGCTTCCATCTGTCAGATTTTTGACATGATCTGTCCCGCGCAACCTTAGTCTTCCTCTATTTCACTGTCCTTCTATCATCCTCTGATTGGTTACAATGTATACAAAAATGAAAGACTTAAGAAAGATCTTTGTCGGAACCACTTTCCGCAAGCCAACTCTGCAGCTGTCCGTCCTTCAGAGGTCGGTAATTGACTGTTCGGAGGTTGCTATGAGGGCACAATTAGTAATGCCGCAGGCTCGCATCAGCTATACACCTGCTCATATGCCAAGCCTACATTAAGATAAAAAGACATACCTCTGAAAGCTAAATCTTACCCTTTTTTAACCTTTGCAACGCGCCCATGATTCTCTCGTTATGTTTTCCCCCTCCCACTCTTTCGACCTCCCCCCCTGGTCCCTGGTCAACTCAATTTTTCCACGTAACCCTTGACAAGACACCTTTGGCCGAATTCCCTTGACCAATGCGATTCCTTTTCATTTTCCAGGGTGTTATTCATGACAGAAGGACGCGTTGCTTATCTTGGTAAAATTGATGGTGCCATTCCGTTCTTCTCGAGGTATTATTTTCATTCCTCTGTCCATTCTTTGATTTTTCTACCTTCTATTCGAATACATCCCTAGCTTCATAGTAATCTAGCACCAGAAAAGCAGTGAATAAAATGCGTAGCATACTCGATGCGAGTTTATAGGGATATTTGCCAAAAGTCTTTGCCTCACCGATAATGCTTTTATATTGAACCGTGCAGGAGTTGAATCCACGACTCCTGTATTACGTGTCCACACGGTGATCCAACGCACTGGGCACTGCTAGAGGAACAATTCTCATTAATAAAAGACCCTGAATTGAGATTGCTCCTTCCTATGATTCGAGTGAGGGGTTCGTAAAGGATGCTTATCATTTGATGTGACGGCACATAGTGATATTCACGATTTGTGATTATTGTGATCAATGGTGTTATGAATGAGGATTTCTTCAATGGATAATTTCTTTATCAATGGTATTGATCAATGATCTATCAGATGAACGATGTCCTTGATGAGTGATCCCATTGATTGATGAATTATTTGTTTTTTTGTGATTTCGATTGAAGGTGTTATTTTACTGTCACCTTGCTCGACTTTTTCTTTTTCCATTTTGTTTACTTCATTCTTTATCTTTAAAATTGATGCTGCAGTTGTTTGCATTTGAATTAGCTGCCTATTAGTATAGCCTCATTGTGAGCAAGAGGCATGATACGTAATAGCGTATATCCGATAGACTTGTTCGTCTCTATGAGAGAAATTCTTTTGTTTGCGACTACAGTATGTGTACAGTAGGCTGAGTAAGGAGTGAGACCAATAGAACCGTTGACTCAGACCAAATCTGGCTGAAATAGAAATATTCTTAAACTGAGAAACAAATTCATTAATTCATTTTTCTACCACCATTTTGGATAGAAAGAAAATTTGAATGCTCCTTCGTCGCAGTAGCGAGTTTCTCTAACAAAAATGTGGCATGGACAGTCTCCGTATATCTATTCTCTTTTAGTCTTGGTTTCCAATGTCCTGCGAATTACAACCCAGCTGACTTCTTTATAAGCACGTTGGCAATTGTTCCTGGAAGAGAAGATGAGTGCAAAGCTAGGTCAAGAGTAAGTGCACAGCTTTTCAGTGATAAAAAATGGCTCGACGCAAAAGCTAAACATTGCAATCCATTTGTGCCAGATTTGAATTGTGGCACTGATGAAGACAGTAGTTTTTCCGAAATCATCATCACTACCATCATCATCATCATCAATCATTATCATCATTATCATCAATCATTATCATTATCATCATCATGATAATCATCATTATTGGTCATCATTATTGGTCATCGTCATCATCATTATCATCAATCATTATCATCATTATTGATCATCGTCACCATCGCCATCAATCATTATCATCATTATTGATCATCACAATCATCATTGTCATAAATCATCATCATCTTGCATTTCCTATTCACTAATGATTTGAATCAAGATGAATCGATTGATATCGTAGCAAATCGCTGATGCCTTCGAGGAGCGTGCTCAAATCCAGCATTCTGGTCGACATGAATTTCACAGTGTAAGTAACTCCCTTTGTCCAGACCATTTGACTCTACATACTGTAGATGATTTGACAAAGAACAGGAACAGGAATTGGTCATCAACATATGCAAGTATTTCATAGCTTATCATGGAACAAATTGTATCTAAACGTATTCAATTCCTTACTGTGGAATTCTCCAATACTTGACTGTTGATTAACCGGTAATAGCTTTGTTAATTTTATTCATTATGGATTTTTCATTCACTGAACGGTCTGTCGATGAATTAGCAACAATAATTGCAGTGCGTCTTTCTCTGAATATGCCCCTATCAATTATCTTGGTACTAGTGATGAAATTCATCATAAAGTTAAACTTTCAGTTCATAAAGTTCATCTTATGTTTCGATCACAATAATTCATTTATCATATCATTGTAATTTCTCCAGGGAAGCGAAGAGTCCAAAATTAAGGAGCATAGGTATGAACAAGTCATTAAATTCTTTCACTTTGATATTTTCCCTTTTGATATCAATCCTGAGTAGACTGGAGCTAATCTCTTCATTAAAAACCAATGGCTGGTCGCTTACAGATCAGCTGATCCCTGAACCAACCGCCTTCAAATCAATATAATATAGAATAGGAGGTTTATTGGTACATACTTGGAGGTTTGCGGGGATTAGAATATATCTACATTCGATCGTATAATTTGCAATATTCAATGGTTAAGCATAAAGAATTTACCGAATTGTATTAATGCAGCAAAGATGTATGGGTGAAATTCTATTTGCAGTTACAAAGTTGGATTCTTTCGTCAAATGGGGGCTATTTTGTGGCGATCGACGATGAGCAATAAGCGAGAGCCGTTTGTCAGCACCATCAGAACAGCTCAAGTCATTGTAAGTTCACGAAAGGACATACCTCTTCCTTATTTGCTTCTCCATTTCATTTATATTGCTACAGAGGGGAAATCGAAACGAGAAGATTATTAGAGAACATGGATTGACTCTGATGCTTTTTCGTGTGACACTCATCAGTGTTAAGAACTTCAAAACGGTGTTCGAGAGGAACCTATAAAATACCAACCTATTTGCGTAGATACAAGAAGTGTACCTAGTGCTTTTTTTGAGACACCCATTAGTGCTGGAAAGTTAAGAATTATCTTAGTAAAGTTTTTTTTATACTGCATCAAACGTTTTATTTCCGTACAAGTCTGATTGATTCTCGCGTTTTTTCTGCAGGCAATTGCAGTTATCGCGGGATTGATTTACCTTCAACAAACGTATGACCAAGCAAGTGTTCAAAATGTGGCTGGTGCTATGTTTTTCTGCATTACGTCATCATCCTTCAATTCACTGACATCAGCTTTATTCGTAAGTACAATCCAAACTTGCTCTTTCCAATCGAGTTTTCTTGCTCGCAGCAAGCATCGGGTGCAGCTTGTTGGAGAGATGCCACCCTGAGCCACGCCATTGTGAGTTAGGATGGCTAGATTCTCTCCTTGCCCTAATTCAGCCCCTGCTTTACGCCAAGTACCCATTTACTGCGAGGTTGCTCAAACCCTGGATGTTGCTTAAACCTTGGACATTTAGGACAGTAGCCGATGACCAAAATATCAAATTCCCCTCTACCCTCTTTTCACACACAAACACAAACACAAGCACAAACACAAACACAAACACAAACACAAACACAAACACAAACAAAAACACAAACAGAGGCAATCACTCCTGGGGCTCCAATAACCACTGGAACAATTTGCGTTTCCAGTTTCCACATTTCAGCTACCTCTACTTGCAGTGCAGATCTTTGTGCGTGGCAAACTTTTTTAACTCTTTTCTGGACACATTGCAGTCTTGGGGGCACGTTGTATCTATTACTATCACTATTATTGTATGATTACTTTATGTTTCTCAGCGTTCATTCGCATCACTTTTTCTCCTCCCGTTGTAGGTGTTTCCGGCGGAACTCCCGGTTTTCATGAAGGAGCACAAGCTTGGCATGTATCGATGTGATTCTTACTTCATTAGCAAGATGTTGGCCGAGGTAAGGCTGTCTGTTAAGCACGGGAGGCATTTCCTTTCATCCTATCGTCTATTCGTCGATCGGATCATCGATAGAGGATTTCGGCTTGTCAAAAGTCCAATTGTAAGGCAGGCTTTCAGCTCTGAATCGTAACCTGTATGAACAAGTCGAAGACGAAACGACAACAAGAAAATCATTAAAATCGCTTTTGAATAATTCGCTCATAGCTTTTGTGCTTCTATTCCAGTTGCCATGGTACATTTTTGGCCCGCTGCTTTTTGCGACCATTGTGTATTGGATGGTTGGTAAGCAAACTTTCCTTTTGCTGAATTCCTTTCCGAGTACTTCCTTCAACTAGTCAACTTGTCAACTGCTGATCCGAAGCATTAATTCTCGTTATCATTTATTTACATCTAACCCTCATTGTTTAGAGGACCCTCATGAAAAGCACTTTCGAGTGACTGAGGCCTTCCTCTGTAAATATTTGCATTATTATTACTATCATTGAACTGTTTCTACGCTTATTGTCCCTCTACCTTGATTTTTGCCTCAAAGGCTGTCACTAGCTAGGGAAAGGTTTGCGTGAAAGGTAGCAGATTGATTTTGCTTCTGACCGAGCTAGCATGTTAAAAGAAAGTGGAGACGTCTTCGAAAATATAGAAATGAGATTGAAATAAACTGAAGAATTTTACTTTTTCACATCTGTCACATTACAATTCTTGATTCCGATGTACGATTTTGATTTTTCCAGGTTTTAGAGCGGAATTTGTCAACTTCGTCATATTTTGTTGCATCATACTACTCATCAACCAGTGTTCATTATCTTATGGTATATAATCAGTATTATTTCCATTTTCCATTTGTGTGTTCATTGAAGTATAGGATTTTCTTGACATGGAAAAATTTCCATCGGATGTAGAGTGGCCAGTTCTTTTCATATGCTCATAAAACAATTACAACATATAATGCAAAGTTGTTACAGGGAGCATGGAGCTTCTTGAATCTGTGGCAATTAACAATTAACTTGAAGCCAGTTTTAAAATGGGTGCCAGGCGAAACAGAGTGAGGAAATTCCATATTTTTGATATGTATGACGAATGTTCAAATGTTCGGTGATGCATGGCCAGAGGATTTTCTCACCACGCCTTACCCCCCCCCTCCCCCCTTAGGTTTATGTCATGTGTCCATTTATTACTGAGTGGATAAGACGATGACACCCAGAAGCAGGAAGGAGCGTGATTCGAAACCAGGAAGCCATATACAGTTTACTTACACATGCTTCTACCTAGATGTCAAACGCATAAATTTTGACAATGAGAAGCTTTTTGCTTATCGAGCAGTGTCCAGGTCCTTCCTCTCGATGTGACCACGCCTCGTGATTCCTATGCCTGGAACTACAGAGAGCTGGCGACTCTCCTCACTCTAAGTGAAAGTTTAGCTGAGGTGGGAATCGAACCACTGACTATAGGATCAATGCGCAAGAATCTTACCATTGAGCTATCGTGGCACCTTAACTACAGTTTAATCGTGCTTTAACAATTATGCCAACTATCCAAACTTGTGTGATGTGCTTTCGATTTTTTCTACTCTGATGATGTGCCATCTCATTTTTAGGCTACCTCGTTTCAACTTTGTCTCCATCTGTTCAAGTCGCAAGTGCTTTGGGTGCACCAATGATGATGCCTTTTCTCTTGTTTGGTGGCTTTTTTCTCAAAGACGAGTAAGCTCAATTTGTAAAAGCTGCAAAACCTTCTGTAGCCAACGCACGTTTAACAACCTCTTTGTCCGTTACAAAGGTGTTCTGAGGCTTCTACAAATATCTCAGCATTTTATGACTTGCATATTTCTCTACATATTTACTGACGCCTCCGTTCCATCTTCGTAGTATATCAACATCATGTTCATTTCTATGGAACCTTCCAAGATTTAATCACTTACTTAGGATACTCTGCAGATTTCTCTACAAAACTATGTTTGTCATATGAATTGTCCTCCTCATGCAGTAGGATATTGTAATGATGTTTATGTTTTGAATTGGGCAGGTCTGTTCCAGTCTACTTTATTTGGTTGAAGTACTTGTCTTGGTTTAAATACAGTTTCGAAGCATTGCTCGTCAACCAATGGGATGGTTTTGGCACAATAAGTATGTTAACTGTATTCGATGTAAATGCTTGCCCCCATACCTCTTTCTTTTTTTGCGATTTCATGCGCTATGGCAAGCAACCGAAGTGTCATTTATCTAGATTGGCAAGATATGCGTATCGAGCAGTGTATTTTTCCTTTCCCATAATGTGACATAATTTCAAGGTTCCTTTGATACGTGAATCATAAGATAGATTTGACAGGATTGTGCAAAGCCATGCTTATCGATTAGTGTGCTGGTCCTTTCTTATAATTTGACGTAATGTCCACGTTTCCATGATGCGTGAATCGCATGGCAGATTTTAGGATGCGCAGAAGTTTTGGTTACCGGCCAGTGTCCTGCTTCTTCCGTCAGATACGAGCACGCCTCCTGATGCCACTCTGTATGGAATTGCACAGAGCCAGCGACAGCCCTCGCTCTAAGTAAACCCCACATTGGGGTTCAGCCAGAACTTGGTATCATGGTGTTTGAAATTAAGAATCGCATCAAGGATTCAACCCAGACCACAACCAGCGAGTGGCATACTTGTCATTGTTGCTGACACTTTTCATCTTCTCTGCAGGTTGCCCAACACGAGCACCTAACAGCACTGTTCTCCCCTGTATACCGAATGGAAATGCCGTATTGAAATTCTACGATCTGGATGCAGTGAGTATAAACCTGTATCTATACATACGGCAGTTGGCAGGCACTCTGTAGGGACCCAGCACAAAACACTTCATCAAAGAGATTCAGAATCAACGTATTGATGCCATCGATGGGAAAGCTTAAAGCTCCTGCAACCCTTTCATCCAGGTTGAATATGGCTGAATAGATCACCACGTTTTGATGATTACGATAGTGTATGCTGCCGTATATTTTGCAGTAATCATTCACCCCCAGCAAGCATAAACTATTTATACTCGTCTATATTCATACCGATGAACAAGCTGCCTTTATCTTTTACCCTATACGAGGCTTAGGAAGCACCTTGTTTGAGTGGTACCATCTGTCAAGTACTGGAGTCTGGACCCTGGTGTGGCCCGAGTGACTCGTTGAGTGTGCTTTGGTCTATCTTTTTGCATTCGCTTCGCATTGGTATCACACGTTCCGTAATATACGCTTTTTACGTTTTCATGTGTATCGTTTCTGAACATATGTTAAGTGAATTTACGAATCGTTGTCTCTCTCTGTACTTCACGCCATCTTAAGCCACTATATTGTGAAGCATGGGAGATCTGTTCATTTCCTCCCCACATTTCCCTCCTGCTTCCCACCAGGTACCCATTCTTTTCCAATTGGTACAAATTAAGGCACCCAGAAACGGGAAAAAGCAAAGCCTTGGGTTTTGACAATGTTAACTAACCAAAGTCTTTGATCTTTTCTGTGTTCAAGAGTCGCCTTGGTCTGGATATTGGTATTTTGGTGATATTAGCAATTGGATTTCGCATCGTTGCATTCTTTTTCTTATTGATCAGGGCCAGCAGACGGTAACAAGGTAAAATTAGTCCTTTGCTATGTCTCCATGGCATTCCGTTATGTTTTTTGACGGTATTGATACTTGATTATTTCGCTTTGTTCGTTGATAATATTATATCAAAATGGTAAGCATTAATCAGTCTCGAGCTTTCAGACACATCAGCCTTAAGTAAAGAATTTATTATTTATTATTATCATGTTTCACTGTCTAATCCAAGTTTCACTGCCTAATCCAAGTTTCATTGCCTAATCCGCGAAGTCTATCTCACAAATCATCATTCATCCCAAGAACATGCAACTTATGGAACGTCTTGTCTTTCTCTTGCTTTCATGAGTCCTACAACTTGCCATCTTTCAAATCTAATGTAAATAAACTTGATCTTATCTCTCTATCCTCTTAGCTGCTCGCTTTCTTCTTTCTTCCTTTGTTGGGGCTTTGTATAGGTCACCATGGCCTTTCCTCAACATAACCCACCAAAAAAAAAATGTTATTATTCCCTCTGCCCCCAAGGGGAGGATATTCCTGTGGGCTTAGCAGACTCGTTTCCATGTACCATAAAGATCTGCAAGTGCTCTTCCAGATGTGCTACCCTGGTGCCTTTTAAGCGTTTCCATTCAGCGTTGCAAAGTTCGGCTGTTTTCAAGGGGTTACAGTCTGGTAAATTTGCTGAGAGAAATGATTCCCGAAGCTGCCATCTTTTACTGCATTGAAATTTAAGTTTTTTTATATCTATAGGACAATACTTTCAAATCATTTATCCATGCCGCCATCTATGGACATGTCTTGTGTTTGCCATAGTTCTGGGAGTTTAATAAATGTTATTTGTTTCGCTTTCAGGCTGAAAACGCGGTTGAATATGTCATCTTCACAACCATTTAATTGCAAATTTTGATGCTTCATTACTGAAAAACATAGATCATACTATTGGCTTTATTGTTTCATTTTTTTCATCGAGTCTTTCCCTCAAAGATGGTGGTGCTTTCAGGGAAAGTGATCACAGAATCGGTTACAAGCCGACAAAAATGAGTCGAGATCACTTTTGGTGGTCGATATCCAGGGACACCAACATTTAGGTTTCTGCATTGTCCCCATTGCTCTATTAATATTCGAGCAAACCTGAGTACTGCAACTTTGTACATAACATACTTAACTGCATTCGTTACTTCATTTTATGCTTCAAAGATGCACATTTTTCGATAAAGGTAAAGTAAGGTTGAGTCTTATACTCTAAATGAGCGCCAGGGAGCACCTTGATAGAGAGGTACCTTCCTGAGCCTCGCCATTCTTGTGAGGTAGGGGGGCCAGCTCCTGTCCTCCCCCCCCACTTTACCCATAGTTTTACACTAGGTGCCCATTTACTGTTGGTTTGTCTTGTTTTCAGGACCCTTAACGTCTTATCATCATTATTATTACCACTCCTTATATCTCAGTGATGACATTATGCTGGTGTCATTCTTAAGAGTAAGCAACGACCAGTAGCTTCAGGTCTCAAGAATCTCTTTCGGTATTTTCGCAGTGTCCGATAGAGTGGCTTTTGCACCTGCGCTATGCAAATCTTCAGGCTAAGTCCCAACTACGATCTGGTTTTCTCAGCATGTGAGCACTTCTAACTTACTCTTGACGTTCTAATAATATCCACGTTTCTGTTGCTCTTTCCATGCAACTCGCTAATCACCAGGAGGTAATGCATATAAATGACGGGAAATTATCTAGAATCACTTTCAAATCCACGATGTCAGAGCGGTCGTGTTCAATGAAGTGATGTATCTGCAAATCAATGCCCCCCTCCCCTACCCCCCCCCCAAGATTCAACGGCCTTAATTCTCAATGACGCTGTCTTAATAGTGGTTGTACCAGTTTACTCCCTCAAACAGATCACATCTCTTATTACTATCATCATTTTAATCATCATTGCCATTATTATTTATAATTGCTCTGCTTGACAATTTTTCTATGTTTTTCGTAAACTGTGAATTGCTTGTTGTCATATTGTAAGGCGTGTCACCAACATTCACTACTTGCATAACAGAAGTACGTCACAAGGAAAGCAGTTGTAATCGAGTCCTATGAAAATCAGGTTCTTTGTGAACTTTGCTTATCGTTTTAAACTTTATATGCTTTTAGAACTATAATTCGCTTATTTGGAAACGAATTGCTGCTTTGTAAATGTATTTCAAATTTTAACCAGATGAAGAATTTTATCAGAAAAAACTAAACCCAGAATCAGTTGAAATTAAGATTAATTTTGTACATTGGATTTGCTGCTTTGATGATTCACTTTTATTGCCTAGACGAAATTCTGTTTATATTTCACTCGTCGCCATCATCGGGTAGGGTATCCACCGCATGCATCGCGTTAGGAAGTTTGGGTTAGTGTTCACTACAACTTCATGTCTGAAGGTGTCACGGTAAATCACCAGGTCCCCCAGCTCCCTCGCTGCCATCCCATCAAACCTTTTTTTTTTGGTATACCACTGTATTATTGGCTGGATCCGTCTATGGCGAAAGACGGTTCTGCATGGCAAAACGAGAAGTGCACCGGCCTTTCATTCGTCAGCGAACGGCGCGTGGCCAGGGAAGGTGTCGTCAGCTGGTCGGTTGCGTCATTTCGCTTTGTTTCGACGGGTGACTGTCCCAATGACCGACCGATCTTCGTCTGCCACACGTTCTGCTGCCCCCACCCTCCCTCCCATGTTTGGGATGAATTATTCATTAGAAGAACCAGCTATCTTGAATTCATTGGTGCCGTGGCGTAGTGTTTAAGCATACGGACTCACAACAAAGGGGCTGTCCGTTCGATTCCTGCATGTGTCACTTTTAAAGCACCATTGGTGAGGAAGGCAAGGGGAAACCACCTCATTAATTCCACTTCCCTAGAAAAAACTCAGAGCCCTGTTTCTGGCTTCTGCTACGCTAGAAATCGAGTATGCAACGCATTTATCATTAATTTGTTCCTCAGTATTGCCATTCTGCTGGAATTCACGAGTTGATAAACCTTCCACTGCCTTTTTCCAGATTGAATTTCCATCTTTTCACATATCGGGTGTGGAATGCAAAGGTTTATCAACTACCTCTAATCTCCTGCAAGCAAACAAGGGCTGCCATTGTGACATTGAAAGGAAAATACCGTGTATGTCAAGATCGTTTCCATGACATTAGGAATTCATTGTTTCCATTTCACTTGGTGTGATCTCACTTCCCTTGTGCGGATGCACGCTCCTTATCCCACCAACTTGCTTAGTCTGGCACAGATACTTTAACGGACATTGTTCTCAGGAGATCAGGGATATTATTCCAGTTCCTCTGAGGCGTGTCAGGACCACCAGAAGCTCAACTCATTCACACCCTTTCCAAGTTTCACTGCCTACTTCACGACCTCTATCTCACAAATCATCATTCATCCCAAGAACATGCAACTTATGGAACGTCTTCTCCTTCTTCTTGCTTTCCTGAGTCCTACAACTTGCCATCTTTCAAATCTAATGTAAATAAAGTTGATCTTATCTCTCTATCCTCTTAGCTGCTCGCTTTCTTCTTTCTTCCTTTGTTGGGGCTTTGTATAGGTCACCATGGCCTTTCCTCAACATAACCCACTAAAAAAAAAAAAAATAAAATGGGACATTGCACAACCGGACGATGTTCCTGTCACCAGCCCTCCTCATTCAGCCGGGCCTGGTACCGACACTTAAGGCACTTTTTTCTCTCTTTTTCTTTAGTAAGTTATGTTGAGGAAAGACAATGGTGGCCTATATGAAGCCCCAAAATAGGAAGAAGAAAGCGAACAGCTATGAGGAGAGAGAGATAAGATCAAGTTTATTGATCTTAGATTTGAAAGATGGCAAGTTGTAGGACTCAGGAAAGCAAGAAGAAGGCAAGACGTTCCATAAATTGCACGTTGTAGTGATGAATGATGATCTGTGAGATAGAGTTTATGAAGTAGGTAGTGACCGTCAATTGCCTGGTTTTTCAAGGTTGATATTCAAAGATGGTTTTCCGTCTTTCGATCATTGCTTTTCTTCAAAGACTCTAAATTTCCGTAATTTGTTTCCTTTTTTCACATCGAGCTGAGTGCCAACGGTTCAGCTTACAAGCATAAGAAAGAATCCTTTTATGAGTTATATTGGGGAAGGCCATTATGAAATTCCGGCAAAGGAAGAAAGTGAAAAGGAGAAAGAGATGTGATGAAGGAGGCTGATTTTGGATTTGAAAGAAAGGAAGTTTTAGGATTCAAGAAAGGGAAAAAGGCAAAATGTTCCTTTACAAGTTTTTGTGATGAGTGATGATTTGAGGGATAGAGTTTATGGAAGTGAAATTAATAGTGGGTTGAGGTTATGGTGGCCCTGACGTATTTCAAAAGCAGCAGTATATTCGATCCAGGGCGTAGCAGAAACAATCCTATGAGTTTTTTACAACAGATGTGGGTTTTTGGGAAGTGGCTTTTTGATGTCTTCTTCATCGATACTGTTTATATTATAAACCGAGCATGATTCGAGCCCACAACCCAAACATTATGATTTTTCACCAGTGCACTGGTGAACCATGGTGCTTCACCATCATAGGTAACGTAAAGGTCGAAATTTTTTCCTCCCCCCGTCTTTCTAGTGGTATTGAAGTGGGCTTCTTCCGCTATTCTTCCGGCACTGATGATAACCCGTTGACATTGGCTTTGTATAATCTGTAGACAGAAAATAAGCCCAATCGTGCAGCGGGAATACTGAATTTTCCGGCAGTTTGTACGCGGCCACTTGCCATGAGTAAAAAAGCTAAGCGAGGGAGGCCTGTTGCACCATCAAAGCACATCAGATTGAAAGAAACACTTCTGGAAGAATGGAGATCGAAAAAATCGAGATGTGGATTTCAAAATGAAACTGACAGCAACTTTGCTCGATTTATTTTGCAACGAATCGATGTCGAGGAAACTCCGAATTATCATGCAGTTATTTCTAAGGTAATTTTTAAGGAGAACCCCCGTTTTTGTGCGATGAAGATGCCCTGTGGTATCATCCATTATCAGACATCTGCAGCAGTGGTCCCTCCCTACCTATTTGCTTCAAGTGTCAGATTTGTGAATGAAAATGTCTCTGCCAACCAGTTTGGGACACACCAATTCCAGGAATAGATGGTCTCTCCGCTCACAGCATTATGATGTCTTCCGAATGAAACGCTTACACGGCCTGAAGGCATGAATTTGGACCTGGAAATGCTTCCTTTTTGTGGCCAGGCTCAAATTAACCTGCTGAGCAGTTCAGGTTGGAGGCTGCAGATTTAGGGACCCATTCGACAGGCCCCCCCCCCCTCTGTGTTAAGTTCTACATCGGGGAATAGATCTCGTAGTTTATCCAAGGAACAGAAACAGGCGTTATAAATATCTATGCAAAGTTTAAAGAGACATCCTTTAATGGCAGCTTCTACAGTGATCTTTAAATTTCATTTCATGAGAATATTCTGCTAACATGTAATTTTAAACCTACATATGGCTATCTATGGCTATCTATGGCTATCTATTTTTTTTTTTTAGTGGGTTATGTTGAGGAAAGGCCATGGTTTATCCAGATACTTAAACAAGGATTTTTGCTCATCAACGAAACCTGTCTAATATTCTAAATACATGTTCATATATATCATGGATTATATATAAATATATATACTGTATGTCTATATAAATGTATATAGTATATATTGGGAAATGATTTGAAGCGAGCAGATATTCATCTACAGAAAAACCGTTCGGTTATTATTATGATCTTATATTGCTGTTAGGCATTTTTCGCTATTCAACAATTCTATTGGTAACCCAAGACAAACCAACCTATTAATTTTCCTTTATCATTGTATCGAAGCAGATAGCCAGTTGTAGAGAGGTGTATAATTGTAAAATTTTAACTGTGCTTTGAAGTTTCAAAAAAAATTATTATCAAAATCTTTATTCAACTCTTAGTCAGTAGATCATCGTTCGGTTGCCAGCAACTAACCGTGATATTTTGATATCACCGATGGCCCTTTGTATTATTTCCTCCATAGGGAGCGCGTCACTCCTTCGGCACACCCACAGGATTAGCAACGTAACTGTGGAAGACCCCTTAGACTTACAGGTACTTTTGCAAACAGTGAATCAATGGAAATAACAGGCGGAGGCGTGGGGCCTTCGCAATTCATTGAATAAATTGTGTTTACGTCGATAATCTATGACGAGAAGTCGAGAAGTCACGGGCTGAATGCGAAACGATTACCTTGGTTGTAAGTCGTTCATTTGAACGTTTCAATTCTAGGTTAAGTATTAAATCAAGTGCTGCATTGAATTCAAGGTATATTATTTGACAAGGGTGGAGGTTTTGAGAGTTTTCAAGTTTATGTATCGCAGTAGGACAAGTAATACATAACAGGCCTAGACCTTTCTGTGTCGAATGAATTACGTAGTGAAGTAAAATCAGTGATTTTGGCTGTTTCTCATTTTCCCACTCATTTTCACAGGACGATTAGAAGGTACCCTTTAAGGTTATTTTTTGGATTAAGTGTGCATGACTTTGGCGACCATTAAAGAAGTTTTTCAACCCTGCTAAATATTTTTTTATCGTTTTTGAATTTGCGTCAGCAAGTACGACTTACAATTAATTCACCATGGACGGTTATTCCACCAGAGTTCATGATCAATACAAAAGTGTCATCACCATTCTCACTACCCTAACCACCAAAATCATCATCATCATCATCGTTATCATCAATTTCATCACTATCATCATTATCATCATTGTCATCATCTTCATCATATCATGATGATCATCACCATAGTAATAATAATAATAATAATAATAATAATCATCATCATCATCTTTATCATCATCATCAGCATATCATGATGATGATCATCATCATAACCATCATTATAACCATCATCATAACCATAGTCATAATCTTCATCATAATCATAATCATCATTGTTATCATCATCATCATCATCATCATCATTATCATCATCATCATCATCATCATCATCATCATCATCATCATCATCATCATCACTATTACTGTTTCCATATTCATATAAAGTGTTTTGATGTATTCACCGATTTATTTCATGATTGTTTTTTTTATTTCAAAGGTAGACAAGATGGACAATAACAAAGTGAATATTGGTAATCCTCATTTGGTGAATATTGATGAAGACCATTTTCATCATTTAGGGTTTGACACATCTAGTACCGATATTTCAGAAGAATATTCTGATATTAAGGTAAGTTTCAAATTATTTCCCTCCTTTTTTTTTGCAATGCAGTTATTGTTCATGTGATAACAATTTGATTTCCTTGAGCAAAACCAGACATTTCCCCACACTTGGTGTGCGGGAATTCAGCATCTGCTAGCAGTTATCTGTCTTTCCATAAGAATTTTCCTCTGAACGATCTATGGGAGGTTCTTGAAAAGAAACACTATGGTAGATTCTATTGAGAACAGTATTATCCTGATGTGGATTTGATGACAGTTAAAGCTGGAAAAGGATTGAAGCTAGCCCAACTTATCAATTATCCACACTTATAAAATTGAACTTCATGGAACCACCCTGAATAGTAAAGCAACAAGCTATGGTAATTTTTACAAGAAGCTTTGCCAGGAAATTTTGAATGGCTGCAAAATATCTGATACATCAAGGTTGATGATTGCTTTTTGTGTGGCAAAACCATACCAAAATTTGATATAAATTATTTTTGCAGTTTGTTTGCATCAGTGGTAGCAACAGCAGGGTACTGAAATTTGCCAAGTTTCTTCAAAATACTCTGAAACTGAATGAAAAAGATGACGAGCTTCATGACAGATGCTTGACAGATCGTTATGTTATGTACAAAGTTGGACCTGTCCTGGCTTTAAGCGTATGTCATAGTGACTTTTTAAGGATCACCATTTATTGATTGCTTTTGTTATTACTAGCAGTTTAGGTCTTGAAAAATGTTCTGCTAGGTGCTTCTTGCATTTATCGCAATGATCTTCCAGCCTTTACAAGACAAGAGTGTGATGAATATATAAGCACATGGACATTTTGGTTTAGAATTTTGGGCTTCCACTAGACTTTCTTACTGCCCCCTTGATGTTGGGGTTACCACCAAGTTTTCACAGTGTCTTTTGAGTTTGGTTTGAAATTATGTCGATTTTTTCTAGCAAAGGGGAGTTTTTCCACCCTGTACTGCCTCCATGGCACCCCTGAGATGTAGGCTCAGTCCGCTTCACCCCATCTACAAAAATATATGAGTAGAGAATGGATAAATGAAGACAATTCATGATCTGAATTCACCACGTTGCCTACTAAATTTTGAGCTTGACAGAAGCCAGAGACCTTGAAGCGGTGCTTCCTCACCAATGGTGACACGAGCAGGATTCATATTCGCAACTCCTATGTTATGATTCTGTATGCTGAACCACTACAGTGTCACAAACACTTAGTTATAAAGTAGAATGTTATTACCTAGTCATGATTGATCTAGTAGAAGAATATTGTCACATTTCCAATGTCCAATCCAAAGTTGTTCATAGCTGATGCAAACACTGATGTTATTGTGTTGTATTTCCATTCAGCATGGCATGGGAGTCCCATCTGCATCAATTCTGTTGCATGAAGTCTTTAAGCTTCTGCACTATGCTGGTGCAAAAGACGTTGCACTTTTCAGAATGGGGACTAGTGGTGGATTAGGTAAGTTAATCAGTTTTTGTACAACCCATCTTCTTTCTCTCTGACTTCTCATTTAATTGTGCTGTGCAGAACTGCTTTTAAAATTTAATCAGTTAAATAAAGGTTCTGTCATTGATCGTCAAGTTCAAGACTGCTGCAGGAATTTTGACTTTGACTTTTGACTTTAACACTACCCTTGAACTTGATCTTTTTAGTTTTTAAATTTGTACAAAATTTGCTGTTAGCACTTTTCAGGAAACAGGTCGTTGATTGATGGCAGCGAATCCATTTTTGCTGAGCAAGCTAACCTGTATAGATTTTGTTTTAGTGAGTTATGTCAGGGAAAGGCTACGGTGGCCTATGCAAAGCCCCAACAGAGGAAGAAAGAAGAAAGTGAAAGGCTAAGAGGGGAGAGAGATCAGATCAAGTTTATTGATTTTAGATTTGAAAGATGGCAAGCTGTATAGATATGATTCCATCATCATTATTATTATTATTATTGTTAAAGTTTTTTCTTATTATTGATATTTCACGAATGGATTATGTTATTTTCGCTGTTTGGGACTTTATAATCAATATGTCATCAACCATTCCCCTTGGCGCAGGCTGCAGACCATGTTCAGATTTTACTGGTTGTGACACCTTTCAACTTGGTTGGTTTAGTATTGCCTCATTGCGTTCCTTTATTCTTGACCTGACCCTTCCGTTTGACGGTATATCTAGATGAATCTGGTCGAATTCTTTTTCCAAATTTTGAAGCAACTGAACGGGTTTTAAGGCCGCGAGAGCCAAATGTGAAATAGCTGACTAGGTTTCTCAGGTCTTGTTCATAGTGAATAATTGTTACTAAGTAAATTAACATCTTTTCCTTCAAAAGAAACCCCTTTGTAATCACAAAATTTCTTTGCTCGCGAAGCGTCATCATGAATCGATAACAGATAGCCCGCAATTCGTCGCCCACACGTTTAGGAAACTTCTTCATTTTTAGCGAATGATCCGAAAAATTCGAAGTTTTTTAACCTGTTTTTGATTAACCAAATTTTCTCGTGTTTTGATGGACCCTTGCAATTTTAACAGGAGTGAAAGAGGGGACTGTTGTCGTCACAAGCCGAGCTGTTGATGGTCTTCTTAGACCTTACCACGAACAGGTATGATGCTAGGTACTGCATAACATGCTCGATTTTGGACGCAGTAAATACCAGGGAAATGTTCCAAGGAGGGCAGCAGATTTCTTAAAAGAATCCGCTTAGCATGCTAAATTTCTAGCTTAACAGACACCAGATCAATGACTCTGTTTCCAAGAAGTTGTTTTTAGGGAAGCTGATTTTCACAATATTCGTTTCCTCGCGTTAGGGTAGTTGAGTTCAAGAGTCGCTGTCTTTCTGCACTGTCAGGTGTGTAGGAATCACTATGAGGTGTGGTTACATCGAGTGGAAGGAGAAAGTACCAGGAGGCTGTTCGATATGCGAAGAAACTCAGTGTCCCAAAATCTACCTAATAATTTATGAATCCCAAGAGTTTTAAAATGAGGTCGCACGATGAGAAAGGACCAGAAATCTGTTCGTTAAGCATAGCTTCTCATTATCATAGAATGTTCCTTCGGGTGCTCGTAAGAATCAAGATATAATTTTGAATGTGTATAGAGCTTAGTTGTTTTGCTCCTTCAAAGCGTGTGCATTGGTTTTTGTCATCAGGCATTGTACGTCGTCACACTTCCCATTTTTCTCCGTTTAGAAAGTTCTTGGCAAAGTGGTAAATCACTCTACGGATATTGGCTCCTCCCTGTCAGAAGAGCTAGTATCATATAGCAACAACAATAAGTTTCATTTTGATGTAGTTCAAGGTGACACGATGTGTTGCGACGATTTTTACGAAGGTAGGAAAATTGGTTTTGATTCATGCAGAATTTCTTATGTGCTCATCACTTTGTGTATGAATCTTCACAGCACAAAAGTTATTTATATTTTTCAAAAAATAGCAAGCAGCTATGACTGTAGGATTTGGTGCCCGGGCTAGCACACAGAGGGATTATGATCCGTTGGGTTGGAATAGACGAATGCTCCTGGTATCAGCCATGCTCTTAGCAGTTTCTGGGTTCAGTGGTCTGTACCCGTCCGTCCGGCCGTCCGTCCGTCCGTCCGACAATAACTGAGTGGGTGACACAAATCGTTTCGCATTCTCGATTTCGAGGTAGCAGAAACCAGAAACAGGGCTCTGAGTTTTTTCTAGGGAAGTGGAATTGATGAGGTGGTTTCCCGTTGCCTTTCTCATAAATGATGTCGCATAATCGATTTCGAGGTAGCAGAAACCAGAAACAGGGCTCTGAGTTTTTTTCTAGGGAAGTGGAATTGATGAGGTGGTTTCCCGTTGCCTTTCTCATAAATGATGTCGCATAATCGATTTCGAGCGCAGCAGAAACCAGAAACAGGGCTGTGAATTTTTTCTAGGGAAGTGGAATTGATGAGGTGGTTTCCCGCTGCCTTCCCCGCCAATGACGTTGTTAAAAGTTCCACATGGAGGAATTGAACTGACAGCGCCTTGTGAGTCCGCATGCTTAACCATTACGCTACGGCACCACTTGATGACATAAAGCCGGGGATGATTTGCGGTGAAAAGGCACCTACCACTCCACCTAACGATGCCGTCACTCATGATGGTAACTCTTGCAATGTACCCCTAATGCTTCTATCGAATATGTGACCAAATTTACTTCACTTTGACGGTGCTCAACCTTTTCATAGCATCGCAGCACTCTCCTTAGCTATCTCGTGACACTGTCCTTTGCTGTCGATATTGTCTCACTCCCATCCTTCTGCTTCCCTATGAACGATTGTTTAGGGCAAGGCAGATTGGATGGAGCGTTTTGTGAATTCTCGAAGGAATCCAAGTTGGAGTTTTTACAGAAGGCACACGATTCTGGGGTAAGGAACATTGAGATGGAGTCTCTTGTGGTTGCTTCCATGTGCCGCAGGGCAGGAGTAAAGGCAGCCATTGTTTGTGTGACCCTGTTAAACAGACTGGAACAAGACCAAATATTGCTAAGTAAAGACGTTCTAGATGAATTCCAAACGAGGCCATGGAGGCTGGTGGCTCATTATATCAAGAAGAATCACGTGAACCAATGAGAGGTGCAACGTGTATTTTGAATGACTGTGTATTTTTTGAAATTCCATAGGTACTATTTCTGATATAGATTACTGTATATGTTATGCAGTGGAATTATCTTATTGAAGTTTTGATTTTTCATTTTCCTTCACCCATTAACTAGTTTTGAAGTCATGTTGTGTGAAATTATAATAAACAAATAATGGCGATATGAATAGCAATAAATTTAGCATTTGACTTAATATTTACTTATATTAATCGCGTCTCTTTGCCTTAGTGTCCTCGCTAATGTCTCAGTCAGCAGTGCATATTTACATGACATTAAATCACAATGACATGAAGCGTAAGCCACCTTAATACACGGCTTTCATATGAACCACGAATGAAAGTCGGCTTTCATTTCAATAGCAAATAGTTCTATCTTTCCATGAGGATCTGCGTGAAAAT
Source organism: Pseudorhiza aurosa (assembly GCA_964026355.1). Lineage (NCBI taxonomy): Eukaryota > Metazoa > Cnidaria > Scyphozoa > Rhizostomeae > Lychnorhizidae > Pseudorhiza > Pseudorhiza aurosa. The sequence continues at coordinate 11,625,582 of OZ032115.1, forward strand.
GTCAATGGATCTTCTTTCCTTCCATCTGATAGCAGATGTTTATCTTGTGATGGCGGATTGCTTCTTCCTGGAAGCTTCTTTTAACAAGGACTTGAATAACGTAACTTCTGCCGCTGATCAACTTTTTTGCAACTATGCTGCCTTGTGTGCATTTTCTGGCATTTGAAAATGGCAGTCAAACAGTAAGCCTGTCCCGCGGGAAGCTTTGATTAAGTGTCCATCCTCTTGAGATTATCTAGTATAAAATCCTTCAATTCCACCTGCTTTCTTTGAAGGTGCTTTCCTCCAAGGTCTGTAAGCCTAATTTCAATTCAGCTGTTTGAAGTGCTGAGATTTTACAACCGATTGATATAGATTTCGTTTACAGATGTAAACAGTGTCGACAATTGGTCATTCAAATGTGTGTTTACTATTTCCGAATGCAACTACCATCTGCCTGTCAAAAGGTACGGTAATTTCATGCAAATATGCAGGTTGCGTAGCCGGTAATTTTCTGCGCAATTGTCTTGCAAGTTGATTTGCGATCTCAATTTCGATCGTGCTTTCACTCACGCAAAATTTCCAAAATGCATTCATAATGATAGGAACGTAGCTAGAAATTTTGAAGGAGTGGAGTCGCAATGACGTACACAAAAATGTTGGAAGAAAGATGATAAAAGCTTGACAATCAAGGCTTTTTCAGGCGTTCTTCTTGAGAATGAAAGTGGACTAGTTGTTAAATCATTTAAATGTTAACAGACGCAATATCACCTCAGCAAAACTTTTACTTAGAGTGAGGAGAGTCGCCAGCCAGCTCTGTAATTCCAGGCGTATGAATCACGAGGTGTGGTCACATCGATAGGAAGGACTTGGACACTGCTCGATAAGCAAAAAGCTTCTCAGTGTCCAAAAATTCTACCTTTGACATCTAGGTAGAATCATGTGTATGAAAAAACGAAAAAAAACTGACAACATTTGAGGACGTATGCATAGAACCAAACAATACAATGGGTAAGAAAAGGATACAATCTAACAGTCACGATTCTTTTGAAAGGGGGCTAACAGTCACGATTGTTTTGAAAGGGGGCTAACAGTCACGATTCTTTTGAAATAGGGCTAACAGTCACGATTCTTTTGAAATAGGGCTAACAGTCACGATTCTTTTGAAATAGGGCTAACAGTCACAATTCTTTTGAAAGGGGCTTCCAATCTCCTCCTCTATGTCCCTGTTGGGGGTGGACAATGTGGATACGGTATGCCCTGCATTTTCTTTGTCTTTGGCTTCTCCTTAAAGAGGTCGCAGCAGAACTTCTTGATACAGTTCGTTCGTTTTTTCATATGCTCGTGAGATAATTACAACACAATGCAAAGGTGTCACAGGGAGCATAGAACTACATGAGAACCCTGTTGCATTTAACAATTACCTTGAAGCCAGTTTCAAAATGGGTGTCAGGCGAAACAGAGTAAGGGATTTCAATCTGTTCGATTATGGAAGAGAAATGCATAGCTTTAGACCTGGGTGCCTCACCTGACTCATTTTTTCAAGCAGACTTACAGTAAAAATACTTAAAGGATTCAGAAACACCAATGTAAAGGCAGGTAATTACCTCAGACAATCGTCATTCACGAAAAGGAGGACAACGATCTATCGAAAGTCCCTCCATTGACAGTAATTATCAAATCAGTTCGATTTAACCGGTGGCCACTGTTCTTTAGACAAACGCTCGACATGTCATCAGCCCTACTCATTGATTAAGGCTTGACTCTTGCTCCAGATGTCACTGGCTGTGACTCACAGATGTTTTTCCATCAAATGTCTTGAATTCTTGCGGTAAATCAACGACGATCTTTCTACATCTCAGTGATCCATTTTTGAATCTTGGTGATCTTTTCAATAAGGATGAGCTTAAGTTAACATTGGTATAGAATTAAACTGGGATTGCTTTAATGATGAGTTCTCTACGCGTCGTTATAGAAGAAAGATGCTTTCATGGTGTCATCTTCACTGCACCATGCAACCATGCTTCATATTTTGGACGCTGCTCCGAGACCCAGTTTGTCCGCTAACATTTGTTGGTTGTAGAAGATTGAATATCACTGTCGCTTTCCATCTCTCTGTCGCTTCTAATCTAGTTGCAAATACTACAGCGATTCATTTTCTTGATTTTTTTGACCGCCAATCCCAGGTAAGGGTTACACTCGATATGAAACATGATGTGATTAGTGGCTTGTATCTATCACATTCGCTAGTTATGCAACAAAAGATTTGCTTTTATCGATGTGTCATCTTTTTCGTTGCTGTCATATTCATCGTTATCAATATCAGATTTAAGCTGAACAAATTGCATCTTACGCAAGGACAGCCATTAACCATGCTTAGTGGCCTATCGGTACCAGCCAAGCAGCGAGACAGTATGTCACAGTATACCGTAGAAATGTCCATTTGGCGAGGTGGACGGGAGCCTCATCATAAGCTCCGGATAGTGTATCGCATAGATCAGGCAAACGAGGCTTTGCTGATCATGCGTGAAGCTGGAGAGATCCGGTATGAACCCGTTGAATGCAGAGCGAACCAACCCGGAAAGGCTTTACGGCCTCGGAAAATTTGGAGCCCACCATATCCCGCTACTTCTCATGGTCTTTCTAAAAAGTATCAATGAATTTCTTCCTTTCTGATTTTCGATTTTATTCAGTCATATATCCATGGATTGATCTCTGCCTCTGAGAATTTAGGACAATCTCATGTGAAGTAACGATCGAGTAAATGGTTGTTCAGCAATAACGTCTGCATTTGAAGGTTTTTATTGATTAATTTGATAGATATAGATCATTCATTTATTTCATTGCCCTCTCGAATGATTGAGGCATTCCTCTCTAAACATCTTTATCATTATTATTCTTATTAATCATTCAAACTACCTATACTTAGATTTGAACTCTTATATGCTTGAATTGTACGCTGTGTTATGGAAATCATTATTGTAAACGAAGCATAACTGCATGGAGACTTGAATGTTGATCTTTGACATTCAACTGTAGGGTTCAATGCTGCTGAATTCAGTAATAATCATCGGCAACAAACATGATACATCGTGAATCATTGTCATAATCATCGTTGTTATTGGCATCCCCATCGACATCGCAATTAGGTGTATCATCATCACCATCATTAATCACCATCAATCATCAAAATCGCCAATCATTACGAATTATCGTCAGTCAATATCTGTCATCGTTATCATAGCTGCTGTCATCAATCATCATCAATCATCATGAATAATAACCAGTCATCGCCAGTCATTATCAGTCATCGTCCATCTCATTGATTGCAACTGACCATTATCATGCAGATCATAATAATCATCTAGCTCATCGTCATCGCCATTGATTGCATTTCGTGTCACCGAAGCTTTGAGCCATTGAAATTTGTGTAGTTATGGAAATGTTTCGTGGATAAACCATGACGTAGATATATATGATGGTTTTCAGGTAAAACTTTCCCATTTACAGTGGACAGCCAGTTTTGCCCAGTTTCAGCCCCCCCCCCATTACTGCGTCTTGTGTCTCCCCGTGGACACTGACATAGCTAATTCATCACGCGATTGCGTTTTTTCGTGGGTTATCTTGAGGAAAGGCCATAGTGGCCTTTACCAAGCTCCAACAAAGGAAGAAGAAGAAAGTGACAGGCTAAGAGGAGAGAGAGATCCGATCAAGTTTATTGATCTTAGATTTGAAAGATGGCAAGTTGTAGGACTCAGGAAAGCAAGAAGAAGGCAAGACGTCCCATAAATTGCATGCTCTTGGGATGAATGATGATTTGTGGGATAGAGTTCGTGAAGTAGGCAGTGAAACTTGGAAAGGGTGTGAATGAGTTGAGCTTCTGGTGGTCCTGACACGCCTCAGAGGAACTGGAATAATATCCCTGATCTCCTGAGAACAATGCCCGTTAAAGTATCTGTAAAAGATGGGAAGAACTCAAGCTAAACGACGATAGGAAAGAGGTTGCAGAGATTTGGTGAGGTTAGGATCATTGAGAGAGACGAATGGCTTTGGACTGGACTTTGTCGAGAAGACAGAGAGTACATTTTTGAGCACCACCCCAGACGTGGGAGCTGTATGTAATATAATGGCAATACTTCATAGATTCATGGGTCGAATCAAGTGCAATTAACGTGAATGATCGTTTTTTCTGATCCTGGTCTTATTGAAAAACACCCATTACATGTCCATTGGTAGCAGGAGTAAAGCTGCATCACGGCGTCATAGTTTAGCATGGTGTTTCTCAAACAGTGCTCCGCCACGCTTGTTTCCAGTGCGTCACTGTATCTTGTTTTGTCAGAATGAGTCTTAACAGCAGATCTTATTCATCACAGGTCAAATCTGAGATTGGAAACACCACATTTTCCCACAGTTCTGCTTCAATTGTTTGCTTCTCTCCATACAATCAAAAAAGGTAATTCTGCAAATGACGTCAACGATTTGTAAACAAATCACTAGTGGAGCACGGTTTGTGGCATCGATTTGAGTCGCATCTGTGAAGCCTTAATTCGAAGTGTTGCATTTTGCCATATCGAATTTTACTTCATATTTATTTATTAGTATCGAATTCTTTAAAGTTTGTATTTAAGATAACTTTATATAGATAGCTAATTCAAAGCAACTCTTTGCAAAAGGAAACATTTACCATGCTATCAAGAAAAGTAAACTAAATTCTGTTGATGATTCTTTTTCATCGATGCGTTTACGATTAAGGTGGGCGAATGATTTGGCTCGTAGAGCTTTCGCTCAGGAATCGAAGAACTGCAAGCTCAGTAATGATCATCACAATTCGGTCGACTTTTACCTTGCACAGTATTCTGCCTGTGAGCCTTTACAGTAGATGCGGAATTCCACCTCAACCAAGGAGTTTTCTTTGTATTCTTTACGTTGCATACTCGATTTCGATCCTAGGAGAAATCCAGGAATGGGTTTTGAGGTTTTTCTGAAGAAGTGGACTGGTTTCCCGTTGTCTTCCTCACCAATTGCATTTTCATTGCGACACAGGCAGGAATCGAACTCACAACTCTTGAGGCTTTATGATTCCGCATGCTTAACCATTACACCACGACGGAACAAGCGTAAACATTACATAGTGAATTCGAAAAGGAGGTAGCCTCCCTAGGTATTTCGCTAATACAAACATTAGGCCACTTAGGTCGATTGGCTTCTTTATGGCTGTCTGCTCTAAATGAGAGAGGCTCTGAGAAATTTTTACCTGGAAATAATTTCAGAAAGTAATAATTCAAGAAAAAATAGAATATCAGAGCCATGCATTGCCATGCTTTTGTCTCAGTAGTGGAAGAAGGATAAGCTTTAGTTTATACGGTATCAGAGGTAGATCGATGTCGGAATGTTCCCCCTTCTTTGCCCCCTTCGCTTTGAAAGGTATCTCTCCTCAGGACGTTGCAAATTGAACAAGCACAAGTGTTTTAAATTGACGTTAATGGCGTTGATGTCTGAATTGATCAAGCCCAGAGATAGAGGAAAAGGAATGCTAGCGAAAAGCTTTCGCTCGCATTAGAGAAGCGAGCCTGTTCAACATTCCTTATAATGTCGGTACGTTACAAAGGCATTAATAAAGGATTCTTGTAAACATTGTGAGCCATTGATATATGAGAGGACTTAAAAGATTTATGTAAGATGGAGTGCGGATTCTGCTTTTAAGAGAGGTCTTTGATTGATTCTGGAAATGGTAAGTGACTAAAATGAGGTTTGTATTCATGAGACTACCTCCCTGCCTTGAGTTTGCAAAGAGCATTTGAAATTTGTTTCATCCTAATGTTTGCACTCCTCAAAAATAAAGCTCGTGGCTTTGCCGCATTAAAAAAAGATTCGATCGACTGAAATGCATCTGGGGGAATGAAGCACTTTGATATATTTGTAGAAAGTTCACTTTCGTCAACAATTCAAGCATTAGCAAAGGATTAATATAGTTCGACGGGCCATCTAATTCAAAGCTAATTTTATCTTATATTCGCTTCCTTGCCAAAGATCTACGAAATCTGCAAAAGAATACCAACATTTTGCAACGCGTCCTCGATTTTATTTCTGCTGCACGCTAAATTATCAATGTGTATAGAAACAGCCTCACTTACATTTCTTATTGACAAAATTCCTGTGTAATCCTCATTCTTAGTGTTTTAAGATTCTCGCGAATGGATTCTATGATCCATGTTTCGAATCCACCCGCAATCAAAACTTTGTTACAAATGAATAACCCTCACTTATAGTGATGAGAGTCGCCAGCTCTCTGTAATTCCAGGAGTATGAATCACGAGGTGTGGTCACATCGAGAGGAAGGAATTGGACACTGCTCGATAAGCAAAAAGCTTCTCAGTGGCTATGTACATAAAGGAATCGTTAGATGAAGTTGAATATCCTTCGTTGTGAATGCTTTCTTCATCTATCTTTCTGATCAGCAGTAAAAAGGTAGTTAGTTCAGTGTTAGCCTTGTTAGGCTGTAGGTATTCGCAGTTGGAAACTCGACGTCTACACTTGTCACCATCTTTAGCCATCACAGTTACCTTTTGGAAAAATGCAAGCAAACTGCAAGCATGTGAAATGAAAGCTACAGGAGGCTACAAGGGAGCTCTTGGAAAGATAAGAAGACGGATGACTGGGCACAAGATGACACTAAGAAGAGGCGTGGCTTCGGTCCGTAAACGATAATGCAGACTGTCAAGAGGAGAAAGCTGAAGCACTTTGGTCATGCAGTCAGAGGTGGTGGATTGGCAAGAATGGTGCGGGAGGGGGGAGAGGGTTGAAGGCCAGAGAAAACAGGGGCGACCCAAGAACAAGTGGTTTGACAACATGATTCACTGGAATGGATCTGGAGCAGAGCAGTACTCAGAAAGTGAAGTATACTAAACGCCTCTAAAACACTGAAATCCTGCTTTGTTATAGACAGACACGGCTTGACCTTGCCTTAGCATGAGAGCGTGCATTCTGCAAACTCAAGATTTATGTTCCTGTTAAGAAAATGAGCAATGCTACGTGTCAATCTCATATGTTGACCAAGCATTTTTTATTATAGGTTTTCCTCAAACAGATATCGCCTGCAGTATCGAGCAATGGGGGAAAGGGCGACTGCAGTATTGCTCTTGGTACTACAATCATAACACTTACAATGCAGAAACATCCACACTGTTGTCTCTGGATATCGAACGCCGAAGGTGATCTCAACTCATTATCGTCGGCTTGTAACCGATTCTGTAACCACTGTCCCCAAAGCACATTTGAAGACTTGTGATTTTTACGCTCGATGAAAAAAGCCTGCATTATTATCAATATCATTATCATCAATTTCTTTATCGTTACAAACAACTGTGCGTTATCTCATGTCAAGAATTGTAAAGTCGGGCTCGCCCCCTTCTTCTCAGAGTTCTTAAATCCAGAGCCTAAGATGCTAGTCTAGATCGTTGCAGGAGCTGAAAATGATTTGTAAGCATCTGCGTGAACATTTTACATGCTGGAATATTTGTACAATATAGGATAATGTCGGGTTTCTGTACAACATGAGGCTGTCCTAGAGTTAGTAGATATAAATCTGCGAAACGAAACAGTAATGTCCATCTGAGTTTGCTCAGGTGACTGACGTAGCTGTTTGAGCGCAGTTCTGCTGCTTTCAAGGTTTTGTGTTCAAAGCACTCTCCTTTCCACTTCTGGATACCTTCTGCCCGTTCACCCAGCAATTAACGGGTACCTGATGTAAACTCACATTGCCATAGCTCAGGATACTGTCTCTGTTGCAAGGGGATCCCCCGACGCTCGTGTCAAAAGTGGAACTGTAATTTGATATCTTCATTGTGATCTTTCAGAGATTTTGCTAGGTTTATCCCCATTTTTAGTTCTGTTTCAAGTCCGAAATGCAAATCTAATTATTTTCTTTCGCGTTTGCTTGATATTCTTAATGACAGATAAAGCATAGACGTCATTCTTATTGCATACCGAGTTGTCTAGAGCTCCACCTATTGGTTTGCCAAGACTTAATGAAAATGATAGTCATTATTTCTTTGTTTACATTTCTAGCTACAGTGCTAATTCAAGCCAACCAGAACTTAAATACCTGTTAATATAAAAAAATTGCATACTTCAAAAAACACAAATTGCCTACATACAGCTAACATTTTCTACAGTTACAATCAAAGATCAAAATCTTTTATGGAAAGTGACATTGCTCGCAATATCCTAGATCAAAGAAAATATCCATTTGCAATGTTTGGTTTAATGTTTTTGGCTTGGGTGCAAAAGTATTCTTGCAGCTACGAAAATGGCAAGGTATAACTTTCACAAGAAAAATTCGTTTCATGAAACTAGGATTGGAATTGTTTCCTTTCAATATTTATACAGCAAGCAACTTAAAATCTATGGAAACTGATTCTGCTTTCCTCTAAAAGTCTTCGAAACTCGAAGAACTTAGAAAGACTTATTTTCAAAGCATTTCTTAGAGCTCACTTTGGAGGTAATGGCAATGGCAGGATATAAAATTTATTACATAAGAACCATTAGTAAGAGATAGGTGAAGTTCCTTGGACACACCTGCAAGAAAGATGGGGCAGAAAAACAAGCTCTGTGAAGGAAGGAGGAGTAGAGGGCGACCGATAATTAAGTTTATTGACAGCCTTAACACTCATTTGACAAGGAACATCATGAAAAATGCCGAGCTGACAAGGAGAATTCACAACAGAGAGGTTAGGCGTGCCATGGTCATAGATGTCTGCTCCAAGCGCGACCATGAAGAAGAAAAGTGTAATCTAGTTTGTCTCAGACTTACAGTTCTTTTCGCTCTGCTGCTTTAGAAAGAGACAATTTCCGGTCAACCAGGCTATGCAATGAGATGTAAGAATAAAAAAGCTAAAGCTACCTTACTGAGTTAACTGCTGCGTTACATAATCGATTTCAGGCGTAGCAGAAGTCAAAAACAGGGCTCTGAGTTTTTACAAGGGAAGTGGAATTCATGAAGTGTTTTCTCGTTGCCTTCCTCACCAATGGGGTTTTAAATGTGTAGGAATCAAACTGACAACCCCTGTGTTGTGAGTCCGCATGCTTAACCACTATACCATGGCACCATTTATTGAGTTAACTGCCTGGGAAATTCTTTCCACTTTATGGAGTGCTAAAACTGTGATCAGCCCCTACACATTTGGCAGTACAGGTCGGGTTACCCAAGCTTTGCTACTCGCACTCTGAGTAGCAAAGTTGGCGAGAGCCAGTACCGGGCCTAAAAAGACCTTAGGACACGTAGACAAATGGCGTGAAGACTGACCTACCCGCCAATGCCATCGCGTGAGCCTTCTGGAGCAGTTCCTATACCAACTAATATTAACTAATCTGTTTCAAAACAGTGCTTTTCTTCTGCGCACCCCATTCGAGCAAGTGAATTCGTGCATCAGGTACAAGAAGAGTTCCCTAACATGGTTGGTTAATTGGAAAAGACGTCATCGATGCACTCCTTTTAAACAGTATTGATGTGTTTAATCCTGTGAATCCGAATGACTGTTGTGCTTGACGGTCCAGCACGGACCACTCTGAACAGCAGCTTCTTTGCTTGCTTGCGAATTTCCTTGCTACTAGCAGCGAATAAGAAGGGGTCGACTGCTCCATTTACCACAGCAAATATCACCGTAACTCGAATCCACTTTAAGGTGCAGCGTAGCCCATCGTACGTTTGTGGGAAAAGGGAGGTGAATGTCCGAATTCCCCAGTAGACAAGAAAAGGCGTCCAGCAGATTACGAAGTTTGCGATCAGAAATGCGATGAGACGCTCGCTTCTCTTCACCATTTTAATGCGGCTCGAATTGGCGCTAACGCAGCGTCGTGATATTTTACGACGAGCGTGTCGCAACGCGAAATAGCAGAGAAACATGAACGCCGAAGGAAGAATAATCGAAACAACCATTATGATGCAACGATACGTATTGCCGTCGATGTTACGCCAATCTCGCTCGCAAATGTTGTGCTCAGGCGAGTATCTGTAGGAAACAGCCGCTGGAAATATTGAGGCTATACTCAGAATCCATACCAATGTAATGATAATTTCAACTGTTCGCTTTGACCTTGTCCACAGAGCTCGCAACGGGAAGCGAATGATGCAGTATCGATAAAGCGAGACGGCGCAGAGTGTGATCAAGCTTACTCCGGCGGCCAGGAAGAAGATGGAGAGTCCTTGCGTTAAACTGCACACAACTGTTAAATTCAGCTGGTTCTCTTTGATGGAGGAAATGTTTGTGACGAAAACATACGGGTAAATTCCAATGCCTCCTACTATGTCAGATAAGCTCAAATTCAGTAGCAAATAATTCACAGTAGTGTGTAGCTGTCTGCGCCGAATTATTAGAAATATCATGGTTGTGTTTCCGATGAAATTCACCAAAGTTAGTAACACATATATGGTGCTGATAATGATGTCCGTTGAATAAGTAAAAATAACATCATCTTCATCATGATTGCCCATTGCATTTGATTCGAAGTTCCCGTATTGGAACTGTGAAAAATTCATAATCGTCTTCATTTGGAAGGAACTCTTCTTGTTAAAGTGTAGTCTGATTCCCCCCTTGTGATAATTATGCAAAATGGAAGGTTAATTTCCTCGTCGTGACTGCTATTTTCACTAACTGGTACTTTATTTGCGTCAAGATATCCCCTTTCAAAACAGTTTTAATTTCTTTGATGATAGGGCTCCACCAGACTGTCTAAAAAACACATAGATAACACGGTTTTGATGAATCAGAAAAGGTATAAAAAGTTACCAGCATCATGCAATGATCCCAACAGATACTCACTGCAAGCAATCGATTTATACCAGAGTTTCAAGAAATGCTCCTTTAATGATTAAAATACTTGATTGTGTAGAATTTGTCAGTTCCGATATATTGTCTGCTTGGATTTGCATGAAGTGAATTCAATGTTTTCACTTGCTCGTCTACAGTTTCGCTTTGCCGAAGCCTCAACGAGTACAACTGTGGAGTAAGTCCGTCTTGTAGACATTTTTAAGATTCGTCGTCAGCATTTTCATTGTATCCACTGCGTGAATGAAAAAATTCTTGATGTGCAATGTTCTTGATGTACTTACTTAAAGATGTAAATGGTACCCTTTCTAGTCAACCACAAAATCTTGAGATCATGGCAACAACGTTGTACTTAGAAAGTAAAATGCAGACTAGTATTTTTTATTTAGTGGAGTTTGCTTCCCTGATATCTTCCTTCCTCAGCTTGTGTAACTTGCATTCTTCCCCGATTGCAGCTCGATTACTTATCACTTCAATTCAGAATTGTATCTGAAAGCAGAGAAACATCCACATTCCTTCTATTGGCAGTGCATCAATCACTTTTGGCCAAGATCCAGTGGATTACGAAATTCGTGAAAATAACGGAGTTGTCCTTGAGAAAGATGCATTTCAACTGACGGAGACAAGTGTTCAAAAATATTTACATACCTGTATTTCTGACGATTAAGTATTCTCGGAGCCAAATTACAGCTGAGAATCGCTTCATCACCGTATCATTTCAGAAAATCCTGTTTATTTTCTCTCGCGAACGAGTACACAGCTTGAGATATTTGCTTTTCTGAAATTCAATACTTGAGTTAGGCCTGATTTACTCGATGTTAAGTCATCTACGTAAATCCCGGGGGTTACTCCTTGGGAGCTCATCATTTACGGCTGAGTCATGCATCTGAAAATAAGTTCAAAAAGAAAGTCGGCTTTATAAAAATTCTAAACGTATACGATAGCGATGTTTGGCTGAATGCTGTAACCACATTAAATTTGCTATCGAAATGATACTGCCAGGCTTGTTTGAATCGAATTGTTTCCACACGAAAACGGCTGGAAAGCAGAGCCTCTTTAGCTGGTCTACCTTCCTTGCAGATGACCTTCCGTTGCGGAAACATTCAGAAATGAACAAGCTATTTATTTAGTAACCTCTACCTCATTGTAAACACGATTAATTCACAAGGGACACCATTTGTTGATCGATAGAAAACACTACTTCCCTGTTCTTCAACATATTTACGACACGAAAGGGAATATCCCTCACCTGTGTAAATGTGATATTTTCCTTTTTTTCTATGCACATGATTCTACCTAGATGTCAAATGCATAAATTTGGACACTGAGAAGCTTTTTGCTTATCGAACAGTTTCCAGTTCCTTCCTCTCAATGTGACCACACCTCGTGATTCCTACGCCTGGAATAACAAAGAGCTGGCCACTCTCCTCACTCTAAGTGAAAGTTTCGCTGAGGTGGGACTCAAACCACTGACCATAGGATCAATGCGCAAGAATCTTACCATTGAGCTATCCTGGCATTCTCCTTGCCAGTAGGTCTGAATACACCTTCCAATGCTTTTGATTCAGTGTGTGTTAAAAAGCTTGCAATACTTCCTCCCTCCTTGTAAATGCTTTCTTACGTAGCATCCTATAGTCATACCGGCAGTGACAATTTAGCTTCATGTGCTATGAGCGATGGCCTAAGAGCTTTCATAACATTTGAGTCTTCTTCGAAGTTTCGTATTTTCTGCAAAATCTTAAGGATTTATAAAGCTGCTCTTTGGAAGATAATATTATTCGGTCCAGTGTCGAGCATTCGAGACGTAGAACTTATTGAAGTCGTGATGCAAGAGGCATGAAACTGGGTCGAGTTGAGGATGACGACCGAATCCTTTGTTTTTATATTGATTCCAAGCCCACCACCAGCAAGGATTTTGGAATAAAGATATTATTGCTGCTGTTGTTTTTGCCATTGTACTAGCTTTCAAGCTTGCTCTCTTGGTCTTACTAACTGGCAGGTGCTTTATTAATGATTATACAAGGAGCATCACCAGGTATCTTCTGAAGTACGAAGGGGGGCTGAGTTCCACCAAAAACGATTCGTTTGTTGAGGATTGCATTTAGCAAGAAAGTTGTTCGGCATGTAATTACGCTCGAATCCAAATCAGGTGCCCAGCTGCCACTGATTAGCCTTCTAATTGCAAAACAAGGACATATGTAAACAAGTTTTAGCTTAGATGTTTGATGATAAGGGTGCAATTCCCAGTGACACTTTTTAAGCTTAGAATCAATAATAATAATAATAATAAGTAAATAAGCAATAATAACTAGTGCAAAAAGTGAAAGAATCAATTCGGAAGAAAATGTGGAAAGAAATGATGCCTCTCGGCTATGTCTTCGTCTTCTGGAGGCTGTAATGATTTCCTGTACCTTGCCGGTTATCCGATTTGAGACAGTCAGCTTTTACGTCATGGTATCCGTGGGCGTATTGGCAGGTCTCAACCAAATCACCTTCCCATTTCTGTGGTAGAGACTCAGGAGGTCAACAGCTTTGAGTCTTTCCACGTAGGGCAGTTATTGGAGTTTCGGACCAGTTTAATGACGCGTCGTTGAAGGTTTTTCAGCACTCCATAGTTTTTGCTGATTGAAGGGTCAAAATTGGACCGTCCAATGCAGGGTAGTCGTATTCTATGGTGGGTCAATCTAGGGACGTGCGGAGCCTGGAGGAGCCTGATTTATCCACGTAGGAGTAGGGTCATCGGATTAGTCAAAATGTCTGGTTTGCTCTGTTGGCCTGAACTTTTTAATGACGAGAGAAGGACAGCTCTGGGTCGATGCAAATGCCTAGGTCTTTTATCACATTGCTTCCACCACAACTTCATCTTCGTTCCTTATATTATATTTTGGTTGTTTCGGCCTAGGTAGAGTCTCTCGGATTTCTCTGCATTGAGGCTTAGCAAGTCATGTCCAGCACCACTTTGGATACCGGATCATTTTTGATCCGATACAAAATTGTTCCTTTTCCCTCGCGTTTACCCTGTACCGGTACAGTTTCGGAGCAGTGCAGGTACAAAACTGTTCCTCTTTCCTAGTAGGTACAAAACTATTCCTGATAGCAAGTACAAAACTGTACCTGATAGCAGGTACAAAACTTTACCGGATCACTTTATTTAGTGTAAACGCATGGCTCATCTATAACACTTTTGTATCGGATCAAAAAGTCATCTGGTACAGTGTAAACGCAGCCTCAGGTAGCTGCAGATTGATATCTCGATGTCTTCCTTTGATTAACGGAATGAAGAGAATTCGTCCATCAAATTGACTTTGTTTTTATTTTTCGACTTTACGCTCCCCTACACTATTCGAATATCTGTTACGAGGTGCGGCAAATAAGCAGGCCACTTTTTAAGAAATTTTAACTACTGGGGAAATTTTGCAAAAAGGGCCCAAAAGAGTAATAACCAAAAGCAGAGGGCAGGTCTATACTGTGGTAAAACTTCATTTTAAAGGCTTTTCACAGTTACTCCAAATGAGAAACGACAGAGAAAGTATAATAGCTCAATAAAGACAGCCATGGTAATTTTGAAAAAAATTTCCCACAATATGTCTTTGTTTGTAAAGTTCCCTGCAAGGCAGTGCATTTCGTCTGTCTTTATTCTTTAAAAATTTGTACACAGCTGGTCGTTGATCATAATAAGCAGTGTCTTTTCTATCTAGAGATGTGCAAATTGCACCATTGATCGTATTTTGCTGCAAAGATGATTTTTTCACGTTTTTTATGTTGTTTTAATGTGCAACTACCCTTTCAGTCGCCATGCTGGTGAGGGCTAGTGCTAAAAAAGATGCCAGAAATTGTTTCATGATGTCTTGACGAAGGGCGTACGCAGTTCCTGGGTCTTTAGTATCCACGCTTCCCACCTCAGAAACCTTGCTCCATAGTGAACAAAAATCCGAAATAATTTGCTCAACCGCTTCATTTCCAAGCATGTATGACACTAATTCTTTACTGAAATGTTATAAACACTTTTGGTGATTTAGCTTCCAGGATTGTCTTTAGACTTTTTATGTTCCATCATTTTCTACGTTCATTCGCCCATACAGAAAGTTGATGGTGGATTGTGCAACTTAATTTCTAACCGCCTTGTTGTCTCTTCTCCTCGCGGTGATAAAACGACGTCTGGTTCTTCTCTCACTCTGTTCAGCGTCGTTCTTTGCCCTGTCTTCTGGTAATTTCTTCTTATAAGGGCCCAAACTACTGGGGAAATTATGTGATGTTGACGCTCATCACTGCGGAAGGCATTGGGCGTACTGGAGAACTTTCCCCAGTAGTTACACAGTTAAAAAATGCCCTGCAAGAAAGGAATGAGACTGGCTGCTACAGCACGAATTGGCCGATATGTTTTCGTAACATCTCATAACCATGCCACTCAGATATTACTTCATTATCGCGTACTGGTCTAGGTATTTATCTTGGAACGTGCATAGCGGTTGAAGGTCTTGGGAAATTCTGTAATCTTTTACAACAATCGTTTCAATGCTTCTCTCCGCTGAACTGTTTGACCACACTGCTTGATTTCGTTATCTGATTTGTATAAAATAGTCAATGTCTTCTCCTGACTCTGCCTTCATTTTTAAGCATTTCTTTTTGCGGTCCAGCTGATCTACAACTTGTAGTGTTAGGTAGGGTTGATATTTTTGCTTCTTTTTAATGTCCTCTGGTCGATGTACAGAGACTCCCCCCTTCCCTCTCAAGCGTCACCCCTGGACCCCATCATGGGAATATTGCCCTTGGAAGAGCTTTCTGTGTGTTAAGAGCTAATTGACTAATCTCTGGAAGAAATTCATAGCTGATTTAGACAGGATGGGAAAGGTGTTTGGCAGAAACTCAAAATAGGTGATTTCTTTATTTCTTGAAGTGACAAAATTCTTGCACTGACACACCGACAGACAAACCTAACAGATCACATGATATATATTGTTCCAGGAAGCATTGTCGTGTCATCAAGCAGAATTAGTTTGACTTCACGAATTCACACAACCTCCTGCATATGAAATAGTAATCCTTACTACAAAGAGGTCTTTGATATTGTGGTTTCGAAGTCAATCCTTCTTGGGAATGGATAGCTTTTTCTCACAATTAAATCATTTTAAAGCGCACGATTGCTTCCTTATCCGCCACATGTTGTACATCCAGTTGGATGTCGGTTCTCCTTGACTTAGTTGGAAGTTGCATTCCTTAGAATTCTCCCAATCAACAGATGGTTCAACAGCATGAAGCTGTAATGAGAAATTTCCGCTGAGATTGCAAATTTTCAAAGAGAAATTTACGAGAATAGATTTTTTTTACCTTGGCCAGCATCATAGTCGAGTACAGTTTTTGAAAATATAAGATGCAGTTTTAATTGCTTTTTTGTGGCACTGGCCACCTGTTTAGATGCTGTTGCTGCATCGTTTTGAACAAGTTGTTTTCAGCTGTCTACACAAACAAGATGAGTCTCCACGGCATTTCACTTTCGAAAGCGTTTTAAAACTGTTCCGCTTTCGCTCAAAGCTTTACCGCTGTCATAAAGACGGGAGCGAAGAACGAAGCAAAGTAATGGTGTATTCAATTGAGGACGTACACGTGTAGACGGGGCCTTCATCTGCAGGAGGTTCATATTGGCAGGGCGCAACAGCCATTCGGACAGCCAACCATCAAAAGATCCTAGCGAGGGTCAAGCTTTGTATGTACAGAACACTTGAATCAGATCGTTGAAAAGATGAACCCAAATGAGCTTGGCAGGGTCACATTGCTGTTATGAAGCTGATCGTTGACTCACACCCGTCAGCAGAAGCCAAGCTATCAATAAAGACATACACGGAATACATTTATTCATTTATTGCAGTATAAAAGTAATAAAAATAACTACATCACATCAGAAGAATCTACATGTCGCTTTTCACTGCTCTCTGGTCAGCCCACTCGTCACTTCTATAGCCAGTCCTCTGTCTCTGTGGCCAAGACCATTTGGCATCGCGTTTTCAACGTCACAGATGGTCTTCCCCTTCTGCGCTCGAAACTTGTAACGTTCTCTTTAGGACTCTTGTTGCAGAGACCGCCTCATGCCTGAGGTTGTGACCAAGCATCTCCAATCGTCTTTTCGCACCTCATTCCACACATGATCAAAAATATCGCCTACAAATTCCTTTTTAAATACTTATTGGTAGAAGATCTTCTTCATTTCCCTGACCATCTTGGTTTTGCATTCCTCCCACGCAGAACATTCATTAGTAAACCTTCAACAAAGCATTATGATTATCATTATCAATTTTCTTTAAGGTTGGTAACTTATATAGCTGCTAAAGCACAATACTATATAAAAATATGCCTAGGTAATAGATAGTCGTCAATGAAATTTTAAAATCTATAAAATCTATGTAACAAAGAAGATGCATCACACCATAAGAGATTGAATTAATGTATACATAGCTTGAAATGTCTGCAGTCGCAGCCTGCGATCTTCCAAAATTTTATTCTATTCATGAATTTCTGTACAGAATTTGCATCTTTTAAATCCTGAGTAAGAGATTGTCAAACACGCTTCGCACAATATCAGACTGTTTCAGTACCACTATTTAGCAATAGTGGTTAAGCATGCAGACTCACAGCAGAGGGGTTGTCAGTTCGATTCCTCCATGTGTCACTTTTAAAACGCCATTGGTGAAGAAGGCAACGGAAAACCACTTCATGAATTCCACTTCCCTAGAAAAAGCTCAGAGCCCTGTCTCTGCTTTCTGCTACACTCGAAGTGAGTATGCAACGCAGCAGATCATCGTAGAATTGTGAATGCACTCGTATTTTCAAACGATAGGGATAATTTCTTGGAAGGAAAATCTAATTTATAAAAACTTGGGTTTAGATTGGCAATTCTTTTTAATATTTGAGTCACTGGTAGCGGAATATTTTTCTCATGCATAGTTACAGATTTATCTTTTTCCAACAAGTTCGTAAAACATCAACTACTGTATAGTCTTTATATGCTATTCTTAGGCCTTTCTCGTGTAGATCATCGATTTAATTATTCATCTTTCTGCTATGGAGCATTCAAACTGACGGACAGTACTGGAGCTTTTTCGTCTGAATGCTCGTATCAAAAGGCCCAACTTATCAGTACCAAAATTTGCCGACGTACGTGACAAAGCAAATACTGTAGTTTGCTGTCAACCATTTGACAAACATTGCTGATGTGCTTTTCGAAGTAAAGACTTGGGTCAATCAGCGCTCCTAATAGTTTCTCATCTTTTGAATTATTAATGGCACAGCCACCAATGTTGATGCTGACCGCACAATTTTTGTTCTCTCCCCAAATATCATAAAATGCAAGTTGTATTCGTTAAAATCCACTCGCTTATAATTTACGATAATTATCTTTTAGACGAACCTCAAGATACACATTAAAATTGGGATGTTTTCGAAACTGTCACTAATGAAAAATTGAAAGAAATAAGGTTAGGAATAACAACTTTTATGGTCTCAAGTTCTTTCTTAAGATTCCTCGAAGAGAAAGTCGAAAGCAAAACCGCAAGGTTGTTTCGTTTCACAAAAAAGTAAAGCTGTCATCTTTGAAAAAGTATTTGAGTTGAATAAGTACGCGATGAGCATCAACGTGAAAACATAGATTCCTTTTGATGAAAATAAAGCCTGATATGAAAATGTATTTAAGAAGCAAACAGACATAACTGGCAACTTTTTCCAATTCGTTAAAACAAATATACTACAGTACATATCTAAGAATTGACTGCCCTTCCAGGAGGTCTGGTTTAAGAAGGATCTTCGATTTATCGTTGGCCCAAGACAGTTTTTTACCTGGCATTTGGAAAATTGGGCAGTAAAAGACATTCCAAGTTATAATAATCTGCCTTTAAAGAAGACAAGTAGTGGGCAAGATGAATTTTCATTTAGGGGAGCGAAAGTTTGCAACGGCCTATCAGCTGCTGCAAAAAGACCCTACCAGTAAAGTATTTTCGAGCAGTTATTCAAAGGTATTTGTTTCAGCTCTATTTTGTTGGTTTACCATGTTTTGGGATTTCCATCATTAATAAAATTTGTATTTTAATTCTGACATATTGCCATTTTGTTGAATTACTTTGTAGATGGATGGCCCTTTGTAAAGCAACACTGTTTAATGGGCTACGGTCCTAAAATAATAGGAACTGCTATTATTTGTTATATTTCATCTTGCATGAGTAGCTTTTTAGTGTTTGAGCACTAAAACCAATCCAGGCCAAAGAGTGAATAGAGCATTTGGAAGTATTTTTTTCTTTTTATAAAAATATATGTTTCCTAAGGATATGGGCTTTTCCGCACAGCGTTATTTTCTGCGATTCCGATATCCTTATATTTCCAGGTACTTTTTAAAGTGCAATTCGGTACCCTTTTTATCACTATTGGGGCTCCAATAACTAATGCAACAATTTGTGTTTCCAGTTTCCACATTATGGTTACCTCCACTTGCAGATCTTCGTACGTGGCAAGTTTTTTGAATTCCTTTCTGGACACATTGCCGTCTTGGGGGCATGTCACATCAATCAAAAGTCATGTTTATTGATTAAAATCCTTGACCACCATGTCACCTAAGGTCTTTCTTCTTGTCTCCAGTCTAGGTCTTGCAACTGCCGGCCATTCATTCTCATCGCTTCATACTTTGCATGTTTGAATTGGCTGTGGAAACCGAGCCAAAAGGGGGTTTCATGAATTGCACTCCCAATGCTTGCCCCATCGTACCATACAATACAATTTGCGGGTGCATGTAAAGCCAGAAGGAAAAGAGGAAAAATATGAAGAAATATGTATCTGACTATGGACGAATGTACTGAAATGGATTCATGTTTATCCATTTCTATTGTCGCAACTCTGCAGAAATGCAAAAGTTTTTTGTGACAATTCTGGGGGTTTATATCATAAAATTTTACTCGCTGAAGAAATGCTTTTGTCGCAAGAAAGCTTACTTGGGTTTTGTTTGTCTTCGACGAGACATTTCCCATTTGAGCTATGAACGTCTGGTTCCATTTCTTATCAATAAATTTAATGGTTTGACTCAGCTGTAATTTGTTTTCAAGTTTGCATCATGTACTGCATGAATCCATCACTAATTCTATACCAAAATTAGCAATTTGTCCCCATCACCAAATCAAATAAGAGTCAGGGTTTCGACACTGAATAAGTATTGGTGTCACGTGATGCTTGATCCACTGATCGGGACAAGCTGGCGGTAGAATAAGAGAAGAGGCTTTGTTTTTACATGAAACTGTTGTCATTCGCCAAATGAAAAGCTTGAAGGTTATGATTTAAAGTCTTCGACATCTGCAACCTCCTATTTTTGCGACGATCTCGCCGAATGTTCGTTTGAATTCTAAGGGAACCGAGGGCCTAAATATATTTTCCTAGGCCCTTTCCATGATTGCAGACATTGTCTTGAGAAGAATCATTTAGACACACGAAAGCTTTCAACTCTTGTTAGCAGTTGTGAAATCTAATTTACAAGCTCAAGGTATGATTCAAAATAAACGAATTTGGTCTGGTCACGAATTTTATTTGTACAAACCGATTGATTATGTGAAAAGAGATTTTTTGAACGATGGCCTGATGACAGAACACAATCGAGTAGACTAGTTTTATGGCGAAAATTTAGCCTCCTCTATGCAGGATAGTCTAAATATGTGTATCCATTTAAACTTATTCACACAATCAGCATTAAAAACGGATTTACCATTTTGGGGGAAGTTTCTTGTCGCTGATGTAATTTTGCATGGTTGATTTATTCCATGGGAAGATTTAAAGCAATTAAGCGGTGCGTTCCATAGATGAATTTATTTCCTTCCGTTTATCCTGTGTTGCAAACTACAGACTTCTAACTAATCAGTGTCTTTCCCCGCCACGAATGGCATAAGTTGATAGTATTTCTTTGGCTAAGATATTGGTTTTGTTGTTGTAGAAAAAGTGTTCGGAGAATTTTAATCTCAATGAAGTGACATTTCTAATTAAATAAATCTTGGATGAATAGAGTTGTTTATCCACTCAATACTTCTTTTTGATTCTGTTGCATGCTCATGTCATGTTTGATTTTCTCTTCATGTCATGATGATTGTATTGATTACTCATATTGCAGAAGCCTTTATCGTGATGGAAGTGTTATGTGACACTTCTCCGTGTTCCTTTTTATATCTATATATGTTATATATTGTTTATTTTGCTAGGATTAGTTAGCTTTTGATTGTCATATGATGGAAAAAATATTCCCTAATTATGTAGTTCTTTTCTCCTTTTGGCATGGGAATTTCAGTTATTTTTTTAGTTTGTTTTGTGACAAAGATATCAGTGGTCTATAAAGAAGCCAAAAAGGAAGAAAGAGAAAGGCTAAGAGGAGAAGGAGATGAGATCAAGTTTATATAAATACACACATGTTGTATCTCAGCATCTTGCATTTGAACTGCCCTCCATAGACAAGCACTTGTTTATAATCTATTCCTGTTATATTTGATTTCATAATTTGAAACTCACATGCTTGGCAGCTATGTTTGGTGCAGGGAATGTGTTGCATATTCAAGTTGTAGTACCCATCAATTGCAAAGGAATTTTAGTGGAATAAAAATTTGCTTTCATTATTCATAAATCTCAATTGGCTTGCTTGTATTTCAGTTCATGAGCCACAGCCTGGGGATACTTTTTCAGAATGCAAGCTATTAAGTAAGTATTTAGTGCGTCAAGCCTAATTTTAACTACCCTTGTTCATTGTTCATTTTTACAGATACTTTCACGGGCATTGTTCTCAGGAGATCAGGGATATTATTCCTGTTCCTCTGAGGGGTGTCAGAACCACCAGAAGCTCAACTCATCCACACCCTTTCCAAGTTTCACTGCCTAATCCATGAATTTTATCCCACAATTCATAATTCATCCCTAGAACATGCAATTTATGAAACGTCTTGCCTTCTTCTTCCTGTCCAAAATCCTTCAACTCGCCCTTTTTCAAATCTGAAGGCAATAAACGTGATATGATCTCTCTCTCTCCTCTTAGCTTTTCGCTTTCTTCTTTCTTCCTTTTTTGCGGCTTTTTATAGGCCACAGTGGCCTTTCCTCAACATACCCCACTAAAAAAAGATTCTATGCTTTTGAAGAGAGATTTTCACAGAAAATATATGGAATAGAAGGGAATTATTCAAAGCCCCCAATTTATCATCAGCATATATCATCATTTTGGATATGTAGATCAGTATGATCTATGGAATTTTCTGATGACTGCCTTAAATTCCAAACGGAGCTCTGTACTTCTGCAGGTCACCTTCATCCTCATCATAATGACCTGCACTTCTGTTGTATGGCAGTTGTCCCACTGTGGTCTGCAAAATATCATATCTAGTGCATGAAATGAATTTACTGGTAACTTTTTAGTTGTATTCATACTTGCTTTTCATAGACTAAATTTCCCCCACACCCATTTCCTGCTATGTTCAGAACCATGCAAAAACACACTCAAAAAATAGGAAAAGTGTTTGTAATGCTTACTGGAAAACATGCCATCATGTCATACTCCACACAAGATGTGCTCCTCAACAAGTGTTCATAACTTGTTAAATCTATAAACCACATACTTGCATAAATGTATTTAATAGGGATACCAAGTGTCTCAAAGCTGAGGAATTTTAGACATTCGGTAGCCCAGATGTGACCGGGGGCTTGCAGACAGCAGCTTTACATCTACTGCTGGCATTTTTAGGCATATCATGAACCACTGAGGTCCAGGTCAGGACTGAAGGTTTGTTCAAATGACGTAACATTGGAGATGGGCAAGGAGTAATCATAAGGGAAAATAATATATATATACAACTTATACAATGGCTTCTTTTGTTCTATTTAGTTATTTAATTTGGAATGTGATTAAGTCATAGCCTGTCTGACAAGTGCTTTCGCACGAAACTTAGAGTACCAGAGAATCGGTCTTTTCCTTTTCTGTATTCTTCTATATATATATATATAAATATATATATATTTATATATATAAATATATATATATTTATATATATATATATATGTATTTATATATTGAACATTTGTGTGTGGCCATGCCTCAGATAAAATGTGAATATAAAATAGGCTACTTTTTAAGGCAAATTTATTGATAGATTACTTCAGACGTTTCGCCTTGTGAGGGCTTCATCAGTGATAATGCAAACCATGAGATTGACGTCAGTCTATGGACAACAGGCGTCCCATACAGCCGTTCTGACCGTTCTCATGCTTTCTGATCTCCAAAGCTTCCACGATTTTGCGTGTGTTGAAGGCTTGGATGTGACTGTGCAATACTTCCCAGGAGATGTCACTTAAAGAAGGACTTTTCTTATGGGTAGCCAAGTGCACATAGACTGTTTGTTTCTGCATTCGTATGTGCTCTTTAAGTCTAAATCCAATGGTTCTGCTTGATTCTCCAATGTATATAAGGTGACAATGCCGGCAATCGATTTTGTCTACACAGTTCTTAACTAAACATCTCTTGGCTACTTTTGCAGCAGAGCAAGTATCACAGTTATCTGGACAGAGCTGTTTGTCTTTTGGGGCTTTGAAAACGCTTGCAGACGTTCTGCCGTTCACATAGTAAGCCCGGATGTTGCTGATTCCTGTCCGTTTGATAACTGCTTGAGTTTGCCGTTAGAGATCTTCATTGATAAATGGCATTTTGATATAAATCAGATCTTTTTCATTATCTTCGTTCTGCTCAGGGGTCTTCTTTTTGCGTAAGGTGCTTGTGATGGTGGATTGAATAAATGATCTTCGGTAGCCATTTTTAATGTATATATCCGTGATCTTATTTAGCGAATCCTTGCGCGATGCAGCGTCCGTTGAGCGAGATATTGCGCGTTTGATTTCCCCAATAAGTATGCCTTTCTTCTGGGAGATGGGTCCATGGCTTTCCCAGGGGGTGATGCATTGACTATGGATTGGTTTTGTGTATAATTTCGATGAAAAACTGCCTGTATTGTGATGTAAGGTGATCATAGTGTCTAGAAATGGTAAACGGTCTCCTTCTGGATTTTCTATTGTAAATTTTATGACAGGGTTTAGACTATTGGCCTTGTTGAGGATTGTATCAGGTGTTATATTGTCCGATGACCAAGATATGAATATATCATCCATAGATCTTTTAAGTTGTAATTCGTTGTTGAATCGTGATCGTATCTTTTGATCTAGTTTGTTCATGTAAATAATGGCTAAAGTAGGGGCTAGGTTATTACCCAGTGCGAGTCCGGATTTCTGTGTGTAGCCTTGTCCTTCTATCATGACTACATCACTTGTCAGGCATAACTGTAATAGTAGGCCGAAATCGATGTCACTCATGTGTACTAGGTCAGTCTCTGTTTTATGTCTAGAGAAGAACTCCGTTGCTGTTGTAAATATACCTGGTGTACCATCTTCACGATCCTTCAATGGGATGGATCCATAGAGATTCGATACATCTAAACTGCAAAAGCCTTTGACATTATCAAGTGTATATTTATATATTTATATAGACTGATCAGTCTTTTCCTTTTCTGCATTTCTGCTATCAACGCTCTGTACTTTGCACATAGAGCACCATATGGTGGTGAAGACAGCACCCTCTATGTGATATAAATGTATCTATTTATATAGCAGAATACGATATATATTTATATAGCAGAATATATATATATATATATATATATATATATATATATATATATATATATATATATATATATATATATATATATATTTTTATACATATGCATATGGGAATATGTACAAGAGGCAGGTGCTCCATATTGGAAATAGAGTGATTGATAAAATTACAAGAGAGAAAAACCCAGGACATATTTGCTATATTCTATATGAACAGAGGAGGGCAAAGTTTTTTTTTCTTAAACTTCATTTTGATATACAAACTAAGCATACAAAATGCAAATACAAATCTCTTTAATGATGGGTAATTTACATTCTGCTGGCCTTATTACTGGCATTTCTATTGAAAAAATTGATTATGATGTAAGATAATCATCATTATTTGCGTTATTATCTTCAGCATCCATAGCCCAGTGTTAGAGGTCTTCCTTTATTCTCAGTGGATAAAGGTTTGATGCCCTGTCAGATCTTAGCAAACGCATTAGAATTGATACATCCTGTCTCTCTGCTTAGCATTCCGCGCTTTATGGAGGTTAGACCCACGAGTTAATCGAACATGGCCACGAGTTAACGGATAAGGTGGAGAGCTCACTATCATCTGTTTATGGCGAAGTTGATTTCTTGAATAAGCTGGCAGAAATAACATGCATTCCTTTGAGTTCTCTAGGGAAAGAGATTTTTAAGAGGCTGTTTCCTGTAACATCCAATGATGATACTATTTGATACAAGTCCTGTAGGATTTGAAAGCCCAAACAACGCGGCAAACATTTTGCTTTCTGAATATTCAATCACATATTTATTCCATCGCTAAATATGCACCTTGAAAGCTCGGCTCTCCTCCAGAACCCTTGGCCTTTTCTCATCTTCTCATCTCATCATCCATCGGACACACTTAAATCCTTGATTGGAGATCTCCCTAATCTGAAGTCTCTCTCTCATTCATGATCGTGCTTCTGCTAACTATATAAAGGTCCTAGCTCCGTCCTTCCCTTTGAGTACTGCTCTCTCAAGTCTAGGCTGGTGCTCCATAATCAATGCTCTGTCTTCGTGAAAAAATGCAGTTCAGAGTCATTCGTCTCATCGACAATCACAATCTCATCAAGTCTCCCCGACCTCTTGCTTTGGTTTTATTGGCAGACATATCCATCTTTTTGCAGATATTTTCGCGGAAATTGTTATCAGGAGATCATGGATATTATTCCTGTCCCTTTGAGGGGTGTCAGGAACACCAGCAGCTCAATCACTCAAATTCATTCAAAGTTTCAATGCCCACTCCAAGAACTCTACCTAACAAGCTATCATTCCTCCCAAGAACGTGCAGTTAATAGAGCGCCTTTCCTTCTTCTTCCTGTCCAAATCCTTCAACTCGCCCTTTTTCAAATCTGAAGGCAATAAACGTGATCTGATCTTCATCTCCTCTTAGCCTTTCGCTTCTTTCTTCCTGCGTTGGGGCTATGTATAGACCACCGTGGCCTTTCCTCAACATAACTCACTAAAGGAAAAGAAGTAAGTCCAGATATGTAATCCCAGTTGCTGGTAGATTAATGTTAGTTGTGGCGGGAAGCAGTACGTTATATTGAAAATAGTAATAATAATAATAATTCGAATCTTTATACTGGATTAAACACTTCAATTTAAGATTAGCCGTCATCAATGTGTGTTCAGTGAAATGTAAAGAAAGTAACCTAGACGAAACCTCACTTAACCTCAGCAGTAATGAAAAGCACCAGATAAATTTTGCATGTCAACGCATTTCAATTGCAATGAATCTTTGAGAATAGAGCAATGTCCTTTGTTTGCATTTCGCGAGCTTTCAAAAGGAGCATATTGTACTCTTTGGCACCAGTGAATGGGAACTTTTCTTGCCGAGTGTCGTTTGTGCGATAAAATATACTAGGAACGAAGTTTTTAATTCATCTAAAAGCTTTCGTCTATTCTTAGCGTCCTCTGCTGGTAGTTGCTTTTGTTTTCGTGTGACCTCAACACTTGCACACGTATGGATACAGTCTGGGCTTCCACGGAATTCTGTCCGTTCGAAGAAGCTTTGAGGTCGAAGATTCGCCTGGGATAGCTTTGCCAGTCACGAGGTGTGTTGAACTTTGATGAAGCAACTTTGCGTCTTCCTTTCATCAGACTTTGATTCACAAATCAGCAAGTTTTCCACTTTTTCCTTTGTCACGTTCAAAAGCATGTGCGCAAGATTCGATCTCATTATTTCGGGTACTGTGAATTCGTTTTCTATCTTTTTCGCCCTCTGCATAAATGGTTTTTTCGGTATATAGAACGCAACTTCTGACTCCTTGTCACGGGAAATTTTTCATCGTTTGTTATTCACACATATTTAAACAGTTTTCGTCGGAAGAAAACAAGCCTCTGCAATTCATGAAGTACCTGCTCAAACAAGTAATAAGCAGCAGACGAAAATATTACGACAATCTATAATGTTTAATAGAAATCTAAGTGTCTTTTTTACGCTGCAAAATTACATCCTTAAAAATGCGTGTTTGTCCTGAAATTGCTTCGTTACGGTTGCGTCTACAAGCGTCTGCTTATGTTTTACATGATTTACTGGGAGTTAGTTTAATGAAATAGCCTCTTGGACGGCAAACTCTTCTCTATCTTCTTTGGATCAGCCTGAATTGTTGGCTTGAGCTGAGACTGGTAAAATGTATAAGATTTTCGATGTTTGACTAAAAAGTTTGAGAGGGAGTAAGTTTGAATTCAACTTCGAATGTGCTAGTCGGCTACTGCATTTCTATGCCTCCTACCTAGCCATGAACGTAGATTTTAGGACGGTGGGGGCCCAATTCTTTTAAAGCAGCATCTTGGTCCTTCCTATCTACGTGATTTCATTTTATGGTTTCTATGACTCATAAATCATAAGGTAGATTGAAATATATTGAGCAACGATTATTTAAAGCAGTGCCACAGTTTATCCTCGTGGTGCGTCGACCCCGCACGACTCGTACACCTGGAGTGACAAATCTACCTATTCTAAGTGAAAGTTAAACAGGATGTCAGCCAGAAATATTGACCACACGAGCAGTGATCGATTCCTTTACCAATGAGCTATCCTCAATTTCATGGCATACCTTAAGTTTGCAGGTCTGGCGTTGATATTTTTGCCAGAATAATTGAGATTTTCTTCCATATGATATTGGAGTAAAGTCACGCGTCTTTGCCCCTATCCTTGATATTCATCGAAATATTCACTTCTGATGATTATTCCCTATTTCTGGTCAGTGACGTCATCGAAAAGAGACTTTTTAAAGGGCTGCACAACTGGGGAAGTGTATAAAATGTGTTCATACTTGCCAGAAATAGCTCATTGAATTATTGAAAACAGCAGAGCCATTTTTGCCTTTAATTTGCGCAATACTATCTGTCCTGTTCTCAGCATTCAACAGCCGCTTTAGAAGGAATCAGGGCGTCATTATTATATTCGAAAAATACCGGACTACTGGGCAGTTTGGGAAGCGAATGGGCGGTCTAAGGGGGGCCACTGAGGGGTCACTGAGCTTCATCACCGTTAGTTAAGAATCAAGAGCTGAATACAACTGAGATTTGAATGTATTTGTCTCTTCATGTTTATCAGAAAACGATGACCTGGAAAATGATTTAAAAAATCACGCATATGTTAGGCTCTTTGCTTCGCGAGTCGCTTTCTTGCTAATGATTTTCGTTCTTTATTTCTGCATTTTTTGGAAGACTTTGAATAGCCGACGTTACTACTGTTGATTTCACCTATTGAAGCTATTGAATACACATGACGCTTTTCATTTCATAGTGGATCTGTCGAATATACAGAGCTAGAAATGAATTAACGTAAAGAATTTGCAATATTTATTGAGCTGTAAGGATGCTTCTATGCATTTCTGTGAGGTGTATTCATGTTTCGTGTACTCAGCTTAATGTACAGCAGTAGATTTTTAGGATACTGAGAAACTTACCAAGCAATGCACTGGTCTTTCCACTCAGTTTCACCCTACCTCGTGATTCATCAACTTGGCATTACAAGGAGCTAGCGATTCTGCTCACTCCATCTGAAAGTTATGCCTTATGTAGGTGCGCACTCAATAACCATAGGTACAGTTAGGGAAAAAGTAAGTCGATCTGTTCTGCGGCTATGTGAGTTCATTTTTTTGCTACCTAATCCGCGAACTCTATCTCACAAATCATCATTCATCCCAAGAACATGCAATTTATGGAACGCCTTGCCTTCTTCTTACTTTCCCGAATCCTACAACTTGCCATCTTTCCGATCTGTGATCAATAAACTTGATCTATCTCCCTCTCCTCTCCTTAGCCAAATCGTTTCCCCAGCATAACGCGCTAGAAAAAGAGAGAGAAAACTAAAGTGAAATTTTATACAGTTAATGTTCGATTTTATGAAGAATTTGTTCCACACTTCTTCTCAGGTCTCTTGAATGATTCCATCTAGACTGGACAGCTACCACGGCCATCCCCGCTAAGATTGAATACTGGCAGAAATGGACGAAAAAGAGGTTGACCTGGAGCTGAGGCTGGCAGTTCTTTCCGA